>CM044962.1:11926981-12311698 GCA_024516035.1 Bactericera cockerelli | reverse complement strand
TGTTTTAAACCAAATATGTATGTTAACTTTTTTTTAAGGTAAGTAGTTGGGGCCACTTACCAACTTTTTACTTGAGGATGTTAACATAAATTTTGTAATAACTAATAAATAATAAAAGGAATTTCCCTTTCTATGTATCGAATCCAGAAACCCTAAAAACTTATTTGTAGGCTGCCCCTTTACGAGAAAAGGAGGAAGGGCAGCTATAACTTCACATGCATTTAAGGGTGTAGCGACAGCAGACAAGGTTTTCATTTTTTATTCCGCTTTCCCCTACCTGAAAAAAAATTTAAAAATTTCTAAATTTGGGAAATTTATGTAGCTGTAAAAAAGGTGCATGCTTTGTGTGCTTTTTTGTAAATAATATCGACAAATAAACCCACACATGGGATTTAATAAGAGTACCCATTTAAGGTATTTAAAAGTTTTTTGGTTTTGGGTTTGAAAGTACTCCATTTGAAAAACCGCAAATGCACAATCTGCTAATTTTACAAAAAAAAAATTAGAAAAATTTTCCCTACAGCGAAAAAAAATAATAATAATCAAACCATGTGTATTTTTGTGGTACTTAAAAAAAACTTTTCTTGAAATTTTTTTTCCAATATTTGTGGAAAACAGAAAAAACCTATTTCCACATTTATTCACATACTTCTCAAAAAGGCAATTTCATGTAATGGTGGTGCCTGAAGCCTCAGATGAGAACATTGAGGTATTTGAGTGGTGAGGTACTAATGAGGCTCTTGCATTCCTCACAGAATTACATCTATGGAGGCGACAGACACATTCGACTGTACTGTATATAGATTTTGTATAGCACATCACAATGATAAAATGGTAGCATCATATTAACCCTTCAATACAACAAGTTCAGAGAGGTAGTGTCGGTGATAAAGCGAAATATATAATTTTCTGAGTTTGTTCTCCCCTAGGATGTCAAGTCCATTTTTTAAGTTCAAGTAATCAATAGATTTATTTAATTAGGGTTAGGAAAAATGCATGTAGGGCAATGCCTTGTGTGTGTATAGTAGGATTAGGGAAAATACACGCAAGGTAATGCCTTGTGTCCTTGGGTGTAGGGTTAGGAATAAAATAATCAAAGAGGGCTTGGTGCTGTGGTGTAATCAGTGAAAGTTTATTCAATTTAAGGCCTTGTGTGTATCGTAGGGTTAGGAAAAACTAATATACGTCAATGCCTGATTAATCATCAATTACTTCCTCTCAAGATGATGATGAATTCACCTGGTTATCATTATCTACCTGATACCAATGAGAGGAGCAGTTGATGCGTACTCAGTATTTGTTGTTGTTAACCAGCCTGGCTAAAGCTGGCCCGTGATGGTCTCCAGCCTATTTTAATCGAAAAGTTGGCTAGTCCTCAAACACATATTTCTATGTGCGATCAACCATCATGAGAACTTGGGCTTTTTCTTTTTGAGCCATGAAACTCTTGAGAAACTACAATCTGGCCTAGCTTTTTAGGCTGGGCTAGTCTGTTCTCTGTTTATAGTCCTCTAGCAAGATACGAGTCTTCTCCCAGTTTCACGTCCCCCAGCCAGACTCAGTATTCATACTTAGGGTGATCTAAGTACAAATACTTTGTGGTAATATGGTAATGATAGATGGGTCTCAGATAGAGAGAGTATTTTGAGTAGTGATAGTATAGTAGTGCTTTATTTAGACTATCTATGTCGGCTAGAGACATGGAGTCATATTACGCTAACAGTACAATTGTAGCACATCTTTATTGCCGGGCTCGGGGGAATAGGGGGAAAGAGAAGTAGAGAAAAGAGGAAAATGTTAGAGGACACTAAACGCACAGATGGCACAGGGTTATACAATTTCACTCACTAACGAACACTTGAGCAGTTAGATGGTTTGACCCCACCCACTCCTGTGAAGTTAAGGGAGAGTATTAATATAAGTATTGTAATACCTCCACCTCTTAGGAAATTAAGTCTAAATTGTGAATGGTTATTAAAATAGAACAGACTAAACACCTCTACGCGGACATGTTGTAGAGATACCACATAGCTACACTATGTAGATAAGGTACAATTTGTCATTTCACCGACCTCAGTAGCTTGATCGATAAGGCAGCGGACTTGTAACCTGGAGGTCGGTGGTTCAAGTCCCGGTATCAGCGTAGATTTAGTAAAGCGAATTTGAGTAGTTGTGATATCACGAAAGTGATTAACACAAATATATGATAACTTTTTTAAAAAGGTACAATTTTTCATTTCAATTTTGCTTGACACGAATTTTTTTCAGCGGCCAGAATCGGTCGCTGACACGTTCAATACACAAGTTCTCTTAATATTGCTGAAGTTAAGCAACATCCAACGAGGTTGTGACTTCGTTTGAGACTATAACTCCCGGCCCAACCCTCGCTGGGCGAGTTTAGTGACAGAAAGTATCACAATTATCGCTCCTACTGTTAATGTAGTTGCTTAAAAAAAAAAAAAAAAAACAATTATCGCTCCTACTTCTCCTTAAACGTGCCATTTTTTACCATGTTCATCAAAAAATCACTCGAACTCAAACCTTTTTTTGCGGAGTCCACCGCAGGTACCACTCAAGTCCTGGAGTGGGTGCAAACAAATAGAACGACATTACTGAATACTGATTACTGACACAGGTGTAAACTGGCAGATAACAATAACTATGTCAATATTAACTATTGAATTATCATAAAAACAATTACTTATTCTAATGTGGGCAAAATTATTTTCATTACAGGAAAGTCAGATAGGTAGGTATTTCTTGACATTGTTTGACCCAGAACATTATTTTATTATTCCTCAATAATTTGAAATCGTGACCACTTAATAATAAGACTCTGAGGGTAAGGTGTATAAGAAGACTCTGAGTGTAGGGATCCGTTGGTTCGAATCCAACCCAGTGCATAAATTTTTCCACATTTATTTGAGTTTGTGACTACATAATAATAAGACTCTGAGGGTTAGGTGGTAGAAAATGTTTTGAGCAATAACCTCGCCTGGTGGTTACCTTCCACTAAAGAGTGTTATTATTATTAAGTAATTATGTAAGTAAAGATAATAATGATATAGATACAGTGGAGGATCAAAAAAAAATGAAGCAATATCGAAACATGCGGCAAATTTGACATATAATTAAATATACCTATGTAGATATGTAGTGAAATGTTACCTGGAGCAGAGGTTGCGGGTTCGAAACCCAGCCGGGAAATGACAAGTTATCCTCCCAAATGGAATTTTAACCATATAATGGATATGCTGGAATAATGTGGGACTCAAAAGTCCAATTCGGCAGTATAAATAAGGCGATATTTTTATTATAATCTACCTGTAGTCATTGACATTGTTTGTTTGATACTCAACGCCTATTTAACATCAAGGTCATTTGATACCTATATTATGTAGAGCCATCGAAATTTGAAACACTTTTTCAGTTGAGCTTTTCTTGAATGCCTCTTTTATTTCTAAGAGGCCAGCGTCGATGGCGCTTTGAATGCATCGGTTCTCGTGCTGGGATCTCCGAAGTTGAGCAACGTCCAGCGAGGTGAGGACTTTGTGATGCTAGCATTCCGGCCTAACGCAGGCTGGGTGATGTTAATGTGGGTAGCAGGTTTTTGAGTTTTCTCAATGGAGGGTAACACCCCCGTCATGATATAACCATGAAGTGAAAGCGTGTGGTCCCAAATTAAAAAAAAAAATTCAAAGAGTAAACGTATAACGTGTCTATTGTAATCTAGACTTTGATATTTATGAAAATCAAAAAATGTTAAGATAGTGATGTTTATGAACGCATTTGTTTTCCTACTAGGTAGAAATTGTTACAATAAAGTATCAAAACCAGTCATAAAAAAATATGATACAGGTAAGTCCCTATAGGTATACCTAAACATAAAATTGATTGATGACTCAACATGATCTAATGGACATAACAACGAACTATCAAACCTAAAACATAATACATGTCAAATCGGTCATATATTGACCGATGAACATAGTTGCTATATGGACAAACATACATGATATTATTTAGGACCACCGGGTAAGTGAAGGGACAAAGTTGAGAAAAATTTAGGTTCCCTTCCATTACCAATGGTCAGAGTTGAAAATATTTCGATCCCAAATCTAAAGCATAGATACAAAATTTACTAACACTACAATATATTATCCCGTCGGCCTAATAGGAAATCAAACAAAAGGTCGAATCAATTCCTTTTTCTACGTGGGGTTTCTGCAATAAAAATCGCACTTTCTGAAATATGTGTTGGAATTTCGCAGGCTGAATTATCCACATACAAACTTTACACTCTATAATGATAATAAGAATAATAATAATTTCGTGTCCCTGAAATATGCAAGATAGGTACCTACATAATTATGTATATCCGCCTTATCAGATCCAATGTCTAGGCTCCTTTCATGTCCATTGATTCTATTAGTTTAACGTCCTGATTTAAAATAGTGAGGACGGGGGTTTTACCCTCCATTTGCTGCGAATCGTACCAGCAACCCACATTTGTACCTCACCCAGCCTGGGTAGGGCCGGAATTACCAGCATCACGTGTTCGGAGGGAACAGAATTTTTTGTGTGAAAATTCTGCCCCAACCGGGGATCGAACTCGCCCCAACCTCTGCCCCAACCGGGTATCGAACTCAGGATCTCTGGACAACGGGTAGTAGTCATAACCGTTACGCTACGGGGACATGCACTTTACAGACACTCTACCGCGCTATGTCTTTTTTTGTATAGGGCGTTCTTCACACCTCGGCCGAGGTATTTCTTATAATTATCACTACCGAGAGGAAGCGTGGCCTCTGATGCTCAAACTGTTGCCGCTTTGGATCGCCTGGACTTTTCCTTTGATCATACTGATGCGAGCGAGGATCACCAGATACAGAAGAGTAGGCTAAACAACAGAGTCAATCTTCTTTAAGAAAATATAAACCTAGACTCAGTTGTCAAAGCACCCAACGTTTTTAGTGTTTCCATAAGGTAACGCAAAGAACCGACCTCAGTAGCTTGATCGATAAGGCGGCGGACTTATAACCTGGAGGTCGCTGGTTCGAGTACCAAGTGAAAAAAATATTTTCAACATTAATTGTTTTTGAACTATTTTATGTGCTTCTCATCAAACACCATCGAAATCTTTTGTATGTATACTTGCTCTTAACTTCTTCCTCATCTTTCACTTTGCCTTGTCCAAACCTACTTGGGGTCGCCATTGTTTTAAGCTGCAAGGTTAGTTTGTTTTGGCACTCCTACTTCCACATTTTACGGCTGTATGCTCTTCCAAACGCCGCGCCACCCAGTTAAGAGCCTAGTTCATTTCGTTAAAAGATTCCTTCTCTTGGCCTGACGCTGAATGTTCTCGCTGACTGAAGTCCTCGCATGATGATGAACAAATCTCTAATACACTAATTTAAACATTATCCGCCAGCGTCGATGGCATGTTGAATACACCGGTTCCCTTCAGAACACCGAAGTTAAGCGACATCCAGCGAGGTTAAGACTTGGATGGGTGACCATTCAAATTCTAATTCTCGTGACGCTGGCTTTTCCCGGCCCCACTCAGGCTGGATGAGGTCAATGTGAGTAGCAGGTTTGTGAGTTTCCTGCGAATGGAGGGTAAAACCCCCGTCGTGATATGACCATGGCAGTTGAAAGCGACGTTAAACCCCACTTAAAAAAAAAAAATAAAAAAATAAACATTATCCTAGGTCTCTAATAAATAGTTGGAAAATGAGTCCCCCTGATGCCAAGAAAACTAAGATCAGGTCATTGGTACCGAAAGGATAGACATTCTAGAACCTATGTTGAAAAATAGATTCACCTCGACCAAAACAAAAGGTCGCCCGCCCAAAGGGTTCAATAAAATCAACAACCCTTCAGACCTGACAGTTGTTATTCTTGAATGATACAGCATATTGATTTCATTAACAGGTGAGACATTTGATTTCTTGATTTCATTATCTGATAAGAAAGATTTCTGATTTCGTTATCTGATAAGGCATTTGAAAACTTGTTCGTCTTCTGATAACATGTCCTCATTTACATAAAGTAAATATTCATGTTACTGGTTATCAGGTGCTCGGTGCAGGTTAAAAGTTGAATGTTTTGTACCTACCCGATAACATTATTTTAATAAACCATCTGTTAAGGATGCTTTACATTCATCACTCAATTGATCTCGGAATTTCGGATTAGTATTTTGATCGGAACATCTTTTCTAATATGATTAGTTTATTTTAAAACTGATCCCCGCTTTTTTTAATTCCATTTGCACGCTACAATTAATAATAATAATATCGCCTTATTAATACTGCCCGATTAGGACTATTAAGTCCCATTAATTCCAGCAGTAAGCCCAAGACGTATTATTACGACACACAATTTACAAGACACCAAGCATTCAAAACAACTACGGAAAATCAACCATAGCATATCAAGTAACAACAATTTTAAACAACTTACCAAACGAGATGAAACAAATAGAAGATGAGAACAAAATGAAAAGAGAAATAAAAAAGTTTTTATTGAACAACAACGAAATTTAAGATCAAAATGAAAATCAAAAAGTAAACAAGAAAATGAAAATCGAAGCTCCCGAAAAGTACAAATGTACTTAGCGGAACTTTTAACAATGATGATTATTGAAAAACGAATAAATTTATTATTATTATTATGTGGTAAAAATCCCAACTGGGAGGAAAACTGGTCATTTCCCGGCTGGGTTTCGAACCCGCGACCTCTGGATTCACAGAGTGCCGCCTTTACCACTGAGTTACCGGAACATGTTGCAATTACCCAAATAGAATATTCCTAAGCCTACTTTGTATAAATAATTCAGTGTTGAATTATTATTATTATTTTCAGCGATATGATAAGAATGTGAATTAGAAATGAACCTAATATATACTAAAATCATTCTTAGACCACCATCTAAGAGAAATGAGGTTCCCAGATCTTGAAGATCTCATAAATTGCCCGATCTTCAGAGTAGGTTTAACAGATAAAAATTCTGCGATGACAAATCTTCATCTTTCGCAGCGAAAATTATTCACATAAAGATGAAAGAACAAAGTTCATTGCCTCTGGAGTGAGTTCCATGTTGCGCAACCTGATTTAGCCCGGAGATTTATCATGTTATTTTAATGATTTATATGCAATATGTTTATCTTATATCATTGGCTAAACTATGACTATCTGGCAAAAGAGAGCAGACGTTTGCCTCCTTTGTGTAAATTAATTTACATATTATGTAGCTATAACTAATTCGATGGATGATGTGTTCACAGTGCTTTCCATTTATATGCATTATGTTTATCTTATATCATTTTCTAAACTATGACTATCTGGCAAAAGAGAGCAGACGTTTGCCTCCTTTGTGTAAATAATTTACATATATGTATGTACCTATAACTAATTCGGTGGATGATGTGTGTACAGTGCTTTCCATATGTCTGATTCAAATCCCGTAGCAAATAAAGATCTTAAATTTGTTGATAAATAGATATTCGGAATAGATTTTTTTTGTCTGATTAGGACTTACAAGTCCATTGCTTCTACCATTATTGTCTAGTCAAAGTTTCATAGTGTATCAGTCAGAGGAAAAATTCATGCATTAAGTGGGATCAGAAGTCACGGACTCCCGCGCTAGCAATCGACCAACAACCCAAGTAACAAGTAAGCTTTCTCCCTTTTGTACTAAAGTTTGTAATTGTCAGTGGCGAAGCCAGGGGGGGGGTTTGGGGACAAAACCCTCCCCAAATTTCCAAGAAACCCCAGTAAAGAGGGAATATACGTTAGGCGAGATTTCTGAACCCCCATTAAACCCACCCCACCCCGAAATCCCCCCAACCCCCCCCCCCCCCCCCCCCCCCGAAATGTAGGTCTAGCTTCGCCACTGGTAATTGTAATGGGGCCCGGTCCAGATGGTCACAGGTTAGCGACCGCTGATGGAAACTGGAGTCACGAGATGATGCATGGTCCAATTAAAATTATTTCTGCACAGCATTATTCAAATTATGCAGAAGATGAGAGAGGGAACAGTTAGGAATTGTGGAATAATCAGCTAGGATCAGGACTAATTGATTCCAGAATCTATGTAGTACAGTATGAGCTACATGCATTACAGCTGTTCCTATAAATACAGGGTCCGCCAAAAAAAAGAAGCCACTCGAAATATCTAGAGAATTGATTATTTTTTTTTAATGCTATAACACGTGTACCATTATATCGAGCGGGAAAACAAATAAATGCACTGAGCGTTGTTCTTTAATCTAAATTTAAAACACCCTTGAAAACAGGGCCGGAGACTAAGACTGCACGCAGGTTTTAGATTTTTTCACGTTAATTTCAAGTAAATCCATCCCTGATTTTATTTAAAATTGAACAAAATGAATCATTGTATTTATTTAGCACAAATTATACTAGAAAAAGAATGGTTTTTACATTTTTTATTAAAGTTGATAAAATATTTCAATTGTCAACTACTTTTCAGAAATGTATTACAAATAGGGTAGTTCTATCTAAGATTCCAAAGTTGACTTCCCCTGGGGCCGCCCCTGGTGATGATAAAAAACCAAAACCTAGTACAAATGGCTTCCCCCTCGGTATAATGGTGCACGTGTTTAAGCATTTTTTGAAAGTTTTATCCGTTCTCTAGATATTTCGAGTGGCTCCTTTTTTTTGGTGGGCAATGTATATTGGAGGACTGAAGTTAAGCAACGGCGAGCAAGGCTAGAGTACCAAGTGAAAAATTAGGATGACTGTGGTAAAGATGGCAGGGTGTCAGAGAGAGGGATTATGAGAGATGGTGAGTGAGAAGAGGGGGAAGGAGAAAGAGAATAAAATAAGGACTGAATTAAGCCAAGGAAATAGTGAGAAGAATATTAAAGAGAATTGAAGAAAGGGAGGAAGAATTTTACTCTAGTAAGTAAGAAGAGGGAGAGAGATAGAAAAAGAGAGACCAATTATAAAACAAGATTTAATTTAGGATAATCCAGACCCTTCCTCAAGTCAGAGTATCGACTAATCAGAGTGCACTGCAGGCCATTAAGTCCCATTATTCCAGTAGTTAGACCAAGACATAATTATTATGTGGTCCAAATCTGAAATGTGAGGGTAACTTGTCATGTCCCGGCTGGGTTTCGAACCCACGACCACTGTATTACAAGACCGGGCTTAGAGAGAGAAGGGGATGGACAGGGAGAGGAGATAAGAGAAGAGAAAGATCTTATTCAAGTAATCATGTTAGGTATCTAATGAAAATGAATGGCTTTTGGCACCACTCTGAAACCAAACCTCGTATAGAAAATAATGATTTCACGATGCTAATAATAATTCTGATCTTGCCTAATATGCATTTATAAAACATTATCATAAGTTATGCTTGATATATAAATTATTAGAAATTAATTGACGATACAAAATGGTCATTTTATGTAAATAGTACGGTGCACCGAGCACAGCTGTCGTCCCGTCTAGTAACGGGGCAATGTATCTGCTATGTTGTACTAACTTGTAATGAATCGGCATAACTATTAAATGTTATAACTAATGTAGGTACCAATATTATAATATTAAGTATATTTAACATACTTTTTATGTATAACTAGCCGTTCACGCCATACTTCTCAACGAGAATAAATTTAAAATTTTGGAATTTTGATCATCTTAAAAGCCAAATAAAAAGGACTTAGGATCCTCTGTAAACAAAAAACAAAAAAAACAAAATGAAAAAATAAAACAAATGATTTATTTATTATTATTATATTCTCAGGGTTTGTGATCTAGGTCTATTTTGAGATCGAATTTTAGGCACAAATTTATAATATTTATATTAAGATAATGTACAGACAAGATGTTGGCGGTACCTAATAAGTTCATAGGTGATGGATTTTTTTATTTTATGAAATCATATCATCATCATAGGGTGGCGTCATCGTGAACGATGGAAGCCAGACAGTGGAGGAATGACTCAGCACTTCTACCACTGTCTTTACAAGGAGGCTAATAATTGACAAGGGCCCCCAGAACCAAGCCAATACTGGTCTACTCTTTGTTTATAGTCCCCCAACCAGACTGCTGGTCTACCCCCTGTTTATAGACCCCCAGCCAGACTGCTGGTCTACTCTCTGTTTATAGTACCCCAGGCAGCTATTTTTTATATATAAAAAAAATTCCTGAAATTTGCACTTTTCAGACCGACATGAGATGCTTTACTCGAATATAACTATGTAGTATGTAAAATTTTACATACACATAGGTACTTTAATAAATGGAAACACCTTATCTTATTTGGAAAATATCTGTACCTCCAGGGAAGGTGATAATTTTGCTATAAAGTAGAAACTTCATTGCTGTAATATCTTAATTGAGTTCATTGAAACTCTACGTGTTGAGTTTCCTTGGACACACACTATCAACAGGGTGTCTGGTGTTATTCTTGACACACTTTGCTCATATACAGGGTGACACAGAACTTTTCACTTCAGAAATATGGACACAAGATCATAATAAGGGTTGGGTGGAATAGATTGTCATAGGCCCTTAGTGAGGACATAATTATGTTTATATATTTTTTTCTATTCTATTTCCTTTTTATTGTATACATTGTTTCCATTTTTTTTTTTTTTTTTTTTCATAATAAGGGTTCATAATAAGGGTTGGGTGGAATAGATTGTCATAGGCCTTTTAGTAAGGACACATGTTTAAATATTTTTTCTATTCTATTTCCTTTTTATTGTATACATTGTTTCCATTTTTTTTTTTTTTTTTTTTTTTTTTTTCATTATTGTAATAATTATTTGTACTGTACATAGTGTACAGTACATGTCTTTTTATATCTAATATAGCATTTAATAATGTAATATCTTAATTGAGTTCATTGAAACTCTACGTGTTGAGTTTCCTTGGACACACACTATGAACAGGGTGTCTGGTGTTATTCTTGACACACTTTGCTCATATACAGGGTGACACAGAACTTTTCACTTTAGAAATATCGACACAAGATCATAATAAGGGTTGGGTGGAATAGATTGTCATAGGCCTTTTAATAAGGACACATGTTTAAATATTTTTTCTATTCTATTTCCTTTTTATTGTATACATTGTTTCCATTTTTTTTTTTTTTTTTTTTTCATAATTTTATTGTAATAATTATTTGTACTGTAGGTACATGTGTTTTTATATCTAATATAGCATTTAATAATAATAATAATTCAAAAGCGGAGTGGGGAAAATTCATAAACGTATAAAGTAGCCATGTGGCGCTCTAGGTGTACACGCAAGGGTAGAAAGTTATCTGCTCTGTACTTGGATGTCTGAGGTCCACTCATCCTCATACCTCGTGAGGAAAAATGAGTATCTATTTGTATGGGTAACGACGAGTGGGCATTACGAGCAAGCAATGCTCGAGGTATCTGGGCAAATCTGTCCCGGTAGCTCAGTGGTAAAGACGGCACTCTGTGAATCCAGAGATACCAGAAGTCGCGGGTGCGAAACCCAGCCGGGACATGACACGTTATCCTTCCATTTGGGGTTTTTACCACATAATAATACGTCTTGGGCTTACTGCTAGAATAATGGGACTTAATAGTCCTAATCGGGCAGTATAAATATGGCGATTTTATTATTATTATTATTATAAGGGGTTTCGTAATTCTGTGCTACTTCCTGAAGCTGTGAGAGAATACAACGAAGAACTATTATTTCAATCCTGTTAAAATGCTTTATGAGAGAGAAAAAAACTTGATTACATAATACACGTTTTGAAGTGTCTCTTGCAACTTGAGCCCTGATATTGAATTAAATAGGGAAATTTAAGAACTGACTCTCTAAAAATGATAATATGACTCTGTATACGAGAATTCATTTTACTGAGGTCTTCTTTTGAATCTCTCAAGGATAAACACCTTCTAGTAAACGCCATGGGGATTTTTTTTTTTTTTTTTTTTTTTTTTTTTTTAATTTTTTGGCATTGGTTATTCCCTTATCATGGGAATTTGCCATACAGCCAATGTGGTCGTGTTTATACAAATTGATATTTTATTAAAGATAGTTCGTTAATTATTAGATGTTAAATGAATATATTGTTTGTGGTTAGAAAATAGTATATGTATCCGTATGTACGTGGGTTTTGTATTATAGTTCTGTAGCCATGGGGATTAAAATAGATTAGTCACTTTCATCTTGAGGAAGCTATGCGTCACCCCACCGCCGAATCCTTCGAAACGGCAAAAGGCAGAAAGAAATTGATAAGAATAAATTTGTTGATCACGCTGAGAAAATCGTAAAGAAAATCGCACCATGCCTTCTAATTTTAATCTTAGTCTCGTTGCGAAGTACGGGTAAACATAGTTTGCCATAAAGTAGACCGTAATATATTTTATGACAATTATTCTGGCCTGTGAATAAATGTGCGTTTTTTACTCCAGAGCACAGCATAAATCAGGCAAGATTCTATTCATAGGCCGAGTTTGATATAAAATTGCCTGTCATAAATATGGTATCAAGCATTGGTAATGGCCATCGTAGAATGGGATCTCACCCGCGAAGATTTTTATATCTCTATTAATTCCAACACTTGCCAGGCTAGGCGCCCCCTTTCAGTTCGGATGGGCATTGGGAATAAAAATTATTAAACTTACCTATAATAATAAGAAACCAACAATATACTATAGTCCATCTAGCGTATTGTCACCATTCGCAGTCAACGTAGAAAGCACATCTTGTGGTGAAGCGCAAAACTTTACGTGTAATTTTTAGGGGCGTCTAGTGAATTTTCACGTGTCACATGAGGAATATATTACTTCCGAGAAATTTCTAATATTAGAAATCGGAAGTATTGTGTTCGTTTTTGTAAAAAAAAATATTTTTTTGCTCCGATTTCAATTTTTTTCGTATTTCTGGACGTTTCATAACCTACTGAGTAAATTTGGTTTTGTGTCGGTCTGTCGGTCTGTCGGTCTGTCTGTCTGTCTGTTAAAACGATTCCTTGTAACGCGCAAATCTCGGAAACTACTCGACCGATTTTGATGAAATTTTGCACACATGTAGGAGACATTCTGTAGATGGTCCCATTTTAAATTCATCGAATTCATACCAGCGGTTCTGGGTGAAAGAGACCATGCGCCTGACCACTAACTTTTTACTTAAACGCTTATATCTCTTGAACGGTACACCCGATTTCGATGAAATTTTGTAATAATATGCATATTATTGTTTAAAATAGGTTATTTATATTTATTTTTAAATTAATTATAATGTGACTCTGATATTTAAGAAAATCCGAAATTTTGGACAAAAAAATAAGGACCACGACTTGCCGATACAGAATTTTTTGTGGAATTCAGATTGTAGAAAAAACAATATTCTAAAATATAAAACAAATTTGAAGAAAATCGGTTGAGCCGTTTTGGAGATCAAGTAATTTTCTATAAAATCTCAAAATTGGCACGTGTTTACAATGTGAAGCAATCACGAGGAAGTATTGTGTCCATAATTGGCAGTGTTTTTATAGTTGTATATGACAAAAATGCTTGAATTTGCGTAAGTAAGGCTGGTCAAAAATATGTAATATATTATTATGTACAATGTACATAATACATTCGATAAGAAAATGGTAAAGTTGGGTAAAGAGAGTGCCTAGTTAGGTAGTAAGTATTTGGTGAATTGGTATCCTATGGGCAACTGAAAATCCGAGTCATGTAACCCAAGTCATTTATTAGTAAAAGATTTTTTACTGCGACATGGAGTAATTTATCATTTTGGTAGTTTTGTCGCATCCCCTGATTTCGTCAAGCTTAAAAAAATCAGTGGATGTCCCTCAAGTCGAGCAAAGTTGACTCTACGCTTAAGATACAATGAAAGTGTAGAGTCAATTTTTGAATTTCCATTGATTTTACTCACTGAAAACTTTGGATATACTTGAGGGGTATTTTCTGTTGGATAAAAAAAAAATTCCAGGTTCGATATTTCCAAATATTTCCATTTTATTCCAAATATTTCCAGTTTAGCTTCCCCACTATTCGTGAAAGAAAAATGCGTTTCGGTACTTTTAAAAATAAACAATGGACTTAACCTATAAAAGAACAAGTATTTTCTTCTTCCAGTTTGGTTAACCAAACTGGAAGAAGATTTTTCCTCTTCCAAAAGAAAAATGACTTGTTTCCAGTTTGTTCATTTTATTCCAGTTGCATCCAATTTGGTTAGAAAGAAAAATACGGCTTTGGTAGTTGGTGACAGTGAAGATTTTGCCTGACACTAAAGCTCTAACTAAATGTGAGTGTGGAACAATGTCGCTTACATTTTTTTTTTTTTTTTCTCAAGCTATCTTAACTGGCCTACTTTAAAGATCGCTAACAGCTCTACCTTTGCTATTCTGTTGACGCTTACATAGAATAGTTGTGGCCAAATATGGATGGCTCAGAGCTAAAGGCAACCAACTCCTGAAAACCCAATTTTGAGTAAATCAGCTCTAAATTTTTGGGTCGTTTATCAATTCTACACTTATGTTAATTGCATGGTATCTGCGAGTTTACAGCATTTATAGTGTTTGAAAGTCTACTAGATGACCAAAACAACTTAAGGGATTAAAATAGAACACAAAATTTGAGTTTAAAAAACTAGGAATGGAGTTGGTTTGTTTGTGCTCTTATTTTTAATGAAAATAATGGAGTTGATTTGTTTGTGTCCTTATTTTTTATGAAAAAAAAAGATATAATTTTCTTGTATTTTTTTAAGGTCTTTTATTATTGAAAGAGGGTTTATAATATAAATGAAAGTTAAATACCTAATTGGCATACAATACAAGTTAGTACTTTGTATCCATTATTGTTGAAATAAACAAATTACAAATAATAGCTGATTTACATCTGGTTCTGATAGGAATTCTAGTCATCATAGATAATTTGGTTACTTCCTAGGATCATGTTATCATCATTATCATCTAAATTAGGAGGTACAACATTTGATTCAGTAGAGGATGTAGTGCAAATTGTTTGAGTAGTGGGTAAACTTTTGAAATATGAATGATGATCTGGTGGAATGAAATTTAGAAAAGTCCATCATATCTTTTTTCTTGGCATGAGTGATAACCCGTTTTTTTTTGGTAAAGTTTACGCTGCTCAAGACTACTAAGATCTTTTAAATGACCAAACACCACTGAAACACAACAGTCTTTGTTATCACTGCACGTGCAATAGCAGATTTTGGAGTTGGTTTGTTGTTGCTCTGAAAATTTTTGAAAAAAATTCAGTGCACAAACACTTGTGCTGCTTTCTATCAAAAAGTATTTGAGCTAGGGTATTGGTCGTCAGTTCCACTGAAAGATAATTCATGACTCAATCTAGTCCTATGAGTAATGGAAAATTTTCAAAAAATGGAGTTGGTCGCCTTTCGCTCTGAGCCATCCATATGTTTGTATTTAATAAGGGCCGAATTATAAGCCAGCCCCTACCTTAAGACTGAGTTTCAACCAATCACAGCGCACTATACCTCGAGTTGAGGGACTGAGTTCGGCCTGAGTCCGTGCAGCTTTTGGTTTGTTCTGCTCTACTCCTGAAGTTAAGGGCTAAGAAAATTATGACTTATGGTGCTGAGTTCCCTGTGAGTTATGATGGACTTACAGATCTGTGGAAAATTATTATATGCTGCGCTAGTAAGTTATAGCACCAGGGAGTGGTATCGTGTGGAAGCCAGAGCTATTGAATGATTTGAATTACGAGAGGTGCCCGCTTGTGTAACATAAAATACTTCAGGAACCCACCTCGGTAGCTAGGTGGTTGCTACCTTAGACTTCAAATCGGGAGGTTGCAGATCGAGTCCTAACGGTCATGTCATTTTTTTTAAATTATATTAAAACTACCTAATTACTCTACAAAGTGGACAGTTGTGTACAAACTTTCCCAACAGAATTAATTACACCTAATTCCTTTGTAAATACTTTAGTAGTAAATTACTATCTAGGTAGAGTTGTTTTATGTTTAAATATTGGTGTTTCAACACTGGATTATACAAGATAACATAAATAGACAGACGCTAGACGTTTGAATGATTTAAATACTTCTGTTTTGATCTGTCAAAGTCTGACTCACAGACCCAAGTTCAAATTTCTTAAAGGTTGATCTATCAACGACGAAGGAGTTAAGGTTCTTCTAATGTAAAAGCTTGAGGCCGAGTTCTTATTGAATATGAATAGATTGGCCTTTAGGAATGTAGTAAAGATGTTCTTTTTTATCTATCAATGTGTCAGTAAATTATTTAATATTATGTGCCTAACCATCAGCCAACTCACAATCACAATTTATTACCTATTAATTCTGCTTTAAATATTATATTTCTGATAGTAATAAAAATGGACACTTTATACTGGACCCAAATAGGACTAAAGAGTTCCCTCAATCCAGCAGGTGTTCAGTGCCATTCTCAAGTGGTCAAAGTCACAAATCAATGAAAAATTCGTGCATTAGGTGGCATTCAAACCAACGGATCCCTCCACTACCTGAATCACCAGACTAGCGTCTTGACCACTCGACCTAATTAGAAAAAGTATGTATAGGTACTGCAAAATCTTACTTGTATACGTTCATTCAAAGTAGGTCAACTGTCAAATGAGCATTAAAAACAATAATAACTCTTTATTGGAAGGTAACCACCTGGCAAGGTGAATGCTTAAAGCATTTCCAACCACCTAACCCTCTGATCCTTATTATTATGTGGTCACAAACTCAAATTAAAGAGGAAAAATTCATGCACTGGTTAGGATTCGGATCCCTACGCTACGGATTACCAGAATAGCGCCTTAACCACTTGAAACTTAAAATTTATTAAGAGCAAATAACTTAGTGGACGGAATAATTGTTTACCATGCAGATGATGATTCTTGCTTCAAAAATCTGGGAATCAAGTTATATAACATAGCTAGAACTTTTTTTTAATCTAGGATTATGACAACCTCCCACATAGCTCCTCTCTGATGCCATCGCCCCCCCTAAGCTGACGGGCGGTCGTAAAATGACGAGACCAACAAATCTACACGCTTTGTTGTTGCGGACGTGAAAAGCTAAAGGCAAAGATGAGCCAGTTTTAAGATATGCTTTATAATTTCCATTTTTTTTTTTTTTTTAATTTGTGTCCTGCTGTGTGCATTGCGGACTTCGTATTATTAAGAATATACATCATCAACCCTTGCAGGCATGGCTGGTCTTACTCGGAAAAAATTTTTGACGAGTGTGAGTGTAGTGTTAAAGTGAGAATCAGAAGATTCACTTAAATTATTCAAAAATTCCGAGAAATTCTATTTCCTTCTGCTCCGATTTAAAAAAAAATCACATACACTTATCAAGTATTTTCATTATCTTTTAAGAAACTTTCGGTCAGTCTGTATGATTTTTTTTAAATAAAAATATCAGAATAACGATATTGTTGAATCTTGATCGTAACATGATAAAAATTGCCTTCAAAAGTTATTTACGCAAGTTTCAAAAAAGTTTTGCTATTTTCCACCGAAAGAATTTTTCATTTTGAGTTACCTATCTCACTTGAGTTTTCCTGAAATGATGGCTCACATTCATACACAACACCCAAGTTAATTTCCCGTTTCATAATATATTAAGATTTAAAAAAAAAATCAACCCATGCACGAGGTTAATCAATCCAAAGCTTCATTATATTTTTGTCTCATTATTTTCATTAAATTTGTATTATTTAAATTTTCTCATTCATAACCACTGGTCTTATTTGAAACGTGGGCTGAAGGAGCCTAAAGGATTTGATGTACCATGCTTCACGACAGGACAGCGATTTTCTTGTGCATGTATAATGTATATCGTACCTATAACTATCATCATCATAGGGTGGCGTCATCGTGAACGATGGTAGCCAGACAGTGGAGGAATGACTCAGCACTTCTACCACTGTCTTCACAAGGAGGCTAATAATTGACAAGGGCCCCCAGAACCAAGTCAATGCTGGTCTACTCCCTGTTTATAGTCCTCCAGCCAGACTGCTGGTCTACTCCCCGTTTATAGTCCCCCAGCCAGACTGCTGGTCTGCTCCCTGTTTATAGTTTTGTATTATTTAGTAAATTTTGTAATCCATTAATAATATTTGCCATTTTACCTATACCCATGGTAAAATGGCATTTTATGAGTAATGGGTATTTGGAAAAGTGGTACTTGGATGGAAATATAGGTAATTGGAAAAGTGAAAAATTGAGGATTCAGAGTTACCATATCAAATACCATTTTGCATTGTGTGAAATAAATTTATTGAAAAAATGAAAGATAGAGATATTTTTTTTTTTTTTTTTTCATTTAAAAAACTGTAGGTATCTATTTATAAACAATTCAAATCAGGCTTCATTTACTTTTTTTTTTTATTTAAAAATAGGTATACAACAAGAAACAAATATTATAATTCCAAGTTAAATGAGGACTGATCAAGGGTGGTGATAATGCCATCGCCATTCTCTTCATTTTGTAGGTAATCCATTAATAATATTTCCATTCACATAAACATTAAGCTTTTGTATTCATACAAAGAAATTAGTTATATTTAGTTATAATATTATGTAAAGTAAAAAAATAAACTTTTACTATCTATATTTGCTGAAATGTCATAACAATATTTAAATCTTACATCAAATGTGGGTAAAACTTTTAGTTATTTGAATAATATTTTTAAAAAAATAAAATATCTACCTAAGAGGCTAAGAGCATCTATAAAAAGTTGCAATATTGTTTTAAAATATAGCCAGTGATATAGCTGTAGTTTCCCATAGCAACCCACACAAACTCAGTTTCATTAGTTGGTGAAATAAACAACAATCACAAAGTCTTTATAATGGAGGAAAAAACAAACGCTTCCAGGATTAGCATCAAAGGAGAAATTAAAAAGCACGGTTGATGATACAGACACATAGAATATGATAAGCTATGGTCATAAAAAATAACAAGAATGCACACAAAAGAAACACTTTTTTTACGTCAAGAAAATGTAAGAAGTGGTAACGTTTATGTTTTAAGAATGGAATAGAAGTGTTTGCTATTTGCTAGCCCTATAATAGTGTGTTTCACTACATAATAATAATAATACTCTAACCACCAGGCGAGGTTAATGCTTAAAGCATTTTCTACCACCTAACCCTCAGAATCTTATTATTATGTGATCATAAACTCAAATAAATGAAGAAAAACTCATGCTTTGGGTGGGATTCGAAGCAACGGAACGCTATACTACCTGGATTAGCAGACTAGCGCATTAACCACTTGACTACCAATGCACTTAAACAGGACTTATGGCCGGGTCAAGATACATAACTGGAATTTTGACACATAGAATAAGTGGCTGTCTGGAATTTGTTTTTGCTAATGTTGATCTAGCATCTAGATACCAGCATGCGCATCTCGACCCGGCCATCACAGAAATGTACCGCAACCCTGCCATATTCTCCTTTTTACTTTCCTTATCCTATAATAAGGAAAGTATTGTATTCGTCGAAAATTTGACCTACCCAGCTTTTCACATTTCTGGACGAATCATAGCCTCAGGATACCAAAAAAGTGGTTTTCAGCCATTGGTCCGTGCGTCTGTCTGTGTGTGTGTCTGTGTGTGTGTCTGTGTGTGTGTGAACAGGATATCTCAAGAACGGTAAGAGCTAGAGACTTGAAATTTGGTATGGTAATTAATTTTATACACCAGACGAACCATGAAACTTTTGGTTGCAATCGGCCGCATTCTGCGGCCGCAGGGCCGCAAATATTGGCCGCAAGCACCGCTTCTTTGAATTGGTTAAAGATACAAAAAAAGTTAGTGAACAACATTTTCTCAGATTAAAAAAATAATAGGGGTTCACTCTGATCATTTTTTTGATATCTTTAACTTTTTGGAAACCAGCCCCAATTTACCGGTATTGTAGGGGGACCCGATTGGACTAACTTTTTTATTATTCATCCTAGATGGGGGTTGTGACATATCAAATTAAATGATTTTGAAGTGCTGATCACGAATTTGGCATTGATTTTTAGTTATCTGTTACCGTTAGGTCACCAGTGGCGGAATTCAACTCCTTTTTGGGAGATAAGGAAAGTCGTGTGATGTTTACACCAGATTTTTTCCAGCTTAGTAAGAACAGATTTGGTTTCTTCTGCGCCAATATGTGGAACGATTGAATTCCAGACCTATTGTATACTGGCTTTCTTTTTATCATTTCATTGCAACACTGTTCACAAAAAAAAGTAATAAAAATCATGAGGTAATTTTTCAGCACAAGTATTATGTAAATACCTGCCTATAACTAGTTTTTTTTCATTTTGTTTTTTATCTCCTTACAACTTGTAACTTTTGTAAAGTATTTGTCTATCCTAACAACAACAAGATCTCTGGTGGTCTAACTTGTTATCACCAGAGCTTGTAGGTATAATTATGATATTTTGTTATAGCGTTACATAGAAGTTGGAATATAACATACATATGTAAATATCTATGTTATAAATAGAGAGCGCCCACTGCTAGCTTATCACCAGGCCACACTATCACGATAATTGATACCAAGTTAATATGATACCTGAATAGCACGCTAATACCATGCCTCGCTAAAGACTCTATAATTAGCGGCGAGAATATCACAAATATTCAAGAGCCACAGCCCCGAGCAGTGAGTCATTATGATAATCAGGGGCAACTAGCACAGGTACTTAACGCAAATAAAGAGGTGACCCACCTGTACAGAGCCGATACTGAAATAAAGACACGCCAGGAAAAAGATATTTCAGTCATTTCAGATCGATTGAGCATTGGAAATTTCATTTGTGATCCATGTACAACGGGGCTTCCCCATTGAATAATATTGAAATACATAAATATACAGAGTGAACCAGAAGTCCCGAGGTGGGTTGTTAATTTTTTAACGGCTGTAGTTCGAGTCTTAGATTAGATTATTTCGGAAAGAAAGGTTAGTTATTTTGGACATCACTTTTGTGATTACAGGCAAACTTAGATGTTGCCGGGAACCGAACCTTTTATTCCACATATCCAGGTATTACACATATCCAGATATTCCACATATCCAGGTATTCCACATTTCCAGGTATTTCACTTATCAAGATATTACACAAAACTAAGTATTCCACATATCCAGGTATTCTACATATCCAGATATTACACATATCCAGTATTCCACATATCCAGGTATTACACATATCCAAATATTGCACATATCTAAGTATTCCACATATCCAGGTATTCCACATATCTAAGTATTCCACATATCCAGGTATTTCACATATCCAGTTATTCCACATATCCAGGTATTCCACATATCCAGGTATTCCACATTTCCAGGTATTTTACTTATCCAGGTATTACACAAAACTAAGTATTCCACATAATTATCCAGGTATTACACATATCCAGTATTCCACATATCCAGTATTCCACATATCCAGGTATTACACATATCCAAATATTGCACATATCCAGATATTCCACATATTTAAGTATTCCACATATCCAGGTATTACACATATCCAGTATTCCACATATCCAAGTATTCCACATATCTAAGTATTACACATATCCAGGTATTTCACATATACAGGTATTCCACATATCCAGTTATTCCACATATCCAGGTATTTCTCATATCCAGCCATCCAGGTATTCCACATTTCGACTACAAAAAATATTTTCTTGTCACTAAGATGTTTTTGATGAACCCAGCATCTCATTATCTGTCGCCCCTGAACCATCACTCCTCAATAGCTCCTGAGTTCACTGAAATGAATCACTACAGTTTATAACCCAGCAATTACCCGTTCAAGTACACTCAAAGTCGTTAAATAATCGTAAACCCGTTGCAAGGAACCATGCTTCAACTGTTGAGAATGGTCTTCTGTTGAGAACCATGTTTCAACCATGCATTGGTGGTCAAGTGGTTAAGCTGATGGTCGGTTAATACAGGTGTTGTTGGTTCGAATCCCAAACAATGCCTGAATTCTTCCTCATTTACTTGAGACTTTAACCACACATAATATCTAAAAATGCTAACAAAAAATGCTGGAATTATGGGACTCTTTAGTCCTCCTCGCGTGGGTAGTGGGTAGGTACTAGGTATATGTGTTTTACTAGATTTCCGAAAAAAAATTGATCTCCCAAAATCAATGGGACATATTATTATGATAGGTGCAATAAGGTGCACACGGAGATTGAACCTCCGAGACAGCAGAGTGCTGGGAACGAACTAGTAATCTAATATAACAAGACTTGTTCAAATATGACAACACAGTAAACTTTAATTGCAGAATAACTGTTACGTATGCAAAAAATTAAGATCATGTGAATGCAAAAAATAATAATACCGATATGAAATACGCTTTTAATAATATTTAGCTCATATGTTTGTCAATAGATATAAAAAATAATAATATCGACTCTTCATAAATATCAAATAAATGCGAAAAAAAAACTTAATAACCGTTCTGATTTCAATATCTATTCTAAGCATAAAAACTGATGATTAATGAACACGATTAGCTTGTACTAATTCGTGAGATGTGAAAATCATGTTCATGCTAATGTGGTGTTAAAAAGAAAACCTGCAAGGATTTTATTATTTTTTATGTCCCAAGTTTGACTTACTTTTCCCCGACCTCTATTAGGATTGAATTGAGTAGAACCGGAATCCTCATAAACATCTCTAGAAGCTGCGTGTGTGTTTCTTTGTACAATAATAATAACACTATATTTGGTGGAAGGTAACCACTAAGCGAGGTTAATGCTTGGTTAATGTTAAGGCGAGGTTAATTCTTGGAGCAATTCCCACCACCTGACTGTCCAGACCCAGACACTCGAAGTTTTAATAATAATAACATGCACTCTTTAATGGAAGGTTACCAACGGGCGAGGTTAATGCTCAAATCATTTTCTACCACCTAACCCTTAGAGTCTTATTATTATGTGGTCACAAACTCAAATTAATGAGGAAAAATTCATGCACTGGGTGGGATTCGAACCAACGGATCCCTACGCTAAATGCATTACCAGACTAGCTTGTTAACCACTTGACTACCAGTGCACATAGGTTTTACTAGAGAATGGTAAGTTACTAAAATTACACTACTATATTGTGTGGCAACTGATTGGTGACCGTTCTGTTTGCGAATCCATTCATATTCATCATGAGACAATCCACGATCTGCTGGCTTTTAACGGGCCCACTCAGGCTGGGTGAGGTTAATTTGAGTAGCTAGGTTGTTTACCCAGCGAATGGTGTATAAAACCCCCGTCGCAATAATTATATGACCATGTAAAGAAAGCTACGTTAAATCCCAACAAACATCAGATATTCATTTCAAATGTTATTCTTTTTTTAAATTGGAGTTTAACCTAGCTTTCAATTGCATGATCATATCACGACGGGGATGTTACCCTCCATTCACAGGAAACTTACAAACCTGCTACCCACATTGACCTCACCCAGCCTGAGTTGGGCCGGAATGCCAGCATCAAAAAGTCTTCATCTCGCTGGACGTTGCTTATTGCTTATCTTCGGTGAGGCTATGAGAACCGGTGCATTCAACGCGCCATCGACGCGACGCTGGCAAAAAATTTATTCTTCTTTCGTTTGCTCGCAACCAATCTTTTTTCCTCCAGCACAGATCGAACTTTTCAATTACTGTGTGTAGTGTCATCCATCATTCTTACAAGTCAATTAGTTGCACTTAAAAATGTTGAAACCAGTTGTATACCAGATGACTAATCGTCTCAATGGTTTTTTTTTTCGCCGATGCGTTCTCACGAGCAGATGTTTTATCAAAGCAGAATTCAAACAAGAGCTTCTGCACTTTGGCGGATCAGAAATTTTTAATTTCGTTATTAATTTTCTTATGATTAATTTCCTTATGGTAAAATTAATGATGACTGATTACCAGGATAGTACTTTGATTGGTTTGAGTCCCAATTTCGGTAAAATTTTAGTAGCGAGAGTTTGAGTAGCTGTGACATCACGAGAGTGATTAACACAAATTAGATAAATGAGAACTTTTTTTTATTTATTTTTTTAATTATTAAAACAAAACTTGATCAGGGATAGTGTAATGCCTTGGGTATTCTCTTCTTCGCTCAAAAACCGTATCTTGGTTACTACGAAACATTTGTGATGTTATTAACATGACTCATTCTCGCTTTATACTAAATATTTCCCATACTGAGGACTAAAACCACCGACCTCCAGGTTACAAGTCCGCTGCACTATCGATCGAGCTACTGAGGTCGACCTAATGATTGAATTATATCAATTTTACTGTCATATCCTCATTGTGACAAAGAAAATCAGACAAAGAATCGACTAAACAAAATTTGCAAAAGCTATTCAACAAAGGTAATAATTTTTGTCTGAGAAAAACATGTCCTTGAGATTTTACTTATGGAGATAAAACTCGACCCCCACCTCATGAGCAAAGTTGAGTTTGAGAGAATTAGAGCACCCCCACGTTGGACTGAAGCAAGACTCAATAAAAATTTACAACCTTGTCACCATCAAATTGTTGGTCAGATTTCCCGCACCTAATTTGAACATATCCATTAATGTTCAGGGTGTCTAATAAAAATAAAAAAAAACGAAAAACACAATACTTCCGAATTCTAATATTAGAAATTACTCGGAAGTAATAATATGAAAATCGAATAAAAATTCAAGTTCTCGGGTTAAAGACAAACCGACCTACAATTAATTAGAACCCTTTGGCTGTATAGAATGGCCTTGCCAACCCAAAAAAAAAGAAAAAAAAAGACAAACCACTGCTTCTTCTTTATTCTCTTTGCCTTTCCCAAACCCACTCGCGGTCGGATTTCTTCAACCTCGTCCCCCTGGTTGAGGTTGTTTGGTTCTGGCACTCCTACTTCCACAATTTTGGCTGCACGTCCTTCCTAGCGTTACCCTCCACTGGTACCATATATCGTCGGCTAGAACGTAAAACTGACCAAGTGACAGTTGGTCAATTCTCAATTTTTCGTTACTCTGGTCGGAAATTAACCTAACTATTGGCTAAAAATCAAAAGTTCGGTAGTATGCAAACATAATATATGCGCGGGAAAAAGCGAAAAAACAATCTTTCAGGTAAAAAAAAAACTTTACCTGAAAGACTGGTGGAGATTTCAATGACCAAATGGAGATGGTCCAAATGCAGATGGTCAGTTTTACCTTCCAGCCGACGATATGTTGGATTGTCAGATACCAAGAGAAACATTTCTAGAAGTGGTAGGTCCATGTTCGATCATTGGCACCTCTAAAATAATAAATGTTTGATAGAAAATGTTCTCTAAAAAGGTGCGTGAAGATAGCACCCGACATGTTTCAACCTCTCTCCTGGGGTTACGGTTGGAGTACAAAATTCGGGGTTTGTTGTTCCTAAGAGTACATAATTATGGTAGGTGGTACAAAATTCTAGCTTCAATGTCGGCTGCTATGTTCACGCACCTTCACTAAAGATGTAAGAAAAATTTGTTTGAAAACCATCAAAAAGGAAATTTTTTGTTTTTTCATCACCTACTATAAGTCAATCATTTTTAAGCTTTAGCTTTAGTTTTACGCTTTAATTTTACGTTTTAGATACGTTAGGGACACTTGTAAAATGGGTATCTCCCGTCAACTTAAATAATGATAATAATAAATTTAAAAATGATATGTGGTTCACACTTGACTGTGATACATTTGGAACACCCTGTAGTATATTGGTCTGAATTATCTGCAAAATGAGACAATCCCGGGGCTTACAAGCAAGCAGTTGATTAGCTGAATACTTTATTTCAATTTATAATATCAGTCTTTTTTTACGTGAACACGAGAAAAGACCATGTAAATCCTAAACATCTTAGGAGCTAGCAATTTACTAGCTTGGGAAATGTACAGCTATGTAAATAATGTAGTAATGATAAATAAAAAGAATCCACATTGGCAATATATCAAAATTTGCATAAATCTATGTGTAATATGTGTATGTATTTCACCTACCAGAGATCAAGTTTGGTAAATGTACATATATGTATATTGTATAGTGGTGTACGTATTCCAATGTGGTTAGGTTCTTATACATAGAGGAAGGGCGCCAAAAGTGGACCAAAAGTGTTGGGAGTTTCAATTAGATGTTTCGAATTTTAGATCTCACGTTTGCATCTTGTTGTGATTTACACAAAAAATTCTAATACCTGTCTCTTATTTTTAATTTTGTTGTTTCTGGTAAAGATAAATTGTGTAATAATAATGTAAATGAAAATATTGTAATGAAAAAGTTACATGTAAGTAAATAAATTTCCTTCGCTCGCTGTACTAAAAGTAGAAGGTGTGTACGTAAATCTTTATTAACATACCTTAGTTTTTTGTTGGGTTCTTTTTTTTTTTTGTTTTGCTTTTTTGTCTTCTTTGTGGTGCCATGTAGGAATTAATAAATAAAAAAACCTGTGGTAACATGTAAAAATTCTTAAATAGTCCAGACAAAAACAATATGTCACCGATAAAAATATAATACATAATTATTATCTACCTCTTCATTTCCTAAGTATAAGGAAGTACCAATAAAAGATTCCGAAGTTGTTTCAATTTTTTAACAAAATTTAATTGTCTACATGAAGACTAAAAAACTTAGCAGTGATTTATTGAATTTAAAAAAATGAACAGTTTCAACAAAAATGTAAAGAATGTGGATAAAATATTTGGCTCAAAAATTCAAATTTTCTACAAAATACCAACTATGTAGAATGTGGCTAAAATAAAAGATGAGATTATAATAATCAAAATAAAAATATATAAATATGTCTTGTGTCCTCTTTTTAGTCTACTCGACATAGTTTACACAGGCTATTCACATTTCTAAAATTTAATTTTCGTGTTAGATAACATAAGGAACCAACCTGAGAGAACTTTACGTTGGTTATGTGCGATAGTTCCCAATGGATCACTGAAGTTAAGCAACATTGAGCATGGAAGAAGACAACGATTGATACATCAACTCTACACTGAATGGGTTTGTAGATGGAGGGAGAGAAGGGGGGCGTATATGTAAGGAATTTTTACCTTCGTGACCGGTTTTTGATTTGATCCTGATGTTATGAACATTTTAAACATCATATAGTAGACAATGGACAGTCACAGTAAATTTAAAACGAAACAGTGAAAAACCCTCCATCAGATTTCATAAGAGTTGAGCAATTAGGATACACAGACCTACTAGTCTCAAAATATTATTAAACAAATTCAATCAAGTTTCATTTTTATACAGTAAGAATCTTAGAACATTTAGGTACATGGAATATGAAATTATTAAAAGAAAACTTGATCAGGCATAGTGTTAATTCCTTAAGCATTATCTTCCACACCAAATGCAATTTGATTATGTCTCTGTAGCTTGATCGATAAAGCGGCGGACTTGTAACCTGGAGGTCGGAGGTTTGAGTCCCAATTTCGGTAAAAATTTGGCAGCGTGAGTTTGCGTAGTTGTGACATCACAAGAGTGATTAACACAAATTAGATAAATGAGAACTTTTTTTTCTTTCTTTTCTTAATTATTAAAACAAAACATAATCAGGGATAGTGTTAATACCTTGGGCATTCTCTTCTGCAACAAATGCATATTGATTATGTCTCCACTCAAACGAAGCTAAGCTATTGCTCAGCTCAAGCATAATATAATTTTAACACATGTTAGGCATAATAAATTCTGGGGACATTACTATTATTAGGTGTTGGATTTCACATTTGGACAAATTCATCATTTTTGCTGGACATGAATGATCATATTTTAGGTTTTGTATTTCACAACTTGAGGACTATAATGTGACAAGAAAATAATCAGTGTGTCAGGACCACATGCTAAAAATACCCAACACGTTAGTTTTATTACTTGTCACATTAATGTCAGGTAATTTAATTTTAGGAGTAAAAAATGCTAAATACACAAATCTTGGTTTTTGTATTCGTCATTTGAACGTAAGTCCAATTATACTCGTACATTTCAGTCTTTATTCAAGGGCCCCGAATGCAAAATTTAAACTGCAGCAGCGTTGACACCGGCCCAACCCTGGCTGGTTGAGGTTAATGTGGTTAGCTAGAGCGATAGCGAATATTAATGAAGGGTAAAACTCCTGTCCTAAACAATACATACCTATCAGGTAGTCAAAGCACAGTGACATCATGTGGCAATGAAGGACTATGAAGGAGCCTATAGAAACCAGACCTAACCCTGAGCGTCCATACAATCCTTACACCACCGTGAGATAGGGAGGGATCCATATATTAGACTTTTCTCAGGGATAGGTACCGAACAACCTTTACTACCGATAATTTTCTAATATTTGAAATCGAAAGTAGGTATTACCTATTGTGTTCGGGCAAAAACCATATCGGTGACAAAGTGCCGGGTTTTTGCTAGTTATCTTAATATATAAATGTCAAAGACACTCACTGACCACTGACCACTGACTGATCATCGCTCTACAGCCCAAACCGTAAGTCCTAGGAAGCTGAAATTTGGTAGGTAGCTTTGTCTTATAGTCTAGATGTGCAATAAGACGGGATTTTTCGAAACTCCCACTACAACACCTGCCATTGGCGAAAAAGGATTTTTTGCTTTCACGGCCATGCCTCGGCCCGCAAAGCGGGCGACAGCCCGCTAGTTAATTATAAACTTACATAACCCACTTACTTATTATTATTTTTTTAAATAAGAACAAAAGTCTTTTAATTATTTTTTAAAAATAAGAACAAAAGTTTTTTAATGAATTTTTTATGAAAATTCATTCATAGACTTTTTAGATACGATTACGATGGAATGATTGTATGGAACCTCAAATCCAATGTTTAGGTTTCTTCCATAAATATGAACCTAACAATAATATAAGAAAAGTAGTATCTAGGACCTAGTCTTTGTTATATAGAATTGTTAAGCTCAGCAATTTTTTTTATAAACCGATGGCTATAAAAAAGATTGCTGAGCAAAGTTTTATAATCGCTTATTCATTCGTTCTGGTAGGTTTCTAAGTTTGGTGGCAGTTGTGCCTGAGTGTGGGAGGAGACGCTTTATTACACTTATAACTTGCGTTGTGTGAAGCTAATCAAACTCTTCGAAGTGAACCTACTAATTGCTAATTTTGAGGGTGATAAGTATCTCGTGTCCGCCAGGTTCATTTAATTATCGTACTTTGAGGAGTCCAACGCCCGCGCGATCTTTTCTCTTTCTTCTCTATTAGAGCTCTTTCTAGAAGTTTCGGTTGGTCGGGTCCTGATCCTGGGGTTAACTGACAGAGAAAGCTTCAGCCTTTAACCTCGCCCTTTGAGTCATTACTTATTTAATTAATCATAATTCCGTGTCCGTAACATAGGCACATTAGGCACAGATATTTACTTATTTAATTAATCATAATTCCGTGTCCGTAACATAGGCACCGATATTTATCTCACGTTATTCGAAGGAATAAATATGGACGTCGAAATCCAATTTCTAGGTTCCTGTCATGTCCAATGATACTTTTTTTTAACGTCCTGATAAGACTTACTCAGGACTTTACCCTCCAATCTCTGGGAATCGCATCATAAATAACTTGTCAGTTATGTTAATAACATAGATTACCAATGAAGTTGGATGCGAAGGAGCAACCGATCTCAGTAGATTCACCAAAGACATATCAGACTACCGACCTCAGTAGCTTCACCAAACACATATCAGACTATGAGACAGTAAAGCAAATCGCTGGCGCCCTTAACGGTTGGCTTTAGGAAGAGAAGTCAGCCGTAAAACATGGAAGTAGAAGTCCGAATACCAAACAAACTCAACCATGTGTCAGAGGTTGACTATGTCGGGAGACGACCCCAAGTAGGTCTGGGAAAAGCCAAAGTGAAAGAAGAAGAAGATAAAACAAGTGGGGACAAGACAAAAATGAGCTCATATTTACATAAAATATGCATAATATATGAGCCGGAGGAAGGGCAACGTTGCCAAATGTACATGCATGCAAACATTCTGACTATTTTCTCAGAACAGAGAGAAAGCTAACTTGGCAACACTTGTGTGCCAACTTGTACTTTGTACTTCACGGATTAACGGGTTATTGATCAATTCTTATTTTATAGTTACCTATATTATCAAAATATTATCCTAAGAATATTGTCTAATAGCGTGTGGACGATAGATAAATGATATAAATATCTAAATCTATATTTCCTATATATATAAATTATTAAATTTTGAACTGAATTAATTCACACCTTCGACGTGAGTTTCCCGAGTGATAAATGATCCGGCTCCTCATTTAGACTCGGAGGCGCTAGTCGGGAAATGAATCAAGACATGTTAATTATACACCCGAGAGCTGCATAACTTATTCTACGAGTGAGGAGCCGCCCCTTGGCCTTCAGTGTGACAGTAACGAATCAATAGAGACGATATTGAGCAGGAATAACCGAATATTTAGACACAGCCTGCGTACCTCCGGTTTCTTTGGTAACCTGAGATTTGTTCGCGCCTTCGCGGAGGTCCCGAGTTGATAGCCAGACCACGCGACGCCTTGAAGATTTTCCTTGGGTACATTACAATATAATAACTCTTTATTGAAAAGAATAATATTGACAAAGGGCGTGATTATTGCCTGAGGCAATCTCTGCCATCAATGCCAATTAATAAATTTATTATGTACATAGCTTTTTGACGAACAAACACTTGTATATCCAACTATTCTCACCCTATTTTTTTCAAATTTGTTTTTTATGGTAAAAGAACTTTTTGAGTAAATTTTCAATTACACAAAGATTTCTGTATTCTCAAGTTGAAGACCTTATTTTTGCACTTTTTTCTCTGATTATTTTGTACATAGCTTTTTGACGAACTTACACTTGTATTTCCAACTATTCTCAACCGATTTTTTTTTTTTTTTTTAATTTGTTATTTGTGGTAAAAGAATATTTTTAGTAAATTTTCAATCACACAAAGATTTCTGTACCTTCAATTTGAAGACCTTATTTTTTCACTTTTTGCTCTGATTATCGGATTTAAAAAAAAAAAATCGGAGCTAAATAATAATGCAAGGGTGCCTCGATGGTATTCGGGAAATAAAAATAAAGTCTTTGATTATTACAAATGTTGGTTTCATTAGAACCCTATCACTAAGGTCATAGCAAACACGCCCAACACATTTCCTTGTTTATTATTAATTCAATTTGCTTGAATCGCCATCAGTCACGATTTGGTCAACTTTCAACATTGGGTCTAGGAAATCTATTAGAGGTCTAGGTAATAGTAGATACCTGTAATAATTATATCCTCCAGTACTTAATAGGATATAATAAATGTCTACCAAACCCCTACATTAAATGAGTCTATTAGAACAGATTAAGTCTTGTTTCCTGATCTACTCTCCCGCAGGCAAAATGGGGTCTCGGGAAATCTAGTTATAATTCGCTGAGGTTATATCTAACGTGGGACAATGTCCCGGGGAGACGCTGTGGTGTTAAAAGCTATCTCTAATCAAGTTATCTATTACTATCTGTTATGCAACACAGGGTGATTTTAAACCATGGAAAACTGTTAATAGAATGTCTTAATAGAAACACTGAATAACTGGTGGTCAAGTGGTTAACGCGCTAGTCTGGAAATCCAGGTCGTGTAGGGGTCCATAGGCTCGATTCCCACCCAGTGCATGAATGTTTCTTCATTATTATTATTATAGTAAGCTTTATTAGGTAGAACAAAAATATATACAGTAAAATACAATGCAATTATATAGAAAAACATAAAGATTAACCAAAGATACAAGAACAAAAAAATAATAATGAAGTTAATGTCCTACCTAAAGGGCGGGGTTATTGCCTGTGGCAATCTCTTCCACCCAACCCTTTAGTTTGTGACCACATAATAATAAGACTCTGAGGGTTAGGTGGTAGAAAATGCTTTGAGCATTAACCTCGCCTGGTGGTTACCTTCCACTAAAGAGTGTTATTATAATATCTGAGATGAGTAGAAACATGTTAGTCAGATATTTTTAATGTTATATTTTGGGGGTTTAACATCTCTTTGAAATTGAATATTCAGACGGAGGTTTTACCCTCCATAATACGATAGAAATGTACCAGACAGCTACCTATAGTACTTGGCTCAGTTACCTTGTTATGAAAATCATATAGTTCTCACCAGAGGAAATCCAGTGCTATCTAATGATGCGGGCTTTTCAAATTCTGATGAGTAAGTACTTACTCCCGGCAGACAGTTATAGCTTTTAGTTGGAAATCCTCAGGAAATTTGAAAATGTGTTAAATACGTTCATTAAAATTATGTATTTCTATTTATAATAATTTCAATAAAGCAATACGTGGGGAGTTAATTATTTCGAATAGACAATCAGCATAATATTGTACAATACTTATACCCACCCTATCCCTACATAGCATGTCCGAATCAGAAAACCTGAAAAATGTTAGCCTCGAACTCAATGACCCTAGGTTTGTAGAGCCGTGGGTTATCTAAGCAGGAAAATTTTTCAAGATGGTTATGAGTGTTATTAATTGATATGATTGAGTATTATTATTATTGATCCTGTATTGATTAATAACTTGTGTTCTGTTAAAACCGTGAAAATCGTGATGCTTGACTTTTTTGCAAAGTTTAATCTTCAATCTCGAATAAATAATGAAAATTTCAAAATAAATTAACCAAACAAATGAAGTAGGTATAGGCATCAGTGTCAATAAACCAGTTCTCGTATAATCACAGCAACCTACAATGTGGTATAGATTTGATGGGTGACCACTGACATTCGCACCCTCGTTGTGATAACTATTTCCCACCCAACTCAGGCTATAGGTCAATGTGAATCTGGTTTATGAGTTTCCAGAGAATGGAGGGTAAAACCCCCATCTCTAATGTCCTATGAGGTTAAAGAGACGTTAAACTGTAAACAAGTGAGCTCTATGATGAAATTATCTTTCTGCGATCTCTTGAACTTTTTTAAGTGGTAGATATGAGTCAATATGAGTCATTCAAAAAAATTTCAATAGAAAACCCAGTGAAATTCGAATAAAATCATTTTATACTGCACAAATATTTCAGTAATAAAGATAATAATCAGGTTTGGAAATGAAAAATCGATACAAAAATTCCAGACATTTATTTATTTGACCAATAAAAATTTAAGTACTAACCATTACAGTTATTAGTCTGATTAGGTTACAACTCAAACATTAACACTCACAAATAACTCACTCTCAAATATCAGACGCAATTAATCATCAGCAAATTCTCTGCCAACACAACCATAAACATTTTGCAAGAAATCACAACAAGAACAACTCACAAAAACAACAACAAGTTTCGTGTTAATCCAACGTCGAGACGTGTGGAATAATCCAACGTGTCTCTGCCACGGAGCCCAGAGAACCAATCTTCTGGTGATCCGAACCCAATGCCAGAACATAACTTAACAATCAGACGGGCTTAATTTATGCAGCGAAAAAGGGCCCGAAAGATCACACCACCAGTTTTTAAACCAATAAGAACACAGGTCCTTGTTTATCCCCATACAAGTTCTCCAACATATTTGAATTAATTAGAATTTTTGCATGATTTATGAAGTCTTCAACCTTGATTAGGTACAATAAAGATTGTTTTTATAGCCTCTGGTATATGGCCAGTTAGTTTTGTATAATATAATAAACTTTTTTCTTACACTTGATGGAATATAGTTCTATGTACACTCCACGTCAGTGAAAGTGGATCACATAAACTCCGTGGGAAGATGGTGAAACATGTTAAGAGATGTTTTTCTAAAAAAACAAATCGATGATAAATTCTGGTTATACTGCTCATTCTCATTACTCAATACGGTGTGCCATGTTCCCACAGAACAATTTTCTAACCGTCCTTAATAGCTCAATCGATAAGGCGACGTACTCTGAACATAGAGATCAGTGATTCGAGTACAATGTTCACCAAAAAATGTCTTTTAAATCCAATTTTATATTATATTTTGTCTTTTAATATAGTTTTGTATTATTAAGCATAAATATATTGCAGCCCCAACTTATCCTGTTCCTCATTTTGTGTTGTTGAGTGTAGATACCGAAAATAAAAAGTATAAAAATCCACTCTTTCTCTGCACACTTCCAGCTTGACCATCTCCCTATGTGTGTGTAGATCTGTAGCATCAGGTAAAACACTAAGGGCGGAATTAATAGAAGTTTTGAAATACCTCTGTGGCGCTAAGTCAAGGATTGCGTACTTTGTAAGATAGGGAAAACCTACGATTAGCAATGCTTGTGATATAGAATTTGTCTATTTAGCCCTAATAGTTTGATGGTGTTGGGAAAAACTGATTCTGATAGATGAAATCAGTACCTACACGAGTGGATACTTATGCGCGTACACAACGGAGGCCTATACCCTGGGGGTAGAGCCAGCAGCACGTAAAATAATCTAACCATGTTATTAAATGTAAGCGGTCAAAACGGAGTCCCGAAAATCGTCTACATATATCAAGCTGTAGGTATCAGGGTCTGGGGTCTAGGGTCCAGGGTCTAGGCGCAGGAGGGTCCACGTTGTGTCCGCCTACTTACGTTCAAAATTAATACTTACGTTCGCCCAACTCTTTTCGCGACTGATAGCCATTTGCAAAGTTTTGATAGTTCATTTAAAGAAGGCACCGGTACGTTTATTGAAAAAACAATAAAACAAATACATATAAACTCTGTTTCGTGTTAATACATATAGGCCGGTTAAATGGCGCTACTTGACGAGCGCTCGTCTCCCGGCGAGCTTGATATTTAGAAAATGTGTTATATCGCAGAGCTATTAATGAATAAGATCTCATGAAAAACATAGGGACGACAAACAGGAATCCCTCCAGAATAAAATGGAAAACTCTTAATAAAATATATCAATAGAAAGAAACTCTGAATCCAGGAATCCATCCAGAATTCCTGGAAAGTAAGAAATCATAAGTCTTCATTTTCTATCACTCATTTCAGGTTCATAAATATGACACCGCAGCAGAAGACATTAGAAGTTCTATTACGCCTCTTATTTGTTATGCTGACGGTGTGCTACAAAAAGAATATGAGAACTATTTAAAAAGACTGGCACATGTTTTACCAATCAAATGGAACAAGAGTTTTGGCCAAATTTTTGGATGGATAAAAATTCAAGAAGAGATCTCAATAACTCGAACTGTGTCCCTTCGAGGAAGTCGAAGATTGATTAAAAGTTTACAATATGAAGATGGAGCAGCCATTAATTATTATATTGTTGATTAATAAATAAATAAAATAAATTATTATCTATAAAAAAAACTCATTTCAGGTTTGCACTTAACAATAATTATAATGGTATACGTACATATATTCTTCTTCTTCTTCTTCCACTTTTCCTTATCCCAAACCTACTTACGGCCGGCATTGTTCAAACTGATGGTTGAGGTTGAATGAATGGTTGTGGCACATTTTTTAAGGCTGGATGTCCTTCCTAACGCTGGCGGCTGGTATGATATACGTATAATAAGATATCTATTATGAATGAAAATATCACTAATAATAATCATCATGAAATTCAAGTATTAATACATAAATGAATAATATTGACAACATTAGTACATGATAATTTTATGACACTCAAAATGATGATGATAATATAAACTCGTATTATAAACTAAGGCTCAGTAGGGGGTGCAAATCTGCAAATTGCAAGGTGTGATAAGAATTCTGGTGGGTTTTTTTCTTCTGGTCTTTCGTTTTCTGACTGATGTTTCTCTTTCTAGCTAAAGTGTACAGAAGAACAAAATATGCAAATACCTTGAAACAAGGAACTCATCAAAAAGCCCGTCACTGAGTGCTTGGCAATGCTATAGTCCGCCAGAGAAGCAGCAAATCCGCGAGACTCAAGAAGGGCAGAGGAGCGGTGTAGCTGAAGGAGATACATGAATAAGTCTTTGGCTATCTGAAGATACCTGAATAAGTCTTTGGCTATCTGAAGATACCTGAATATGACTTTGGCTATCTGAAGATACCTGAAGAAGTCTTTGGCTATTGGAAGAGACCTGAATAAGTCTTTGGCTATCTGAAGATACTTGAATAAGAATTTGGCTATCTGAAGATACCTGAATATGTCTTTGGCTATCTGAAGATACTTGAATAAGAATTTGGCTATCTGAAGATACCTGAATAAGTCTTTGGCTATCTGAACATACCTGAAGAAGTCTTTGGCTATTGGAAGAGACCTGAATAAGTCTTTGGCTATCTGAAGATACCTGAATAAGTATTTGGCTATCTGAAGATACCTGAATAAGTCTTTGGCTATCTGAAGAAACCTGAAGAAGTCTTTCGCTATCTGAAGATACCTGAATATGTGTTCGCTTATCGGAAGAGACCTCAATAAGTCTTTGGCTATTTGAAGATATCTGAATAAGTACTGCAGATACCTCAAGAATTTGACGAGGTATCTGTAGATACCTGAAAGTCTTCGGGTAGTTGAAGATGCCTCAAGAAGTCTCCCTGGTTTCTGTAGGAACCTGAAGAACTATTCGGGTATCTACACCTATCTACTCATAGATACCACATAGTTTAAAAGACCTGGATGGCATCATAGACGTGTTTACAGTCATGTTCTCTCATATAGCTTTAACCCTACACTATACAACGGTCCTCTCTCCGAATCTGCGGGGGTGGCAAATCTCATGTCAACTCATAAGTGCTCGGACACAAAGGAGGTCTATACCCTGGACCCTGGGGTAGAGCCAGTTCGTCGTAAAATACAGTAAAACCTCCCAATCGCGGACAACCTCGGTCGACCATGTTTTGTCCGCTATTGGGAGGTGTCCGCTATTGGGAGGTGTCCGCTATTCGGAGGTAGAATCAGATCCCATGGAGGGGTTGGAAATCAAGCGCTGGGGTAAGGGCGGGGGGGGGGGGTGTCAAAGACGTTTTTTTGGTGTTTGCACTTGGGTTTGAAGATAGGAAATCAGAGACATTCCTGATGGCAACTAAAGCTATCTCCAAACTTTTGATGGGATTCGAAACTGTAGGATCTCCTATTGGTTCAGTTTCTTCCTCACTCTCAGGGTCATTGGTAGGAGAGAGGGTAGACTCATAAATCTCCTTTCCTAGATAACTTACGCATGAAATGTCTTTAAGTTTACGTTGATTTTTAATTATTTTTTATCATTTCCTCCTTCGAAACCTTCAATTTTGTATTCTAGCTATAAGGAAAAAGTGTCCGCTATTAGGAGGGTCCGCTATTCGGAGGTTTTCATATAATAACATATGAAAAATGTCCCGGTTCCCTGAAAATTGTCCGCTATTGGGAGGTGTCCGCTATTCGGAGGTGTCCGTTAAGGGAGGTTTTACTGTAATCTATCATGCTATTGAATGGAGTCCCGAAAATTGTCTTTATCAAGCTGGAGGTACCAGGGTATGGGGTCGAGGGTCTAGGGTGTAGGCCAGGGTCCTCCTTGTCGTCGCGTACTAAGATCCAATCAGTCCATTGGACGAACCATGTGCGGAAAGAAGGCTTTCAATTAACGAATGTTACCTCCAATCCGCCCTACTAAACCTCTCTTCTGGTTCTGGCAACAATAAACATGTTGCTAATGAGAAGCGCAGAGCTGGCAACACTGGAGCGTCGTTTGCATACATTATGCACCTGATTTATGTACACATATCTGTCGGATTATTAAATTAAGTGTGCATAAAAGTGCAACCTGTATCTTGTGCGATGTACGGACGTGGACATCCAGCAAACAGGTGAGGATGTTCAGCATACTGACGTATTCCCATTGATCTCTATCTCTATACTGCTGTCTGTACATAATAACATAATATATAATATAAATATTAAGGGCGGAATTAATAGACAACATCAATAACTTAAATCGTTGGTAAGTGTCGATTTTCCCTATTTTACACAATACGTAATCCGTGACTTAGCGCCACAGATGTATTACAAAAACGTCTATTAATTACGCCCTAAATCTTTTCCAGACTAAGTAGGCGGCCACAACGAGGACCCTCGACCCCAGACTCTGGTACCAGAAGCTTGATATAGACGATTTTCGACACTCCGTTGTGGCCGCTTACATTTATAAGCATGCTTGGATTATTTTAGGTGGTACTGACTCTACCCCAGGGTCCAGGGTAAGTGACTACCTACTAGAGGTTGTCTGTTACAAATATAAAAACCCAAAAGGTAACATATCTAAATTTTAGAACCGACTACCGTCTCTCCGCCTGAAAAAAAAAATATAAAACTAAAGAGAACATGACCATCCAACAGTAAAACCATGCCATAGTTGATTTGAATCCCGTGGTGAAGTACAGGCAAACAGCAAGTGTACGATGGTTCAAACATACTCATACCTACTGATAGAGGTTTACCTAACAAGTGTGGGAAAAGATTCACCTACGCCTGCAAATAACTGTTTAAAGGTACTTTACATTGAAGACACCTGCTGATTTGAACAAGTTGTCTGTTGCTGGTTGCGAAACCAAAAGTTAGAGAGAAAAAGTATGTATTCTTTGTGATGAAGAATAAGGCCGCAACTACATTAGGTATAGGCGTCAAGAGTCGAATTTTAAAATCTTACTAAATATTTTTAAATAATCATAGAAAACTATACGAAAATACTTACTTGGTTACAATCCTGATTTCGGCTCATGCTTACATTGCTCTAAATATTTTGTTTATTAGGGTTTAATGTCACTTTCAGCTACAGGTCTTATTATCGTAACGGTGGTTTTTTACCCACCATTCGCTGGGTAAACAACTCAAATTAACCTCACCTGGCTGGGGGACGTTAAACAGGGAGAAGACCAGTGTCTCGCTAGAGGACTATAAACAGAGAACAGACTAGCCAACCCTTACAAGCCAGGCTAGCTTGCAGTTTCCTAAGGGTTTAATGGCTTGTAGAGAAAAGTCCAAGTCCTCATGATGGTTGATCGCACATAGAAATAAGTGGTTCAGGACGAGCCAACTTTGAAATAAAGTTGGCTGGAGACCATCACTCACCCCTCCAGCTGTAGCCAAGCTGGCTACAACAACAACAACAACCTCACCCATTGCAGACTCTCCCACAGTGCAGGCATGGATCAGCATAATGGTCTCTATGTGGGCTGATTTTATTTTGCCGAAAATATAATAGTCCACAACTGAAGATTATCCAAATCATGATCCCTCTCTTAAAAATTAGGTATTTCTTTTACATTGGGCAACAAATAATGACCGTCTCTTGAGTTTTCAATATATCCTACAACTTCCCCACTTTAAATCATTTGATATTAATATTCTTTTGTGGAATCGGAAAAGCGATATCACAATTAGGTACCTACTTAAACCATGGCAGCTCAAATTAAGTAGGTATCTATGTGTCTCGAAACCACCATCCGCTAGGTTACGAGTACACTGCCTATGTCAAAGCCAATACATATTACAGATTCAGATTACATACTATGATAGCAAAGCTTTGAGATATAACATCGCAACCTGTGTGGGAGTGATCCTAGGGATTAATTCTCGTATCATTGCCACAGTCCCACCTCGCCTCGTGACGTCACGTCCTTACATTGCACAAGATGACTCCGCTGACCTAAGCATCATAAAGATGGCTGAAATCAATAAGCCCGCCATTAATCACTCGACATATCAAATTACACAAGTAGGTAGCAGCCACATTGATGAGTATGGACATTGGATTGGACATGTTGTTAGCATGTAAGTTATGTCTCCGTGCTGTCCAAATGCCAGGACGACCATCAATCTGTCACGAGTGTCGAGTGGTATATGAGGAGATGACTTATTGAAACAAGTTTTACTGAGAGACTTATGAACAAGCGTAGGAATTTTATTATTTTGCTGTTTGCCAAGATGAAAAGTATTTTTTTCTTTCTTTTTGAGAGTTAGTTAGTTAATCAATTTATTTAATAGAATGATAAAATTATACTGAATAATGGACTCTATCAATAATTTCAGTAAAGGAGACAACCTAAATGACAACCTTTATCCAGAAAATTAGTTTTGAGGAATTTTATAAAAAAAATGAATAGACAATCTTATTTACCTTCAAGCTGCTCTTAAAATGAACTCTTCAGTGAAGTAGTGTAACTATTCGTAGTACTAGCACCCACGTGATTAAATTTGTACCTATCTCTGTATCGATAACTTCTAATATAGTATGTGCTTAAATCAAATTTCTTTTAAATTCCATTATTTAAATAATTTGCAATAAGATACGACCAAAATACATGATGTTAGGACAGTATAATATTATCTATTTATAATGGGCATGCGACCACTCCCTGGGCTTTTAGAAGGTCTAGTGTAGTACTAACTCACAACAAAACCAAAATAGCAGCAAGAGCAAAACTACAACACCAATAATAGACATGGGGGATTATCTATGTTAGAACAAACACCACGCTATAGCATTGACCTGGTAGCCATCTATCACTCCACCTCATTAAGCCCGGATGAATAGGCCAGAATAGAATTGAAGTATAATGACAAAATATTGATTGACAGTTAGTGCTGACATGATGAATACATCAAACAAAGAAGTGTTAGGTCTAAATACAAGACTTGATGCGAACAAAGAAAACCACGAGATCAACACATTCAGTTTGGTTTCCCGGTTATAAAGGGTACATCTAAATAAATATAGGTATGTATATTCTAAAGAGTGATAGTCATAAAATTTATGAAAAGGTGTAGTAATAAGAAGGTGTAGTAATACTACATAGCGTGTAGTAATAAGAAGTGTGGAAACCACCCCCCGCCAGCCTACATCGTGGCGTCCTCAGCGCTAGTATCGCAAAGGAGTCTCCTCTCTTCGTCCCTCACAAAATTTATTCCCCGTATCAAATGTAAATATAAACATAAATATATAAAATGTAAACATAAATATATAAAAACATAAACATAAATAGACCGCGAGAAATATTCTACTCCTTTGCGATGTTGTGGCGTTTCCATGCAACTGGGTTCGTTTCCACAATTTTTAATTCTGCCTGAGTTCCTAGCACAGCTGTTTCGGCAAAGTGGGCCTCATTATTAGGCCGTACCAATGGCTAGACTTGTCACTTCCACACATCTGGTAATGTGTTTTAAATGGTAATTATGTCAGGCATGAGAAATATAATTATGAATGCTTTGTATGTTGAAACCTATTGGGAGGCACCTCATTGAGTCCCGTCTGGATTTGTCCATTTTTGTCGATGCTTCATTGAGTCCCAAGGTTTGGAACGGTTGAAGTTATCGTACCACTCATTGAGTCCCGTACATAATTAATACCTATTTTTCCTTGTACATAAACTTGTACATAGAAGATCATATTATTTGTCAGTCAGTTGGGTCAGTCCTCCTCCTAAGTGAATTTTTTGTTAGAGGAATTTTGTAGTTAGATAGGGTTAGGTAAAGTTAACAAGGTGAGATTGCACGATAGATTTCTGACTTCAGTTTGTCGGGTAGGATGGTTGGGTGAGGGGCTTAGGTTAGGTTGAAATTAGCGCTGGCGGTTAGGCCGGGTCGCGCAGTGACCCGGTCTAACCCTCACCCAAGCTATCCTAGCTGGCTAACGAAACACAACATTTAGACATAACTGTCCGCGTATTCATTTTTATAAAAATTAACTGTGTTCTTATTTACTTCTTCTTATATACTAACATCAGGTAAAGGGACTCAATGAGTCATATGGTCTGGTAGACCCAAAAATATTAGGGGACTCAATGAGGCATATGGTCTGAGGTACCTGCTAAAATTACGGGACTCAATGACATGAAAAAAAGGTCAACGGGACTCAATGAGTGTACGTCCATAAATTACAAAAGTCGGGAAATATTACATAAGTCAATCAAATTTAGTATGTAATACAAGATTGAGGTATAGTGGTCTACTATTAATAGGTTGGACGTACACTCATTGAGTCCCTCACCCAACCATCCTACCCGACAAACTGAAGTCAGAAATCTATCGTGCAATCTCACCTTGTTAACTTTACCTAACCCTATCTAACTACAAAATTCCTCTAACAAAAAATTCACTTAGGAGGAGGACTGACCCAACTGACTGACAAATAATATGATCTTCTATGTACAAGTTTATGTACAAGGAAAAATAGGTATTAATTATGTACGGGACTCAATGAGTGGTACGATAACTTCAACCGTTCCAAACCTTGGGACTCAATGAAGCATCGACAAAAATGGACAAATCCAGACGGGACTCAATGAGGTGCCTCCCGTAATTTATATGAATAAATTTTAATAAAGAGTGTATACGAGTACTACTAAATTTGAACAGCCTATCTGGATTGCACTGCAACTTTGACAGACTCGTGTATGATTATATTGTATGGTACATAATCTTATGTACCTACTTACCTGATTACCTACACATTGTATTTAAGGTTATAACTTATTTATATTTGTACTGGTAGTCAAGTGGTTAACGCGCTAGTCTGGTAATCCAGGGATCCGCTGGTTCGAATGCCACTAACAGTGTGAATTTTTCCTCAATAATTTGAGTTCGTGACCACATAATGATAAGACTCTGAGGGTTAGGTGGTAGAAAATGCTTCAACTAAAGAGTGCTGTTATTATTACATTTAAAAAATCAATCAAATAATATAATAGCTTTATTTTCAATAATCTTTTAAGAGGTTGTAAATTTGTAAAACACCTACTATTTCAATGCCTCCCCAGATTTCCAATCAGTGCGCAGCAGTTAAAAGTGCTTTTGTCCATAAAAAAGCAATTCTCATTTAAAATCCGACAAAAGAGACTTGACAGAGTCACCGAACTACCACGAAAGCTTCATAGAATTGTACTGGCAGATTAGTGTACAACAGAAGCTTGGTGTGAAATTAGAGAAACACCATTTCCAGGAACCACGCGATGTAAGATAAAACAGATGAGCGCACCGTAGGCACGCAAGCACACAGACTTCCTATACCGTAGGTGATGCTAATGCAGACACACACACACACACACACACACACACACACACACACACACACACACACACAACAATACAAACTGATAAATGCAACAAGAAGCAGACAGATAACAAATAGCTAATTAGGCGCAGAGCCCAAGAACAGTAGCCCTGCATTGTGCTCGGCCAATGGCGGAGAGAGTGCACAGTGAATGCCTTCTTATCAAGTGCATACATTACATACATTGTTCAAATTATACACCGCTGTCTTGATGGGAGTCAGATAGTGAGGATGATCCCCCGCGTTATGCAACTAGTGGAGAATTCACCGCCAGTACCAAGAATATTGAAAACTCTGAATACCAAGAATACCAAGAAAACTCTGACTTTCGTGAACAATGCTGATGACATCAGAAATTCTCACTATATGAAGGTAGAGAGAGAGAGATACAGTTTTATTGGAAAACGTTGCTGCCCACTATTTTGTAAGAAAATAAATGGCAATATAGAACTTTTCAATGTAGGTAATAGCATTTTTTTTATTTTAAATAATCATGTCCTTTTCTTGCAGGTAGGGTGCAGAGAATGCTGGCAGCATTATCACGCTGAATAGCTAACTCTCTTGGAAAATAAAAGATTTGGACCGCCTGTCTCCAAATTTTCCTTGTAAAAGTTTTCCAATAATCTTCAGGAGTGACCAACTCCTAAATATTCTGACAGATCGGTCTGATGGTCTCCACTGCAAACGATTTATATACATAATTTTAAGAAAGAAAATGGAAAACCAATTAAGAAAGAAAAAGAAAATATGGCTATAATAAAGGTGTACTCTTTATGTATTGATTTTTTATGTTGTGTTTTTAAGCAACCTTCAAGTATGTGGGCAGCACCGTTTTACAATAAAACTGTCTCTCCCTCTACCCATGTTGTTTCTCTTTCGGACTATATTTTTTAAGTATCTATCTACCTCTCCTTTTTTGCTTTTTTTACTAACTGTAGAGCACAGAAGTCGGGTGAGTTTTAAGTTGCACTTTTTTTTAAATGTCTAACCGTGCTAAAGCATCATTTTTATTCGTTTTGATTAGAGAGATGGACAAAATGGAGCTAGTATTAGATATGAGAAATTGTAGAGCACAAAAGTCGGGTGCGTTTTAAGTGGCACATTTTTTTAAATGTCTAACCGTGCTAAAGCATCATTTTTATTCGTTTTGATTAGAGAGATGGACAAAATGGAGCTAGTATTAGATATGACACAAGGAACGTATATTTCAAAGGTAAAATACTTCTTCCAACTCACTACCGAGAGGAAGCGTGCCTCTGATGCTCGAGCTATTGCCCCTTTGGATGGCCTGTGATATTTTTTGTATTAGGAACTGATGCGAGGATTAGATATGAGAAATATCATTACGTGTTGAAATTGTTCTAGAAAATAGGTCGGTGGTTTTGTTTATTTTCTAAATTGTAAACTTTTCCAGTACGAAATTATTGCATAACCCGCAAAGGAGTATTTAGACTATTTAGTTCCACCCCAGACGGCCGAGTTTGGGTTTTATTTATTGATGTACATCAAATTTACAAATTTGTTTACACAAGTCAAATACAGATACAGAAATGGGGTAGAGGAAGAAAAAGAAGACATAATAGAATTTAAGAAGTAACAAACTAAGCTTGGCGATTTCAGCCCCACCACTCCCTAGAGCTCCGCGTTGCATAATAATTACCAGTGTAATGGATGGTCTGGTACCTTAAAAAGCAGTAAACATAGTAATTTGAAATACCCACTCATCGGTTAGAGATATGATGCCCATCTCCATCGGTAGGGAAGCGCTCGTCAAGATTTCGTTTACTAAACTAAACTGGTTTATTGCATGAGACGGCTTCTCAATTGACCTAGAATTCCGCCGCCACTTTGTTTCCAGGAATGTTTTTTATCCGTCCTGAGCCTGTTCCCATGGAAATCATGGAATTTCGAAAAATCATTATTATTTTTTTTTTTTTTTTTTTTTTTTTAATTGGGGTTTTAACGTCGCTTTCAACTGCCATGGTCATATCACGACGGGGGTTTTACCCTCCATTCGCAGGAAACTCACAAACCTGCTACTCACATTGACCTCACCCAGCCTGAGTGGGGCCGGGAAAAGCCAGCGTCACGAGAATTAGAATTTGAATGGTCACCCATCCAAGTCTTAACCTCGCTGGATGTCGCTTAACTTCGGTGTTCTGAAGGGAACCGGTGTATTCAACATGCCATCGACGCTGGCTTCATTATTTTTTAAATCCCTTCTCATTTCAAAATCTTTTATAACAGACTATTGACATTGCGCAGGGTCGATGAATTGGACATTTTAACTTATTAGTCAAAATGTCGACTATTGTCGATGATTTTGACGTTTCTTATAATAATAATAATCCTCAGAACGGACGTATCATTACGTCTTTATACATAGTTACAATTAATATACAAATAAAAACAGTAAAATAAAAGCTTACAAGTAATTCAAAAGTCAAAATTATCACACTAAAATTTCCAAGAAAGGGACTAGCATTAAACAAGAAATAATAATAAAGGATCAAGCATTCGCTTGGTAAATAACCGAACTACTGACAATAGCCTAACCCTGCAGAAACCGGGCGAGAAATGCCAGAATACCAACAGAACGCGGATCGTTAACTACAATCATGTAATTATTACACATACTTTATTTACATTGCCGGTGCCCCTGCGTAGGACTAAGGAGTCCCTTTTTGCTAGCGGTTTCAACAAAATCTCATCTATTGTTTTGCGGAATGGATCTAAAATCCGGAATTCGGAAAGAAAAGATTGAATCCACCAGATTCCAGAACTGTAACCTTCCATATCTCCGCGTTGCTAAACTGTTTCGTGTGGAACGGGTGCATTCAACACGCTACCGCTGACCATTCCAACATTTCCAACCGTTGACGACTTCATTACACGAAGTGTTTTTTCGAGGACTCCAATGCACTCTTCAGAAGGCGGTATTGTTTGTTTTGTGCTACAAGTCCCCGGTGCTCACCCAGTGGACCTGCCGGGGAGCTTTGCGGCTACAGAATAATGACATTCGCTTTCAGTAGTGCGTGACAGCGTATTAACTGTGTATGTGTAAGGTTTGGTGGAAGAGAAAGCCACAGGCTTTAACCTCGCCTCTTGGTTCACTACATATTCTATAATGTTTTTTTTTTTTTCATGTCCTATTTTGTTGAATGTATCATGTAGTTGACCAATAAAGTGTTAATAATAATTGAGATTAGCCCACACAAATATAATCGTCTGCAAACACGCAGTTTCCATTGAGTTACCGAATTTCAAACTAGGCAAACACTAAAGAGTAAAGGCACTAGCAAAAACCAGTCAGTGTGACTTGTATATCAGTCAGTCACATCAGAAAAGTAGAAAGTTGTGTAGACGTACGTACACGGATAGCTCTTCAGAGCTTATTGGCTCTCTCAGTAGGGTAGCCAGAGGGGGGGGGGGGGGGGTTTGGGGACAAAACCGCCCCCGAAATTTCCAAGAAACCCCAGCAAAGATGGAATGGAATATACGTTAGGCGAGATTTCTGAAACCCCGAAATGTAGGTCTAGCTGCTGCGCCACTGAGCTCTCTTCAAGAAAATCGAGATCAATAAAATGACTCCCGTACATAAGACGCGATCAAAAAAAATCTCGAGCAAGCGTCGTGCAGTGTTACAAGACTTTCCCATTAGCTTGGATCGTGCATCCGTGCGTCGCAGTTAGAACAATGCGTCTGATGAATGGGCCCAGGATCATAGATCTGACAAGCGCCTATAATTCCAGATGATATATGTTACCAAAACCGTTTGGCCTACTCTGGGATCTAACATTGCACAACTTGTCCCACTTTTGTTCTGAATTTTGGTACGAAAAACTTTCAACAAAAAATAGAATTTATGAGACAAGTTTCCAGAGGATTTCATGGAATTCTTTCAGCTAATTTTAAGAGACCTTTTAAGGCTTATTGTTAAATAGAAGATTGAAATAGGAACCTCTAGTTCATAGGCACTCTAACTCTAATAAAAGTATATCTGTAGATCTTATTTTAGTTTAATTATTAAATAACTTCACTAGAAACAGTTCTTGGTGTTACTATAGGGTAGTAATCCACTGTGAGGGGTCCAAACTCACGAATTCTTTATGGAGCTGCATTACCGTTCTCCGCTCTACCCTCTCGACCACCTCACCATAGCCTTGGTGAATACGAATTTCTAAAGATATTGACAGCCACTTTGGTTCAGAAAAACCTAATGGTTCAAAGGTTCAATTCCCCTCCCTTTTAATATTCTGAAGTAGGTATTATTTTAAATTCTTTATTAGAAAAAAAACATACGTACCTACAGCACAAAAAACAATTACATTTATTGTGGAAAGAAAAGAAAAAAATTCAAGCAATAAAAAGTAAGAAAAAATAGATAAATATAGGATATGCCCTGACTAAAGGGCGGGGTTATCGCATACGGCAATCTCTTCCACCCAACTCTTAAATTGGTCTGTCATTTTGTGTTTAAAATTTCTTATATTTCAGGATATCGACCCCGTAGTACTTAAACTCTACAGGCGCCAATTCATGGCCTCTCCAACCTCTCAACGTTGGTCAACATCAGTGGTCCGTTTCTATCTCGTCTGGAAATAACTTCAAACTTAAACAAAATGTTAATGCTATTGCATTTTGTCTAGACTCTAGAGAAATAACTGGAACACCATTGTAATCCCTCTTAAAATATCCTGACGACTTGGATGAAAAGTTCAAGCCTTCAGAATGACATTTACAAAACATAAAATATAATATTTTAATTTGTACAGATTTATGTAGCCAGATGGACCACACGTGTTGGAAAAGTTGTAATAATCCATCCCATGTTCTATCCTATAGAACCTAATAGCTATTAGTTTAGGCTAGCCTAGTACCCATTAGCAATTAGGTACTAATCTAGGCTATCCTAGTGTCAAGTAGGTAGGTACAAATTTATAACTATGTTTGGTCTATAGTGTTTACGTATTTTGATAGATAAGTCAAATGGTATTGCGTAATTTGGTAGGCCTGATGAACTTTTTGAATGTCAGACTTATTTTATAAGAGGTTAATATTTATTGAGTCGAAGTATTCCCTGTGTCCAACTCTTACTCGACATTGCACGCATGGTGACCTGGGTTCGATCCCCAGCGGAGCCAGAATTTTTCTGCTCTGTAAACTTGGATGTTCGAGGTCCACTCATACTTCGTGAGGAAAAATGAGTAGTAGCCAGCGTCGATGGCATGTTGAATACACCGGTTCCCTTCAGAACACCGAAGTTGAGCGACATCCAGCGAGGTTAAGACTTGGATGGGTGACCATTCAAATTCTAATTCTCGTGACGCTGGCTTTTCCCGGCCCCACTCAGGCTGGGTGAGGTCAATGTGAGTAGCAGGTTTGTGAGTTTCCTACGAATGGAGGGTAAAACCCCCGTCGTGATATGACCATGGCAGTTGAAAGCGACGTTAAAACCCCACTTAAAAAAAAAAAAAAAATGAGTAGTCACTTGTATGGATAACCACCAGTGGCGGCATTCATCATCATAGGGTGGCGTCATCGTGAACGATGGTAGCCAGACAGTCGAGGAATGACTTAGCACTTGTACCACTGTCTTTACAAGGCTAATAATTGACAAGGGCCCCCAGAACCAAGCCAATGCTGATCTACTCCCTGTTTATAGTGCCCCAGCCAGGCATTACCAAAGTATAAAAGAAATTAATGTAGTACTTCAGAATTCGAAAAATGAAGGAGGCTCTTAGTAATGCTGCGCTACCCACCAAAGCATTCCTACGCTACCTGGACTACCAGACCAGGGCCTTGACCACTCGACCACCAACAGGTTGGGTGGAAGAGATTGCCTAAGGCAATAACCCCGCCCTTTAGGACATATATTATGTATATATATTTATTTTTGCTTTATTTTTTTCTATTATATTGTATTTTAATTTGTAATTATTTGTATTGTACATAATATGTCCTATCAATAAAGTGTAAATAAATAAATAAAACAGGACTCCTCTGCTCACAGGTTCAGGACCCTGCCACTTTCACCGACCTGGTTTGACCAAGGATGTCCCGGAAGTAAGCAAGGAAGCGGTCCCTAGGGATAGGCAAGGGGAGTGCTGCCGAGGCAACGACCTAATCACCTGTTCCCGGGTACCTTCAGGGTCCGGTGAGAGCAAATAAGGGCCAGTTAATTAATCATAATTGCATACAGGGTGACAACACCATCAAGTGCTTCTTTATTTTAAGCTTTATTAGGAGGACAAAGTACAATGGTAACAGTATAAAATTAAGAAGAAGAAAAAAAAAACAAACAAACAAATGACAAAATAAATGAGTAAAAAAGAAAGAAAATAACAATATTGTCCTACCTAAAGGGCGGGGTTATTGCCTGTGGCAATCTCTTCTTTCGTAAGTTACATTATTATTAGGTTATTACACTTATTACATAAAGTTACTAGAAGTCCCTGAGTTAAACTTTGTGAAAAATCTCAATTTTTCGGATATTTTACGAGTATATATGAATATGCGCAGTTTGACTGTCATCTGTAAGCATACCAAAAGGACTTACAAACACACATAATACACATATAACTACATACAAACACACACAATACACACATAACTACATACAAACACACACAATACACACATAACTACATACATACACACACAATACACACATACAAACACACACAATACACACATACAAACACACACAATACACACATACATACAAACTGCACACGCATAACAGACTAATCATTTTATAATATAAGATGAGGAATAAACAAAGAGGTGCATTGTTAAACTAATAACATAAAAGAAATACCTGTCTGAATAAAACACTACTTATTTTTCGGTGAGAAATCAAGACAAGGACAAATTCACTACATCAAATCGTTCTGAGAAGAATAACATTGCCTAATATAAACATTATTAAATAAAATAAATAAATTTGTTTCTATGTATTATTATATCACTTTTTTAGTGGGTAGCGTAGAATTATAGGACTTTTCTGTAGCTTTAATATTATCATATCTTAATTTTGCCTATAGTTCCGCCACTGGTCACTGGTCACATTAAAGCAGCTACTCAATTTTCCTCACGAGGTATGAGTGCACTCCGGATATCCAAGTACAGAGCAGAAAAAATCTTGCCCTGCTGGGGATTGAACCCGGGTCACTGAGGTCACCATGTGTGAAAGCCTAGTGCGACACCCACTTGGCTAAGAGAACTACTGAAAAACATTTTTTATTTATTTATTTAGAAACACTTTATTAGTAGAACATGTATATATGTACAGACAAATAATGGTAAAAATTAAATATAAAAATTGACAATATTAATAATATGAACAAGAAAAAAAAATAAACAAAATATATACACAAGTCCTAACTAAAGGGCGGGGTTATTGCCTATGGCAATCTCTTCCACCCAATCATTGTTATGAAAAAAATTGTATTTAAGAGAACCCTGTATGATGGTTATTGAGATACCTGTGATGTAGTTTTATTAGAGCTAATAGAGTTGCCCCCTTCACTCACAGTAATAATTATCGGCAATTATCAAATTAGTATAACTAATAATACCTACCTACCTGTGTATGTTAATGCGGTATCCCTGAATTGGCTGTTGTATTTGGTTTGCTCCTACACTATTGTTCATGAAAGAAGAAAAAACTATGTTCTCATTGAAATAGAGAACTGATTAAAATAGAGAGGTTAGTTCTGATTATCCATGTCATCAGATAATCAGAACTATTACCTGCTGATGAGAGCAAATAAGCTCGAAATAGCTCTCCAGATTCCAGGTATGTTCTGATATTCATGTACATCTAGTACAACTTCTCACTTTTCTGAATTTATACTGATTATTATACTCAAATCTAAGAGTTCACTTATTTCGTGAAACACAGAATATTTTCATGTGTATTAATTTTATTAGCTGCAGTTTGAACTTGAAATTTACGTTACTACTCAGGTATTAGGGGGTTATAAATAAGTAATTAATTATGTGGGTATAATGATAAAGTAATTAACTCTTGGTAATCACCGGGAGCATAAGTAAATAGTGAAATGGTCTTACAGGGTGCACCATAAGCCATAATATAATGACACATAATATTGAGACCACCTTATGAGACCAATACAAAACTTTTTGGCTTAATTTTTTTTGTAGCCATGAAACAGGAGCTACTGTAGACGCTTGTGATCTGTGTTCTAGCCTGCCCATGGATTTGAACCCGGGATCTTCCCGCATGGCAAGCGACCGCTTAACCACTGAGCTAATCGCGCTCTCTTTACCTATGTATACAGTTTATCTGGTGGACCCCGTATTCATGTATGCAGAGAAAGTTGATAGCGATCTGGAAGATTTTGATTCTGGCATTTCTGAAGATATGTACAATACATATGTAAACTTTTCTGTTATTAATGAAATTTCTGGTTCTGGCTCAGCTAGCATCAAGATAAAAATAGCTAAGGAAAGGAAATAATAAATAGGTTCAGTGAAAATTAAGGGAAATTATTAAAGAAAAAACTAGAGTTACTCCAGTAGAGTATTTCTATAAAGTTCGTAAGGGAAATTTCTATAAAAGTAACAAAATAAAATCTTTCTTTGTTAAAAAGGTACTAAACAAACCCCAGAATTATAGCTTTAATATTGCGGACTGTTGTTGAAATGTTTAAAAATATGAACCTAAAGTGAACCGATGATGGCAATAAAACGCAAATCGCTTTCTTACTCACAAGTTAACTTTGAATTTCTGGCAACGTCGAAAACCAACGAAGGAGATCCCTCTAAACAAACACAGCCTATTTTCCACAAAGAATAGTAACACACTATAGTTGTTTGTTTTGTGCAGTTTGCGAATTTATTGCACCTCACATTTTACGACCTATTCCCCTGACACAATGGGGTTTTGGGCAACTGAGGGACAACATTCAGGGCTGCATTCGAATTGCAGATTCTACAAATAAAAGAAAAATCAACAACAATAACCGACTATAATAAGTATGTACAATTATAAATAGTATCAAAATTACAAAAGAAAATACATACGAACTAGGTTTAGCGTAAGTATACACGATCGTTTTGTTTTTCTTGGGAGAGGTTATCATGGTGGTTATTAGGTTTGGGTTTTACCCCTGTTGTTGACGCTTTGTATTACCTAATACTGGACGATAACATCAGTGATATGATTTTAAAACCTAATTTATCACAACAAACACCCCCCCCCCCCCCTCAATAACCTCAATTTTGCGGAAGGATTGGTTTACGTTGGTTTAAGAGTTGGGTGGAAGAGGTTAATAACACCACCTTTTAGTTAGAACATATGTATATTTTTCTATTATTTTTCCTTTTTATTGTTATAATAATTATTTGTACTTTACATATGTAATTTTATATCTAATAAAGTGTTTAATAATAAGAATAATACGTAAAATCTCTACTTTATCTCCGTTGACCAGAACGTAAAAAATATTACAGGTAGAAAGACGAACCTTGAAGTACGCTCAGACTGTAGCTGGAGTGTCAATGCATTGGACTCGCAGTCTGGAGGACAGGGGATCGAATTCCAAGCACGGCAAATTTTAGTTTGATGGGTATAATCGTGACATCACCGGTGATCCATACTACATAGTATGATAACCTTTTTTTATACTCAAGCAAACATTGAAATTGATTTAACTTACATTTTCGTACATTGAATAATCTTCATTATTTAGATATTAGATGATTATTATCTTCATAGCTCAACTCGACAAGTATGATATATTAAGACGTTATAATTATGTTTAAAATATGTAAAAAAAAAAAGAGAAGAAGAAAAATCAATCAATTAATGTTTATTGTGAATAAATATATACATAAATTTATAATTATATATTTTAAAAAAAAATATGAAGTTATAAATTATTAAATCTGTGGAACGAGGCCCTGAGACTTAATCTGTTTTGACGGAGTATTACTGCGTTCTTGTCTGATTTATGGACGATAAAACCGTTTAATTACCCCGTTAATAAGGTATTTAGACGACGAAGTTAAAAAATTAAATAATAATAATGGAGACACGCATTAATAATAGATTCTCTTAGGTATTCTGGATGTTTCAGAAGTGTTTGTTTGTTTGAAAAGAAGTGTTTGTCTCTTCTTCTATCAGCCGCTCTCGCGTGCTGGCCTTGTCAACAGAAATGTGTGAGTTCGAATTCTGATTCGGTCTTATTTTCTCATGAAATTGACGTTTCTGCTTGTCGAGAACCAACGGGTAGGTCTCGAAGATAACGATTGGGAACAGAGCACAATAATGATAACTTATTACTAATTAGGTACCCATCATTGTACATTATATCCCCCCAAAAACACCACTTCGTGGTTAAAAAAAGAAGAACGCCCCACTCAATAGAATGATTATAATTAGCTAAAAATAAATGATATCAAATTGAGAACACCTTTACCCCCTCTCTTTCTAATCCTCTGCACTCCTCTCTGAATGTATTCCTATTATGTTTATCTTTCTTTATCCTTTCTAGGGGTCATCCCAAACTTGATTTCTCTTTAAATTTACTTGTTGAACGGCAATAAAAAATGGCGGTCGCAGTATGATTTTTCTGGATTTATTTGATTTGAATCGAGAAAAGTACACCGCGACCGCCATTTTTAATTGCCGTTCAACAAGTAAATTTAAAGAGAAATCAAGTTTGGGATGACCCCTAGAAAGGATAAAGAAAGATAAACATAATAGGAATACATTCAGAGAGGAGTGCAGAGGATTAGAAAGAGAGGGGGTAAAGGTGTTCTCAATTTGATATCATTTATTTTTAGCTAATTATAATCATTCTATTGAGTGGGGCGTTCTTCTTTTTTTAACCACGAAGTGGTGTTTTTGGGGGGATATCAGTTCTTTTTGTACGAAAATATAGGTTCATACACTACTGAAACTTTATAAATAACAAAAGTAAATAAGCTGGGAAAATGTGAATGTACCAAGTTGTCATTCCATTTTTTTTAAAGATATAGTTTTAACAGTAGGTATTTAATTTTTCTAAGGTCAATATATATTTGGATCCCCGATTCGGCCCCCTGCGTCCCCAAAGTGAGTAAAATAATATATAAATTTGCAATCAGCCTATCAAGACCTTTTGATTCTATACTCCACATGATTAGATTTATCTTAGGAGGGACACTAAAACACCTGGATTTACAAATGTCAAAGACATTAATTTGTTATCACCTTATCAAGGTGAGGTAATGAGTTTCTCTCCCGTTGACCTATTCTTACCCGAATTCTCTCCGGCTTGTTGCATTGGTCACCACGAGTATCTCTCCCGGAAATAAGACCATGCTTTTTACATTAGGTATTTAATAAAATGAAAACTATAAAATTATCATTTTTATATTAGAATCGGCTTTTTATAAGGAAATATTTAAAATCTCCAACTAATGAAAGGCAATGCCTAAAGTGTATAGTAGAGTTAGTTAAGATACATAGAAGGCCATGCCTCAGGAATATAGTAGGGTTAGGGATAATACATAGAAGGCAATGCCTCGGGTTTATAGTAGGGTTAGGTAAATACATATAAGGCCATGCCTTAGGTCTATATCAATGATGCCTATTAGGTGTTTTTATTATAAAATTTATGCAAGGCCTAAACTATGTAGGTATAAACTCAGGTAAAAATGTAAGCGACGGGAGACAATTCGGTGTTGATAAAACCATAAGCGGAAGAGAGCTCGCGGTACCTACTTGACCAAAATTTGGGTCGGGAGAGAACTCGTTGGTGACGTCCCTTATCAATACCTCACGAGGTATGAGTGTATCCCGGCCATAATGGACAGATAAAAAAAACTAGCCTCATGGGGATCGAACCTAAGTCATCGTGCGTGCAAGCTTAGTATGCTACCCACTTGGCCAAGGTCACTACTTTGTTACAAGTTTTAGTGACTAGCATCGACATTATGAGAGCTAATTCATCATATTTTATCTCCATCCAACCATGATTGTCCTAAATCAATCTCGTAATGCCGCCACAGGTCATTGTCCGATTCTACAACTACTACAATTTTCCTCGTGAGGGTAGTCATCAACATGAAATATAAAGAGCGGAAAAACAGAACAACGTTAAGCCCAAATTAAAAAAATAAAGCTAAAATTTTCGTCCCCGCCAGGTTTCGAACCCGTGCTCACTGGGTGGCAGGTCGGGCACGCTACCAATAGACAAAGTTGTCTTCTTAAGACTAGGACAGAAAATGAACTAACTAAAACTTGGAAAGTTAAACATTAAAATTTTGCAGAGAGAGAGAGCGAGGTCATCTCGAAAAATACATACTGGCCAAAATCTGACCACTAAGCTAAGGATTCGAAGGTACCTACCCGCCAAAAAAAATGAAAAGGCTACCAGGTGCCACCCAGTGGACCGGTTGAAGGAATAAAATCAATAAATTTGGTATCTGCTCATCAAGATCTTTCATTTGATACCACTTAAGATTAGTATTATCCTTCAATTCCCGATTTGGGCTCCCAAAACCCGAGGCCGCCCAAATGGGCCGCCCGCTTATAATTTAGAATATTTTTTTGGTCCGGGCTCATCTCCATTATATTTTGATCACTTTAGACACCTCACTTAATCTTCAGTGTCAAGTTAAAGACACGAAGTCGGGTCTCAAAGGATCCGTATGAAGAAAAAAAAACAGAAAAAAAAAAATTATGAATCTTTTCATGTCTTTCACGATTGTTGGGGGGTCTCGAAAATAGGGTTCCCGTTGTCCTAGGACGTCAAACAAAAAGTCAAATCAATTTATTTTTCAGCGTAGAGTCCGTTTCCGCAATAAAAATTGCAATTTTTGAAATTCATGTTGCACTTTTCGCTGGCTGAAAGTACATGAAATGCATGGGAACTATGTTTTCCGTAACCTTACACTCTGCCGGGCTGTCTCTTTCTTTGTATAGGCGTTCTTCACACCTCGGCCGAGGTGTTTGATACAATTTTAGTTCCCAACATCCACAGCTCGATCGTTTGTGCACTAGACTTGTGACCTGGAAATCGTTGGTTCGAGTTATCTTCGCTAGTAAAATCGCTCTTCATCAGATGGTGGTAGACAGAGGGGGGAGGAATGACTCAGTACTTCTACCTCTGTCTTTACAAGGAGGCTAATAATTGACAAGGGCCCCCAGAACCATCTTTCGCTATTAACATGTTCAAACTATCATGGTAATTATTTTTCTTGATTATTTGTCGTTAATGTACTGGTAGTCAAGTGGTTAACGCGCTAGTCTGGTAATCCAGGTAGCGTAGGGATCCGTTGGTTCGAATCCAACCCAGTGCATAAATTTTTCCTGATTTATTTGAGTTTGTGACTACATAATAATAAGACTCTGAGGATTAGGTGGTAGAAAATGCTTTGAGCATTAACCTCGCCTGGTGGTTACCTTCCACTAAGTAGTATTATTATTTATTATTATTTGTGAGAGAACAATAATTACTCACACCCGCCTAACTAAAATTCCACGGAGCTCTACGTTACAAATCCATCAATGTCTCAGCAATCGACTACCTACTGATGAGTTTGGCAAAAAATAGAAATATTTTTTAAAATTTAATTTCAGATGTAAAAAACTTGGCTTTCTTAAAACTTTCCCGTATGGACTCTGACAAAAATCGTTTCTGAAAAATTTCTCTAAGAAAAAATAAATAAATAAAACGATGCGACGGCACGTTTCCATATTCGAAAGCGATTTGTGTATTGGAAATGTTCTCTAACAACAGTAACAACCCTAATTCTAGGAATCACTGGCCTTTGAGCGCCTCGGCAATTACAACGTTGTGGTAGTCAGGACTCCTTAGCACAGCGGTTCCCAACCGGTGGGCCGCGGGCAGCTCGCTACTGGGCCGCGGATGCTGGCCGAAACTTAAGAAATAATATTAAAATAGTGCAAAATAAAATCGGGGTGAGCTGCAAAATTGTTTTAAAAATATTATTGGGCCCCCAAGCTAAAAAGGTTGGAAACCGCTGAAGGCATAACGAGAGCGAGACAATCTTTTGAAAGGGTCGTCCCTGTTACTGCTAAATACATAGGTGGCATTTATTGTTGAAAAAGTAGGACTGCTACAAGAAGGGTTCAAATATTATTTCTACAGGTCTTATTATTATGCTGTGGCTGCGGTGAGAACGCCAAGCCAATATTGTTCAAAATTTAGGATTGCTACAAGAAGGGTTCAAATATTATTTCTACGGGTCTTATTATTATGTTGTGGCTGGGGTGAGAACGTCAAGCCTATAACGAACAGGACCATGCCTAGGGCCGTATCTCGGGTGCAGCTTTTTGTCAGAACCTATAGGCGTACGCCAGACCGAGTTCCGGCTTACGCATTCAGTGTGTAACTGTGTACATTACACGAAAGATTTGAGCTATTTGTTACCTTCCTCATATTATATTATCGTTTCTTCTTATTGCTGTTCAGTAAAACTTAAAAACAAGTTGATGTGATGCATTAAAAGTAACTTCAAAATTTCAAAGCTATAGGTTAAACTGTTACCAACTGATAGGATTGTGAAGAGATTGCCTTGGGCAATAATACTGCCCTTAAGTTAGGACATCTGTATATATATTTTATTTATGTTGTTCATCTTTTTCTTGTTTATATTGTTGTCAATTTGGTATTTTAATTTTTTATCATTATTTGTTTGTACATTATTATGTTCTGTTAATAAAGAATTTAATAACCTACATAGCTCCTACAAATTGCGAGGTATTAAATCATAAGTTTCCTGATTGATTTATTTTTGATCTACGATGATTATTATCAATAAGTCCCTCGGCATTTGTGTTTTAAAAACCTTCTGTCCAGAATCTGGACGCTAGAGAGTCACCCATCTTAATGCTCACCGTGCAAGACGTTGCTTCACATTAAAGGTATGGGAACTGCGGGGTGACTGCATCTTGTGGTTTATGGGTTTCCGCTTGGTCCTAATCTAGTTTCAATATCAAGGAATTTCATTCAAACAAGCATCAACTTCGGTACATGATCTACAGAGTGTCACGAAAAGAAACTTGGCGAAGAAATATTCGTTTCATATTTCATATGTTTTATGGTTTAACCCGGTTTTCACGTCCCTTCAAATTGGTTCAAACTGGTTATATGTACGGGAGTTTTACACTCCATTCGCTAGAAACTTACCCACCAGTAATTAACGTCACCCAGCCTGGGTTGGGCCGAGAATAGCCAGCATCACAAGGGTTTTGATTTTAATGTTTACCAGCATTCAAGTCCTAACCTCGGCGGACGTTGCTTGAATTCAGTAATTATTATTAGTGTCAGAACGATAACTGGTGTATACGACGTTTCACCGACCTTAGTTTTTAGTAAAAAGTTGTTTTTTTATGAAGATAGTTTAACAGGAGATTCTGTGGGTAGAGTCAAGTCTAGAAAGAAGCAAACTCATTTATTATCATTTTTGTTTTAATCATTAGGGTAAGGTTGCTATATTTGGGGAGGTTTCCTAATTTGGGGAGGCGGTGTTTCTCCTCAAGGAGATGCTGCTGCCTGCGGTTAATGTCAGAATTATAAATGTAAACAACTTCCATGTGATTCCCGATCATAATCTAGTTTAAATTAATTGCTCGAGAGAAAATATTTACAAAAATGTGATTTGGGCTCTTTAAAACTTTTTTTAAAAAGTTACAACTAGTGAAGTTTGGTCAACAAAAAGGTAAGAAAATTATTTTTATTCTTTAATAATGCATATGAAAATAGTTTGATCTTTCATATCTCAGCTCTAAAGTTTTCTTTTAATTCTGTGTAAAAATAGAAAATTATTTTTGTTCTTGCATATCACTTTGCCCAATTTGGGGATGACCTTAAAAACACTGTATTCTGAAGACTGTCCTGCAAGAAATAGTGAGCGCTGGATCATGTGTCTCATTTGTGAAAGGTGGGCACTGGGCACACTCACTATGTGCTGGAAAAGATGAGAAATTCATTTGTGAATATTGCAGTAAATGAATGTTGACCAAAAGTATTAAAAAATCAATGAAAAAATCCTAAATTTTCAAAAAATTAGAACCTCCCCAAATTAGGATCACAAATTTTTGACTGCCATTTTTGAAGTGTTTTGTTTATGTTAATTTTTTAATTACTTTTTTCTATTTTATTGTTCTGTAACTCTGAGGAATAATAAAAAACATTATTCTGTGTAGTTTGGACTTTATTTAATTAAAAAAGACTTTACCGTTTTCATTTTACAGGCGTTCAAAAGTTACCTCCCCAAATATGGCAACCTTACCCTATAAGTAATAGCAAACCCACCTTACTAAAACGAACTATGGTTGTAATGATAATAACACCCCTTAGTGGAAGGTAACCACCAAGCGAGTTAATGCTCAAAGCGTTTTCTACCACCTAACCCTCAGAGTGTTATTATTCATCTTCTTCCACTTTGTCTTTTGCCAAATCTACTTTGGGTCGGCATTGTTCAACCTCATGGTTTAGGTTGGTTGGTTGTAGCACATTTTTATGGCTGGCTGTTCTTCCTAACGCCAACGATTTTATTTGATTTATCGTCCTGATTAGGACGAGGGTGCTACCCTCGATTTGCTGGAAATATACCAGCTTCCCACATTAACCTCACACAGCCTGGGTAGGGTCAAAATTGCCAGCCTCACGTGTACGCAGGGTATTTTCTGTGTGAAAAGTCTGCTCCGACCGGGAATCGAACTCAAGATCTCTGACCTACAGGCAGTAATCACAACCGTTACGCCACGGAGTCTTATTATTATGTGGTCACAAGCTCAAATTAATGAGGAAAAATTCATGCACTGGGTGGGATTCGAACCAACGGATCCCTACGCTACCTGGATTACCTGGATAAAGCAATTGACTACCAGTGCACTTTTGGATTAAGTGGATAAAGCTGGATTACCTGGATAAAGCAATTGACTACCAGTGCACTTTTGGTCAGGACATTGAGTTCTGTTAATTGCTATTATCTTAATAAGTGATTCTTTTTCTTACTCCCTGTATAATACATCATGAGAAAAACATCAATATCATGTTATGTAGCAAGAAATGTTGCGATGTTCCCAATCTCTTCCGTGCCCGATGTAATTTATCAATAGATCACTATCGGTGGATCTGATCGGGCTATAAATCATGGATCGGTGAACAAAGGATGTCACCTGTGCTGCCTTGAAGACAGCGGGCGACCGGTTTCCAAATTCCGGGAATTCGGAGCCAATCAGAAATGTTTTGAAATGTTTTTTGCAAAAACCACACAAGGGACAATGTTTATTGATTGAATAATAGGTTTTGCGGAAGTAACATACTGTTGTATGTATATTTACATGTAATACGTGTGTATTAGGTGAATTAGAAAGTAAATAAATTAGATAGCCTGCATTTTTGGAACACAACTAAAAGCGTTCTATAGCTGTCTAGCTGTTGGCTACAAAAATAGCACCCCTACCTGTAACCTCTCGGTCGCAAGTTCAAATCCCTGCCCAAGACATGTAAAATTTCCATTTTAATTGCTTGATTGGCTCCTATTTAAGAATTCAGTGACCTATTTTGAATCTCTTCCAAAATCTCTCTTCCTTTCAGACATCCAGGATACCCTGAACCCAATAAACTAGCCGTTCTTCCGTACTGACACGAGAATGAAACGTAAATTTAACAACAAGGCATGGAAAAGATAATGTTCTCAGTTAGCGTGATCGATAGTATGTGAGGTGGATCGATTCTAATCAATCATTCGCTATGTTCACAATTATTAAATGATTGTTGAGAGATGTTTAATTGTTTACCGATTGTACAGAGGTACAAGTATAAGTACCCGTTCATTAATACACACACCAATGGATATAATGCAGTTAACTCCAATTATTATTAATTTTTTTTTGTCTTTTTTTATTTGGGATTAACGTCGCTTTCAACTGCATGGTCATATTATCACTACTGGGGTGTTACCCTCCATTCCCAGGAAACTCACAAATCTGCTACCCATAACATTACGTGGCCAAAATAAAATTCTAGGGCTGATAGAACTCGTTCATTGGAATCGAAAATATCCTATAGTGATTTTGTTAGGCATTTTTGGAAATTTTCAACTAAAAATTGGAAGATCCGCCTCCGTTAGGCATATACATAGGTGCTATAGGATTACTCTGAGATCGGCATTGTAAATCTTTATAGATGTTTTCATACAATGACAATTTTTTGATCTTTCGAATGGTGAAAAAAAATTATTTACAGTGAGCAGAAAAAAAATTATAGTGAATTTTGGACTTAAGTCGTGTATTTCTTCTTTTACCCTATCTTATCCCGCGCAGGGTCGACGTTTCTAGTCACTAACTTTTCCAGTTCAATCTATGTTGTACATTAGCTGGTCTTACTCCTTTTTGTCTCATGACAGACACTTACTTACCTATTCTATTATTATATATAGACACATACTTACCTATTCTACAAACATAATATACAGGGTGACTCTAAATTACGGGACCAAAATAAAATTCTAGAGTTGGTAGAACTCAGTCATAGTCCTCTAAAACACAATTTTCTCATGATTTCTTAAGACTTCCTCTCTTTTCTGATACGAGGTACGTCCGGAAAGTAAGGGGACTATTGTCGTAGGGGTTGGTAGGAATGTCTTTTTTTCAAGGTTGGCATACCTGCTTGTAGGGGAACTCCTAACGGTCACAATGAGCCCTTGCTCATCTCAGTTCATTGGAAAATGTCGTCGCAGGAGCCCGTTGCGTCAACCTCTACAGGTGCCGTTTGCTCCACCTACCGCAGGTGCGAGATTCGGGCAGTTTATGACTTTGAGTAGGAATTCAGCTGCTGAAATCCATCCTCAGCTACTGAAAACCCATGGACCTGAGGTGATTTCACGTTCCAAGGTTTTCAAGTGGGTTCAGAAGTTTAAAGAAGGTCGCACAACACACCCGATGAAGAAAAAAGAGGCCGTCTGTCGTTTCAGAAGAACTTGTGCAGCAAGTCAATGAAAAAGTCGCAGCGATCGTCGTGTGACCCTCAAAACCGTATTCCTCTGACCTGGCGCCCTCGGATTTTCATCTGTTCACGAAATTGAAGGAGTTATTGCTTGGAAAAATGTTTTTCAGCGACGAGGAGGTCAAGGAGACTGTGGAGAAGTGGCTGTTGGAGGTGGAGCAGAGCGTGTATGACGAAGGCATAAAAAAGTTTGGACCCAGGATGCAGAAGTGAGTGGAGCTTATCGGTGATTATGTGGAGAAATAAAGGACTATATTTGGAACTTACCCTGTAAATTTTATGAAAATATATGCATTTTTCGAGTTTTAACATCAACTGTCCCCTTACTTTCCGGACGTCCCTCGTATTTCCATGTTCCTCACTTTCTTCCCGATCTCTTATTTTAGTAACGAATAATTTATTTTTTACGTTAGCATCAGTAATACTCGTATGTATATTATAAAATATTTAAATTTTAAAACATATAAACAATAATAAAATGGTCTAATAATCATCTCTTCTCCCTATAGGTCCAAGTCACTGCAATCTTCTCTATTGCGTTTTCTTTGAGATTTCTGTGTGTTTCCTGAAAAGCACAATATTTTGGAAACCAAGTATTTCGGACAAAACACTGCAGAATATTTTCGATAGCAATTGACGAGTTCTAACAGCCCTAAAATTTTGTTGACGCAATTTAGATTCACCCTTTATTATTATTATTATTTTTTTTTTAAAGATGAGTGTTTCACTCTTTTTTATTTCGTAGCCATGAAACAGGACCTACTGTACACGCTTGTGGTCTGTGTTGTAGCCTACCCATCCCGTGTAGTGTGCCTTCCCTCTGATGGGCGAGAAGCGCACCGGAAGGTATCCCTTACAAACAACTGTAACCAAACTAAGAATACAAATTTTTGTCGGCACGGGGGATCGAACCCTGGACCTTCCGCATGGCAAGCGAGTGCTTAACCACTGAGCTAATCGCGCGCTCTATTTTTCCTTAATGAATATAGGTTGGTTTATAAACTTTATATAAATTTATAGACCAGCAAGCAGGTTATTTTTATTATGTAACATTTCTTAGCTTCAGAGGACGAGAAGTACGTCTAGTAGTTTGATATTTTTTTTCCTTTTTCAATGCTGGTTTTTGAACTTTTCACGTAAATAAAATATAAAATGTTAGACATGGTCAGTAACTCTGTCGAGATCACTATCACTTATATTTATCTTTACTTGTTTAAAAGTATTAGGTATATTGTATAACTTTATTTAGGTATACACACGTAGTATGTTTTCCGTACGCATTTACCTATTAGCATAGGTATGTAAAAAAAAATTGAGGTTCTCCGCCGAACGGTCATTTCGGTTTGAAAAATATAAACGTCTTGTCTTTCTGATACTTGGACAAGCATTAATTTAATGTGTGACACATGCTGAAGATGCTGGTCGCTATCCATACGAATAGCTATGAAAAAAATTTGTGATTTTTCTTAATTTTGTAGTGTCTCTTCCCGTATTGTATTTTTGTATCGATTGTATTTTATGTTTTTTTTGTATTACTTCTGCTTGTACCTTGACTTGTGTTAACAACTTTTATGTTGAATGAGCACCAAATAAAACATTATCTTATCTTAAAAAGAAAAGTAAATAATAATGTAACATTTTATAAATATGCTTGATATTGTCACTGTGTCGGTTTCGCAACCCAGGTTCTGGGCAGTTCTTCAATAAACCATTGATTGTTTCTCTCTCTTTCCACAAGAGCAAAAACAAATAAGAGACTAATTAATTCAAATAGCTCAAAATCCAATCTAAATTGAGCACTTGAATATCATATTTTAACGAACTTTGTTAATCATTAGAGTATTTTAAGGTAACATCAAGAAATCAATGTCAAAAATTAAGGACTTGGCAGTTTTTTTCCTGGACCTTGGTCCTTGCATATACCTATGTACGTGTATTTTCCCTGGTCCTTGCAACCTTGCATATAATTACGTGTATTTTCCTGGACCTTGGTCCTTGCATATACCTACGTAATAAACATAATTCGGTCAAACCTGTATTCCAGGTCAAATTTAACTCTTTAAATGGGAAAATAATCTCTTAAGAGGAACCTGGATATGAGACGAAAAAATTCCCGGTCCCTTGATTTCTCTTATATCCAGGTTCAACTGAACAAGATTCAGAATGGAATGAGAACAAAAGTAAGCAAATAGTCGTGAAATGGTCGCTTACCTTTGAAGCAAAATAGTGGAAGACACGGTCCTGAGCTCTCCAATAGTTTCTCAATGTTCTTCTCGTAAGCAGCGAATAGATCCCAAGTAGAGAAAGCACGTCAATTTTTATTATTTTAAGCTCTAGAACAAATTACTCCTGAGAGAAATGGATTTTAACGGAAATTGATTTGTGTGAAAAAGAGATTACAAGAACGAAACTAAACCAACTGAATATGACACAAACGAAACTATTCAAAAACAGAACGGAAAAGTAAATTGTGAAAAAGAATCAAATAATGTCAAATTAATGCTAAAAAATCAAAATAATGTGTCTGAAGAATAGAAGCCAAGCCAATAAAACTGGCACAATGTTGTAAATTATTGTAAACAAACAGAGTTCACAGTTCTTAGATCATGGTTTTGTGTGATACAATCAAATTTATTTAAACCGATTTTTATCTTCTATTTGCAAATAAATAAAGGCTCTCTCACTGTGAAAAGTATGTAAAATTTACATAGTTTGCTAGTATCTTTAAAAATGCACTGGCAAACATTTAGAAATAAACTGTTGTGCAAAAAGAAACTCTACGAAATAATTACCTACCTGTTGATAGATAATAAACCTTGTGTTAAATTACCCTAAATTCAATTGAGATATTTCAGAAAAGAGCTCTGTCCAGTCTTTCTTATTTACTTGCTAATACTTTCGTATTTAGAATTAAATATTGCAATTTGTACGATAAACACAGGAATGATCTGGTATCATTAAGAAAAGGATCTGGAACTCACATACCAGCTACTCAATTAGTCACCTAGCCTGAGTAGAGCCGGGAATAGTCCAGATCACGAGTACTCGAATTTGAGTGTTCATACACCCTACCTCGCGAGAAGTTGCTTAACGTCAGTGATCTTACGAATACTTATGTAATATGTATTAAACGACACTGGACTAACGAATTCTTGCAATTTGCAATCAGAATTTTTTTATTCAAAATTATGAATTAAAAGAACTGGAAGTGCAATAAAAAGAGACTACTCAAAAAAGTACTAGCACTCAAAGCATACAAAAAAATTAGAGGGTAAAATATAATTACATACTCTGAGTTTGGCTTAGAAGTTTAAGATAAATTTTACTGATAAATTTTTACCTAGTCAAGAACTCTACAAATCCGATCTAACAGATTTCTGTTACTCTTGTGCACCTTGGAAAACATTTCTTCAAATTCATTAATTTTATTCTCTTGAAAAATTAAAGCTATTGTTGAATGAATAAACTCAAGATTAATAAAATCACAAAAAAAGAGAAAATTATATTAAAATTAAACAAAAAAGAACACAAAATTAACGAAACTAAATAAGAACTGAGGAAAAAAAAATCGAAAGAAACGAGCGAATTTTAGTTAAAAACTTCGAGTAATTATTAGCATTGATTTTTTGAACAATTTCTCGAAAAAAAAATTCGTGAAGATTACTTTCGCGTCTAAAAAGATTTTTTGTTCTCAAAAACGGATAGCTCAATCTTGTTGGTAACTCCAAACTGTGAACTGTGTGGAGCGGTTCTTGCGAGAGTGAGATGAGAACATGAATGGTTTTGAAAACCTTACCTACCACACTACCACCGCACCGCAGAAATACAGCGAGAGATACGATGGTCAGCTGATGACGACTGCGGGCCCTAGCCTCCCTAGGGGTGTGGTGTCTTCCATTCAACACTCTCCACGAAAACATCCCTTCTGAAGCCGGAAAATTCAACGCCCAAAAGAATCATTTTTACCTTCCTCCACATAATGAATTCCGCTCTTTGAGAGACCTCGATGTATCTCTGGATCATCTTGAATATCATTTCTCGAGAAATTATAATTTTGTACCAAGGTTCTTCAGGTGGTCTAGACTCTAAAATCTTAAGTCTAAAATCTAAAGTCTAAAAACGAATTATAGAACAGGATCAAAGTTAAGTTAAGCCAGACCCTCCCTCAAATCAGAGTTTCAACCAATCACAGCGCACCATAGCCCGACTTAAGGGTCAGTCTGGCTTAACTAAAGCCTGTTTTATAATTCACCCCTTAATAGTGTGCATTAGCTATCTGAGGAAAACTTTATCTTTTGCATTTACCAATACTTTACATATACATAACTTTACATAATATACCAATTATGTGAAATAAAGTAATGTTTTATACATTTCTGTAAATTTAATGTCAAACAAACAATAAATTCTATAAAAAAAAAATTCTAAACCATTTCAAATTCAAATCTTCAGAGATGTCACTAGGTTCTTGCTAGATTTGAACTAAGGTAACTACATCACGTGTACTTGAACTGCAAATCAATCTCCGAGAATCCGGAGCCATTAAATTCTATACCAATTTAGGGATAATCTTACTAAAAATACAAATAAAAGAAATCGTGTAGGTGACCGAAGAAATCAACTTGCATTACTTTACTCATAGGGAAATCGTAAAATTTAGGAGCAAGAATATTACTTAGGCTACAGCATTGTAGTTGATGCTTCTTAAAAAATAAAAACTTTATAAAACTCATAGGTAACATGAAAACGCATAAAATTGTTAGAAAATTATCATAATCTTCATGAAATATGATAGGAATAAAGTCGTCTAATAAAGTTGGATAGTGAAAAGAGGTTTTATCCTAATTAATATACGTCCTATGAAGATTAACTTTTTCTCTTCATTAGAATAACCTCGCCATTAGGCGAGGTTAATGCTCAAAGCATTTTCTACCACCTAACCCTCAGAGTCTTATTATTATGTGGTCACAAATCCATACGCTACCTGGATTATCAGACTAGCGCGATAACCACTTGACTACTTGAGACTTCGAAATAGGTATTTTTAATTTAACAATAAGGCCGTATTGAGAGTTGCAGCAAAGCCCTTGCCACAAGGGGCTCCAAAGGAATGTGTCTTGGTGATGCTTAGTTCCAGGGTTCTGTTAACAAACAACATTTCATGGGCTCCATTATACACAAGGCTTTCTCTTTAACATACATTGCATGGGCTCTATTGTACACAAGGCTTTCTCTTTAACAAGCATTGCATGGGTTCCATTGTACACAAGGCTTTCCATTTAACAAGCATTGCATGGGCTCCATTGTACACAAGGCTCTCCCTTTAACAAGCATTGCATGGGTTCCATTGTACACAAGGCTTTCCATTTAACAAGCATTGCATGGGCTCCATTGTACACAAGGCTTTCCCTTTAACAAGCATTGCATGGGCTCCATTGTACACAAGGCTTTCCCTTTAACAAGCATTGCATGGGCTCCATTGTACACAAGGCTTTCTCTTTAACAAGCATTGCATGGGCTAAATTGTACACAAGGCTTTCCCTTTAACAAGCACTGCATGGGCTCCATTGTACACAAGGCTTTCCCTTTAACAAGCATCGCATGGGCTCCATTGTACACAAGGCTTTTCCTTTAACAAGCATTGCATGGGCTTCATTGTACACAAGGCTTTCCCTTTAACAAGCATTGCATGGGCTCCATTGTACACAAGGCTTTTCCTTTAACAAGCATTGCATGGGCTTCATTGTACACAAGGCTTTCCCTTTGACAAGCATTGCATGGGCTACATTGTACACAAGGCCTTTAAAAACAAACATTGTGAGCCCTATAAGGCTAAACGTCGTGTAGAAGCGCTCCCTATGGCCCCATGCCTCCAACTCCATGTACTAAAGAAGGTCAAGATAATTGAGTGTGTTACGTATGGTCAGTAGTGGTCGAATAGACTACTGAAGCCATTAAAAAGCCAGTGTGTTTTCAACACCTTATGTTTATAATAATAATAAAACTCTTTAGTGGAAGGTAACCACCAGGCGAGGTTAATGCTCAAAGCGTTTTCTACCACCTAACCCTCAGAGTCTTATTATTATGTGGTCTCAAACTCAAATTAATGAGGAAAAATTCGTGCACTGGGTGGGATTCGAACCAACGGATCCCTACGCTACCTGGATTACCAGACTAGCGCGTTATACACCCTGTAAAAAAGATGAAAAGTGAAAAGCTTGACATGATTCATCGCGCCCAGCACTGAAATTTCACTCTGAACGAAAATCCAAGGAGAGAAACATGGAAAGTCAGGGAAGATGTGACAGGATTCTGAGGAGCAATGGAACAACTAAAAGGATCTTTTTTGAGGGCTGGTAGAAAGAGAAAGTATTCTTCAGGAAGCTTGGGAAATGCTGCAAACTAGTACGTCCAAAGATTAGTTAATTAAATTTAAAGTCCTTTAAAAGAAAAGATATTTTTCGTGAAGCCTTTGTTTGATGTGAAAGCTCCACTGCTTCAGGCTAATTGAATTTCAGGGAAGAGACGTTCACCCTACCTCGCGACCTGCGGTGGTCACGGACATCTGACATCCTCCTCTCTCCCTTGACATCTTGTTCAAACCTGTTGTGAGGATTATATAAGGTTCTAAGGGCCGAGTTATGAAACAGGGTTAGATATCGAGGATTTGTTAAACCAAGTGTCACTTAGCAGATGATATACATAGATGAGTTGTGATAGGTTGAAATTCCCACTAGAGAGTGTGTTAAGTGTGTTAAGGTATAGTGTAGGATTAGTTTCATAATTGGGGCCCAACTGCCAAATTATGAAACAGGATTAAATTTCGCTGTTTGAACCAATTTAAATTGGTTTTATGATATTTTTCACTCACGGGGTCCATTCATACCTCATGAGGAAAAATGAGTAACTGCTTTCATGTGAGCAGCGACCAATGGCGGAATTATGGGCAAAAATAAGACATTAGGATATTCAAGAAAAAGAAACAATTCCTTTAATTCTGTGCTACCCACTAAAATTGTGATACAACCCATAATAAAACAAATGAACACATTATTTTTTTAATTATGATATATATTTATTTTTTTTAACGTCGCTTTCAACTGCATGTTCATATCACGACGGGGTTTTACCCTGAATTCAATGGAAACTCACAGAACAGCTACTCAAATCAACCTCACCCAGTCTGAGTAGGGCTGGGAATCAAGAGGGTTCGAATTTGAATGGTCATCCAGCCTCGCTAGACGTTGCTTAACTTCAGTGACAGAACAAACACTGGTGTATTCAAGGTGCCATGGACACCGGCGCTGTCTTGGTGAGTTTAGTTGATGGCATGGATATTCAGAGCTATTGCCTGCTGATGAGAGCAAACAGAGGGAATGAGTTATTTAGCTATAATATTATCAGGATTTTAATGCGCGCCTTTCATCTTTACGAGTATGTGATGTGCAGTGAAAATTTCACTTTCATAGTCATAATTATTTCACATTGGCAGAATGTTGTTTGCTTTATTTTACAAGCTATCTTTATAAAGATGGCGAACAATACCATGAACGATATTTCTAGAATATGCTGTTTAAATGTTATTTTTGACTTTGCGTACTGTCCACAAGATAAGGAAAACCGATGCTAAACAATGACTTAAGTTATCGATGTTGTCTATTATCACCCTGAGTGTGATACATCAAATCAGTGTATTTTTTCTGATAAATGACGTATTATCATTTATTTTGCCATAAATGTTATGTTCCACGTCCTACAGCTAGTGTTCAACTGTTCAAACTGTTGTCTTCCAAGAAACTTACTCCAACACTTCCTGTAGGACCAAACGTGTAAATGAAGGCAAAATCAATGGCACCACGTTATTTACCATGAAGAACTACACAGATTTGAAGCCGGGTTCCAAAATTGAGGACCCGGGATCGCTTGCAATGCGGAAGGTCCCGGGTTCGCATCCCAGAGCCGAAAAAAATATTGTATTAAAAAATTGGTTACAGTTAATAACCAAATCGTGTTGACTCAGGCTCTAAATAGAAAGTATTGTGCCTATTCTCGTCCATTAGAGGGGGGGGGATAAAAAGGTTGTTTTTTACTTTTTTTTAAAATAATTTGAAAAAGAAGTTTTTGAAATACACTTCAGAGCTATTAATAAACCTGCTGTTCCGACTGCCGACATATTTTTATCCACCGCGCCGTCGCGATTCTACAATAGCTCTACACTACTACTGTTTAGAGTTGCCGCGATTAGTTCAAATCTCGATAATCGATTATCGATTAATCGGACTCGTTGGTAATCCATTAATCGATTAATCGACTCTCAAATAATCGATTAATCGATTATTTGACGATTATCTGAAATTAACCAAAAATTGACTTTGACTAATTTTTACTTTTTTTTTTGTCGCGACGACATATTATTTTTATTTCATATTATCATTTCTCATATCTTTTCCTTTAATTAGATACTAATTGAGCCAATTTTGACCTCTACTGGATCTATAGTGCCCACTCTGAAAAAAAAAAAAAAAAAAAAAAAAAAAAAAAAATACCAATTTTTTCACCTAACTAGATTTTATTAATATTTTTTTTCTTTTTATATGGTTTGTCACGACGGCATATATTTTATCAATTTAAAAAACAAGTTGTCATAGTTTGACATGTTGAATGTCACAGGTTGAATAAAAAAAAAACGACACCTGGCAATGGGTGATTTGTTTTCTGTTATGTTTAGAGAAAGAAACACATATACCCTATAAACCATGTATCATATAGTTCACTTGACACTTAAATTTATTAGATTTATTGTTCTTTTGTTCTTTGATTAGGTATGTTAGAAGGAAAATGATCAAAATGACAAATATGACAATATTGACAATGACAGAATTGAGAATGACACTTTTAGTTTTTAAAATTTTAATGTTAGGTTATTTAAAAAATGCCGTGATTTCCGCCTTTTATAACCAGTAACCAGTGTTGCCAGAAAAAATAAAAAAAAATCCCCCAATTTTTACTTTTTTTTCCCCCAATCCCAAGGTGCTTGCTAGATCTAGATAACTATAAGTACTATATTAACTAGATAGTAGATAGTCCAAAATAATCGATTAATCGACATGAAAATAATCGATTAATCGATTATCTGACTAGTCACTAATCGTTAATCGATTATCAAATAATCGATTATTAATAATCGATTAATCGATTAGTTCGATTAATCGCGGCAACTCTACTACTGTTTCAGTCACATCATAGGTTCGATTCCCACTATGTACCCTCAAATTTGTAGGATTCCCCTCTTCTCATGAAGGAAGAAGTAGAATTAAAATTCTGAATTTAGCAACAGGCTACCTCCAACTAAGTCCTCAAAGGAATCTATTCTCGAACAAATTCGAAACTATCTACCTATTTAAATAAATAAGAAATCTATTTTCTATCACGATGCTAAACACTTGGTACGAGTAACTCGGTTTTAAAATTTCAAAGACGAGGTTAACCTTTCAAACCAAAATATATTTTTAATTAATAGGTAGATACTTATATTTTCATTCCAATAACTCTACAGCTATTAAAATTCGAATGAAAATTGTTTTAATCTGACTGATAGAGTGTTTCCTTTTCGGAAGTAATCTTAGAAAATATCTTCTGTCAATACAGTACCACATTTTTTCTTTCCTTTTTGTGGGAAATCTGTGAAAGTCTACCTTCTCCTTGAGTAAAGTCCTGTCGAAAATGTCTTCATCTGAAATGTCCATCTCTTCTTCTTCTTTCACTCACCTTTTCCCAGTTTTATTTGGGGTTGGCGTTCCCTTCTCTAATTCTACCCCGCCACAGTTTCCTGTCTAATGCTTCCTCTTGCCTCCAGCCTTTCCCTCTCATATCTTCCTGAACCTTGTCCCTCCATCTCAACTTTGGTTTCCCTCTCTTTCTCTTCCCTTCTATATCATTCCCTCTACTTTTTTAGCCACGTACCTCTCATCTCTCCTCTCAACATGCCCAAACCATCTCATTCTACTCTCTTGTATTTTCTTTCCCAATGGGCCGACTTTCACTGTTTCCCTGATTTTCTCATTTCTCACTCTGTCTCTCCTTGTTTGACCACACATCCACCTCAGCATCCTCATCTCGGCCACTTCTAACTTTCTCTCTTGTGCTTTGGTTATAGCCCACGTCTCTGCACTATACATCAAAGCTGGCCTCACTGCTATTTTATAAAGCTTACCCTTCATTTTTCCACTAATTTTTCTATCACAAAAAACTCTACTCAATTTTCTCCAATTCATCCATCCACAATTCACTCTATGATTCACTTCACATCCCATGTCCCCACATCTATTACTATGTCAAAAAGGTACGGGCTTAAAACCGATCCCTGATGCAGTCCTACTCTCACTAGGAATCCCGTAGTCACTCCCACACTACTTCTTATTTTTGTCTCTACTCTTTCATACATTTCTCTCACTAACCGGATATACTTCGCAGGCACTCCTTTCACTTTCATACATTTCCACACTTCCTCTCTCAGTACTCTATCATACGCTTTCTCTAAGTCAATGAAAGCAGCATGGACATCACGCTGCATCTCAAATGTTCATCTCTTCTATCTATCATTAATAAATTACTGATGTTATCTACCTTTTTTTCTTCGTTATGACGGGTTTCATCTCATCAATAGATGTCAAATATTTTTTTTAACACAAAGAAATAAAAATGAAAACAGTTTTTCTGAAGAAAAAACAGTATTTTATTATTTTTGAATCTTAGCAACATAACATGGTAAATCGAATATCGAATAAAAACATCAAGATAATAATTTTATTGTTTATAAGGTATTCCCGCATAATAACAAGACCTAAGTCTGCGGGAATACAAATGGGTAGAAATAGGAAATTGTTTACTTATTTTCTGCTCGGAGCACAAGTAGTAGTAGAAGGAGCACAAGTGGTTTCTCCTTCCCCGGGGGGTGAACCACCAGGGGGAGAACCACCAGGGGGAGAACCACCAGGGGGTGAACCACCAGGAGGTGAACCACCAGGGGGAGAACCACCAGGAGGTGAACCACCGGGAGGTGAACCACCAGGAGGAGAACCACCAGGAGGTGAACCACCAGGGGGTGAACCACCAGGAGGTGAACCACCGGGAGGTGAACCACCAGGGGGAGAACCACCAGGGGGAGAACCGCCGTGAGGTGAACCACCAGGGGGAGAACCACCTGGAGGTGAACCACCAGGGGGAGAACCACCAGGAGGTGAACCACCAGGGGGAGAACCACCTGGAGGTGAACCACCAGGGGGAGAACCACCTGGAGGTGAACCACCAGGGGGAGAACCACCAGGAGGTGAACCACCGGGAGGTGAACCACCGTGGGGTGAACCACCAGGAGGTGAACCGCCAGGACTTCCACCGTTATCGCCTCCCTTATCACCGCCATTGTTGCCTCCACCGTGAGGCGAACCACCGGGGGGTGACCCACCAGGACTGCCTCCTTTATCACCTCCACCGCCTCCACCGTTGCCTCCAGTGCCCGGTCTGGATATTATCTGGTACGTTTTGGTGCATTTCTTGTAAGTCTTTGCGTTGGGAATGTCCTTGCTCGCCACGAAGGCTGGCTTCCCGTTCTTGGAGGTGAACCCGCAGACGTGGGCTTTGTAGCATTTCGGCTCTGAGCCTCCGACGTTCTGCGCGATTTCCTTGCACTCACTGTCGGCCTCGCCTTCCTTGAGGCAGAAGTCGCTGCAGATGGTGCCCTGCTCCTGATCACTCAGCGCGCAGTCTTCCTCTCCCGAGCTCAGACACACCAAACTCGCGAGTATGAACACGAGGTGAGCCTTCATGTTGGAACCAAACACTTGGCTGACTAGAACTACAATGACTTTTTACATTTCCAATGCCGCCGAGGTAAACTCCTATCTTGGATGTAGGCAAACACAGATACCATCAATTGAGTCAATAGACAGTGAAATATATTCTCATTTTATAGCTTGAAATAAATTAAAATGAAATGAACATTTGCTTCGTTTCGTTCAGAATGATCCATGTGCTATAATTACAATTAATAACCATTTTCAATAAAAGTCACTATTTGTTGAAGCAATCTAAAAAATAGCGCAGACAGACTGCCGACTACAAGCAGCTGTTCAATTAAAATGCTTTCAATAATATAAAAATGGAAATTTACTCAAACGCAATAATCGACGAGGAAAATTATTAGGTTTCTGATTATTGATTACACAGCAAGGTCCCAAGAACATACATTCCGAAGTCTGGATCTGAGTCAGAAAATCTGGCATGACGCACTCACCTGTTTTTTTATCTTCTTCTTTTACTTTGTCTTTTTCCCAAACCTACATAAAAAAAATGTTTTTTAGGTACATTAAATAAAATTATTTTATGAGGTACAAGGCGGGGATTAACATCTGCCAGCTAGATTCGTATGTTAGTTAAAGTCCATTGTCTAGTGTATACTGATTTAAAACGTAAGTAAATACATGGTTATATTAACTTTTTCTGTCATTCAACCATGCATATGGATGGTTTAAGTCAGTTAACTGGTTAAAGGTACAATTCCCCTTGCGCATCTCACTACGGCGACTAGGGACCAAGGAAGGATAAAAGTAACTGATGACATCCGTCAGAGTAAGAATAAAACTCAAGTTACCGTACTACTACTTTCAGACTTTAGTAAAGCTTTTGATTCGGTTGATTTTGAAATTCTTATCAAGCTAAAAAAATATTTCAACTTCTCGACTTCTGTTCTCCAATGGTTTTCTACATATCTGAGAAATCGCCAGCAATATGTTTTCAATGGTGATGCTTTTTCTAAAATTCTGTTTACAACAACAGGTGTTCCTCAAGGTAGCATACTAGGTCCGATTTTATTTTCAATGTTTATAAATGACATTGGAAAAATATTCAGACACTGTTCTTTTCATTTGTATGCTGATGACTTACAGCTATATATCCATTCTTCGGTTGATGATATCAATAATGCCATTCAAATGTTGACCTTCAACAATTACATCATTGGACTATGACTCCATGGTATTTTACCAAATCCTAAAAAATTTCAATGTATCATAATAGGATCCTCTCCCCTTCTACATAGATATGTAGGTTATCAAGAATCACAGTCCATCCCATCAGTTTCAACTCCACTACTATTCCTTTCTCTGACACAGTTAAAAACTTGGGCCTTCTCTTTGATTCGTATCTTTCATGGAATTCACAAGTTATTAATGTTGGGAAAAGAGTCTCCAGAAAATTCCATTCTTTACATCGCATGAAAAAGTTTTTACCTCTAAAGACAAAAAAAACTTTTAAGCACGTCTCTCATATTCTTAACTATAGAGTACGGAGGAATAGTTTTTAGAAATATGAATGGATTAAACATGAATAAACGTCAGACTTACCAAAATGCTTGCATTGGTTATATCTTCGGGTTAAGAAAATATGACCATGTTTCTAACCTAAGAAGATCGCTGACGTGGTTGACTATTTCGAGAAGACTGGATGACATTATGGCATCAGACATTATGTCTTTTGTGGAAAATCATGAACGAAGAAACAACACCTTCATACTTTCACTCCACATTTCAACTTCTGCAAAGTTTTCATTCACACGATACACGTTCACAACAGTTACACCTCCTCAACATTCCACTTCATCGCACAGACTTCATGAGTAAAAGTTTCACTGTAAATGCTGCCAGATTGTGGAATCAGCTTCCAGAGGAACTCAGAGTCTTGGAAAGTCGTACGTTATTTAAGATGAAATCAAAGGAATACATTTTTGCATTGGATCAGTGATACTGTATATATGTTGTATTGTATAATTGTGTAGCCCTCCTTTTTTTTTCTTTTTTTCCCCTCGCTAAAAAATTGACCACAATGAGCTCTTCTCACATTCCGGCTATACTAGCATCATAGCGTGTCTCGCATTATTATATAATTTCTCTCTCTAAAGACAGCGCGCAATTAGCTCAGTGGTTAAGCACTCGCTTGCCATGCGGAAGGTCCCGGGTTCGATCCCCGTGCCGACAAAAATTTGTATTCTTAATTTGGTTACTATTGTTTGTAAGGGATACCTTCCGGTGCGCTCGTATTGACCCAGCATTTTTCCAGCCTATGGAGTGTCAGAGAGGCAGTAAACATAAAGGGTTTTGAAACGGGCTCCACATTGTAATACCTTCAAAATTCAATGGTTAATGATAAAGAACAATACAAAAAGTTGACAGAGACAGGTTTATGTATTGATATAAATACAAGGTTAAATTTAGTAATATCTATGTACATTGTATCTATGCTTTGTAGATCTATCTATGTACATTGTATCTATGCTTTGTACATCTATCTATGTACAATTGTAATGTTCATAAGTAAGGTAATCTTAAATAAGACCATAAATGTATTTATTATTTAAATAAATAAACAAGAAAAGAAATAGAAACCTAAACTAAAGTCTTACAAAATAGGGTAAAAGCTTGAATATCACAATTGAAAATATTATTATTAAAGAAATCTTGAAAATAATAAAACAGTGTGACCAGCACACAACTATTTGATAGGTCGTGTGCTTGTTATGTAACGTATTCTTAACAGGGAACATTCTATGATAATGGCTAGGAGACGCGATGCTATCTTGAACCATGAATATTATTAGGCTAGCGGCTAGAACGCAAAATAGAAAATTTCAAAAATCTTCGAATTTATAAATAAAATATGCAAATTTGGTATAAAATCGCCACCAAAGACAATTTTGTTCAAAAATTAATGTTAAATTTGTTCGTTTCAAGATAACTAAAAACATCATGGCCGATTTGGTTTTGCGTCGGTCTTTAATGAAAAAATCATTCCTTGCTACGTGCATATCTCAGAAACAGGCCAAGTTACAGCCAACGCAATCGCATGCAGTGTAAAATCTGTATTACATACAAGAACCTCTTTTTTTTCTTTTTTTTGAGGTGAAAATCACAGGTCATCTTCTGACATAATTATATTTTGATTAAATGAGAAACAGAGAAAGAAAAAAAATTTAAGAGAAAATAACTTGTACATGCCAAATTTAAGAGAAAATAACTGTACATTTTCTAATATATGCACATTGACACACACCTAAACGTATACAAAAAGATGGAAAGAACTACTACTCTTGATGGCATTCTTTATTAATATCGCCTTCAGTCTGTACCTGAACTGAGAGTCGACTTCTCAGTACTGAGTACATAGCCAGGGTTCTGTCTCTCAGCGTAACACATGTGAGCGAGCTAGGCTGGTCCAGAGTTTCACCCTTGGAAGAACCCTTTGAACCAGGCCAAATGTTGCATCTTCAACGAAGTACCTTGCTTCGCGGCATGCAGTTCACGTGGTAGTTAGTGCCGCAGATGTGGTGGTCACCACACAGCCTGGTAGTTAGTGCCGCAGATGTGGTGGTGGTCACCACACAGCTTGGTAGTTAGTGCCGCAGATGTGGTGGTCACCACACAGCGTGGTAGTTAGTGCTGCAGATGTGGTGGTCACCACACAGCGTGGTAGTTAGTGCTGCAGATGTGGTGGTCACCACACAGCCTGGTAGTTAGTGCCGCAGATGTGGTGGTCACCACACAGCCTGGTAGTTGGTGCCGCAGATGTGGTGGTGGTCACCACACAGCGTGGTAGTTAGTGGTCACCACACAGCTTGGTAGTTAGTGGTCACCACACAGCGTGGTAGTTAGTGGTCACCACACAGCGTGGTAGTTAGTGGTCACCACACAGCCTGGTAGTTAGTGGTCACCACACAGCGTGGTAGTTAGTGCCGCAGATGTGGTGGTCGTAGTACTCGAGGAGGCGGCGGTAGTGCTTGTCCCACAGGAGCTCGGAGCGCCACATCTTGAGGCCCTGGAGGCGGGCCACGGGGAGGCAGCGGGAGGCGCGGTAGTCCACCAGGGAGAGGGCGAGGGCGTGGTCGTGGTTGAAGAGGCGGTAGCGGAGGAGGGTGTGGCCGGGGCCGGGGAGGTAGGAGAGGAGGCTGCTCTGGTGGAGGCGGAGGTCGGGCTCCTCCATCATGTCCACCGACTCGTCCTCCGACGCCAGGGAGTCTGCGTCTGGAGGAGGGGGGGGGGAGAAACATGATACTATAGTCTGGCTGGGGGACGTTAAACATTTAGGAGACCAGTGTCTCGCTAGAGGACTATAAACAGAGAACAGACTAGCCAACCCTTACAAGCCAGGCTAGCTTGCAGTTTCCCAAAGGTTTATAATGGCTAATGAAGAAAAGTCCAAGTCCTCATGATGGTTGATTGCACATAGAAATATGTGGTTCAGGACGATCCAACTTTAAAATAAAGTTGGCTGGAGACCATCACTCACCCCTCCAGCTGTAGCCAAGCTGGCTACAACAACAACAACAACATACTATACACTGCCAATAATGGACACAATACTTCCTCGTGAAGAGTGCGCATTGTTTACACATTATGCCAACAAATGTTTATCCACTTTCCATAATTGCTATATTCTGAGATTGTTTACTACATCACTTAATTGGTAAAATATCGTTTTTTCTACATGCTAAGTCTATAAAAAAATCTACATCGTCAAGTTGAAATGTCGGTAGTAAAAAGTTATCATACATGAGTCACAATCACAATTGTGCTATCACAACTACTCTAACTCGCTTTTAATAATTATATTTGCCTAACTTGAGACTTGGACCATGAAATTTATAACACGAATTTTTCGTCGGCTTAGGGATTCGAACCCGGGACTTTCCACATGGTAAGCGAGTATCTTACCGCTGGAGTAATCGTGCTCTAATGCTCTCAATCACATTAAAACTTTCGTTGTTGGTACTTGACTAGTTGTGTAGTTTTCGAGAGAGTACAGAAGGTATTTAGCTGAAAGGTACAAAAGGTATTTTTCGATGAAGTACACAAGCATAAATGATAATTTTGCCACACGAAATATATTTTTGCAATTTTTTGTTGACGTTGATCCATACTTTTGTTGGATTTAATTCAAAATATGCCAGACATATCTCTAAAATCCCATGTATTACTAAGGTACTTGTATAAAGTAAAAACCCTGTATATCTATCTTGTCCTGTAAATAAAACTTTATCAATTTTTTTTTAAAATACAAAAATATGCTCATAATCAGGCGTGGCCGGTGGGAAAATGTTTTGGGGGTGCTGCCACAAAAACTAGACTAAATGGGATTTATAGAGTCGCTTTTTTAGAATCTAAAGAGTTTGAGTGTGTTTACCATGCCAATCATAATAATTATGCATTGATTATTCTAGAAATGTGTGATGATTTTTATTGTGTACGAGCTAGGACTTGAGAAACTCCTCTCTTTTTCTTTTTCGTTTGGGGGTGCTGCAGTTCCGCAGCTCCTTAGCACCGGCCGCGCCTGCTCATAATAATGACTCACCCTCATGGCAGACACACTTTATCTCCTTCTGTCTCGCCAGGTCATAGAAGTAGTCTAATATGCTCATAATAATGACTCACCCTCATGGCAGACACACTTTATCTCCTTCTGTCTCGCCAGGTCATAGAAGTAGTCTAATATGCTCATAATAATGACTCACCCTCATGGCAGACACACTTTATCTCCTTCTGTCTCGCCAGGTCATAGAAGTAGTCTAATATGCTCATAATAATGACTCACCCTCATGGCAGACACACTTTATCTCCTTCTGTCTCGCCAGGTCATAGAAGTAGTCTTCCTGCTCTGACAACACCACCAGCACACCTGCCCGCTTGTGAAGAAACGAGTCCTTGAAATCCAGAAGGTTTGGATGGTAAGGCACTTCGAACATCTTGGCTCCTGGAAACCAAACACAAACAACATTGCAATAACAATATTGTTTGTCCCGGTAGCTCAGTGGTAAAGGCGGCACTCTGTGAATCCAGAGATTCCAGAGGTCGTGGGTTCGAAACCCAGCCGAGACATGACAAGTTATCCTCCCATTTGGGATTTTTACCACATAATAATATGTCTTGGGCTTACTGCTGGAATAATGGGACTTGATAGTCCTAATCCGGCAGTATAAATAAGGTGATATTATTATTATTATTATGTAGGTATGTATGATTTTATTTGTGGTGAAGCACAAGGCCTCTTCACAATTTTTGTGGGTAGCGCAGCATTACTAAGAGCCTAATGTACTTTTCGAATTCTATTACATTAATTTCTTTTTACTCTGGTAATGCCGACACTGGTCGTTACTCATACAAGTAATACACTAAACAATACTTTCTCCCACCCGCCAGTCCAAAAAGTTTGACCGCGTTACCAAGTGATAGAATGATTACCTGATTCCACATCATACACCAGGAACGTGATGTTGTAATTGTCCGACTTCCGATTCTTCAGCAGGACCATGTACTGGGGCGTCACCTCGAACTTCATGAAGGACTGCAGACAGTTGAGCTTGATGGTCCAGAGCACGCGCTGATCCGCTAGATCCAGGAGCAGCACTTTCTTCTGCACGAACTTCTTGGTGTGGTAGTCTACGAGTAGGAGAAGGCGGGCGTCCCGCACATGCTGCAGGGAGATGAGGGTCTCGCCGCCCTTCACTAGGGTGGCGAGGCGGATCTGTGACGGGGGGGAAATTTTATTTATTTACACTTTATTAACACTTCCCGCGCCACGTCAGACGTATGCGTCCGATAGTGAGTTACCAAAAAAGTGCATGTCAGACGTATGCGTCTGACAGTCCTTCCTCACTTTAAATGCATGTCGGACCCTTACGTCTGACACTACAATGTGTTTAGCATTGGATTTATAATCCTGGGCCTGTGAGGAACATTTTCCTTTTTTTAAATCTGAAATATCTTGAAAACTAAGGAAGTCAAGAAAAATCTTGAAAGCCACGTCGGACGCATACGTCTGACATTTTGGGCCTGGGGGGAAATGTCATGTTTTTGCCTTGGGCACGGGAAGTGTTAATAGGACATATTATATACAACACAAATAATTACAAATTAAAATACAATATAATAGAAGAAAAAAAAATATAATAAATAATAATAATAATGCTTTTTCTTTGTGTTATTATGTCACAATTTTAGTGGGTAGCGCAGAATCATAGGAATTTACTACTTTAATTTACAATATCTGTGGCAGAGCGAGTTAGCCTAGCGCGCTAACTCGCTCTGCCACAGTGACTACTTCTTGGTGTGGTAGTCTACGAGCAGGAGAAGGCGGGCGTCCCTCACATGCTGCAGGGAGATGAGGGTCTCCCCGCCCTTCACTAGGGTGGCGAGGCGGATCTGTGACGGGGAAGAAATTAAGGAGAATTTTTTTTAAATTTTTTTTTTTTTATTATATAGATATATATTATTATATATATATATATTTTTTTTATTCTTATTATTATTGATAAAATAGATAATTCAATTTTTATGAAATAGATAATCTAATAGATATACTTTTGCAGGAGAGATACTTTGTCAAGTAACGTCATACTTGAGAAAAAGATAAACACTTGTCTTTACTCGACAGAAATTTGAAATATGAACAGTTATAATTATTAAGGAAATAATTATAAAAGTTCACAGAGTCGACATGTTTCGCCTACTCCTGTATGATAAACAAGAATTCAAGGAACTGGCAACACTTTTAGCTAAAAGAGGTTTCCTGCTTAAAAAAGTAAGGACCACAGGTTTTTTTTTTTTTTTTCTTTTTCTTAAACATTTCCAGGTTTCTTGTTAACACAAGTCTTGTTTCTGATATGTAAAAAAAAAAACAAAAACATATCAACCCATACATTTAGTGTGTATGGCTAGGTCTAAATCATTTTCCTATGGGAAAAAATAATCTCTTTTTTTTACTATTATGTTCTGGAAACTCACAAACCAGTATGTTTATAACTAAGCTACAACTACAAGTTGTGAAACATGTTCAATAAAATATTATGTTCTCTCACTTCTAGCACATCTATTACCTGACATATCTACTTCAGCCAAACGAAAAAGCCCTAAATGTTTCAGAGTATTGGAAGTACAAAATTTGACCGAGGAACGAAGAGGACACAGAAAGTAAGTTAGTATTACCTGACACAGTTTTTCCCCAGTGTACAGACTCCAATGCCACAGGTGGGTCTTGCCCACAGCCGTCACCGTGTCCTTGCACAGCACCATCTTCCCCTCTGAGTACTGAACATCCTCGCGTGGCTGAAGGATCCACTTGTGCTCGAACTGTCCGCTCTCATAGGAGAATCGATACACGTGTAGCATGGATGTCTGAGAGACTCTGGCCAGCATGAAGTAGGACACAGATAGGAAGTAATGGTAGCGGACCCCAGCATCCAGGGTTTGGTTGGCGAGCTTGTTCTGCATCAGATGAACCACCTTGTACTGAGTCGTGTCACTCACGTGGTAGATTTTGAAGCGCACGTTGTACATGAATCTGGAAGTGGATAATAATAATAAGTATAAGTATCTTTATTTATTTTCATATACATTTCAATTCCATTCAGCTCCATGAAGTACTGTTGTACTTTTCGGGAGATGTAAGTAATTTTCCATCACATCAGTTCTTTTTTATAATTCTTTTATTTTCATTGTTTTTTTTTTTTTTTTTTTTTTTTTTTTTTTATTAGTAGAATTATACTATACATTAATATTTAGAATAAATGAGCATGGAGTTGTCTGGCAGAATAGAAAATTCCATGTTCTTCAAACGTAACTTTTGTCTAGCTAGGGGATGTTAAACAGGGAGAAGAGCAGTGTCTTGCTAGAGGACTATAAATAGAGAATGGACTAGTCCTCCCTAACAAGCTGGGCAGTTTCCCAAGGGTTCAATAGCTTACAAAGAAACAGCCTAAGTGCTCATGATGGTTGATCGCACATAGAAATATGTAGTTCAGAACAAGCCAATTTTTTTCAATTAAGTTAGCTGGAGACTATCACACTCATGACATAGTTTCCAAACCCCGTTTCGTCAGAATGTTCTTTAATTTTGTTTCTATATTTGTCGCTTGTTACTTCTGTGTTGGAACCTTTAGCTCTCTGTGTGGGAAAAACTTCACTGTGAACCTCACATAGTTAGCAGTAAACCTTAAAGCAAACCCATTTGAGTACAAGTCTATTTTGTCAGAATGTTCTTTAATTTCATAGTTTCCAACCCCCAGTGTGTTGGTTTTAGTTGGGATCAGAGTGATCTAAAAGCGAAATTAGGAATTAAATGGGAGAACAAGCTATGGTTCACTACTTTTGCAGCAGTTTAGATAATAAAAAAAACAAGCCTGGTGCAAGGAAATGAAAATGTTCATGCAAGAAGTAGGGAAGAGAGCCATGATGAAAACAGGTGACATACAGAGGGGACATTTTCCCTGGACATACAGAGGGGCAATGCGGCCAACATCCTTGGCTCATTACCAGATGCTGTCCAGATGAAGGGATTTTTTTTATTATAAATGTTATCATCTTGTTGATTTAAAATAAAACAGTTATTCTTATAATATATAAAAAAATTATCAAGCTACTTACTCTTCGGTAAGATTGTTCCACACAAGCTCCTCGTTGTCTTCACCATAGTACTGCATGTACTCATGAGGCCAACCAACAATGTTCTTAGCCTCAATGAACCGGTTACAAATCATATTTGTCTTGTACAACCAGAACGCTAGCTTCACTTTGTGTATGGCTCGGAATTTACAAGCACGCACTTCTCTCAGTTGCTTGGCAGACAAAGTTCTGCTGACAGGGTAGAATGAGGTCACTGACATATCTGGAGTTTCAGATTTTGTCTTCCCTTTCTTGTTCCTCGAAGATTTTCTTTTTGATCCTGAAGCTGTGGTGGTATCCTTGGTTACTGGTGGTGTTTGGGCGGCTTTGATCTCCAACAATCTGAAACACAATATTTTAGCACATGAGAAACTTATCCCTGTTTCAGAGGAAGAAGGAACACAGAGAAATGGGGATAAAATACTTCATTTTAACTGTTGTACAAACTGTACCCAATGCCCATATGTAATTCATATGTGCTGCCATAAAGAATACAAAGTTAATGAGGTAAAGTCAACTTGGCTTAAGAGCACAAATTCAGTACTCAAGTTATCTATGTAAGTTTAGGTGCATATTTAACACTCTTACCACGGGTTGTACAAGCATGTCTGCACGAAATGGACCGGTTTGGCCACCAGTGCAGTGGTGCAAACGCAACAACCTACCTCCAGCCAGGGGGTGCAATGCAAAAAGAAGTGCCAGTTGTGAGAGTGTTAATAGAAAATTTATTTCATTTATAATACAAAGAAGCTAGGTCTTGGCCAGTAAAAATAATAGAAATTCTTTTTTTGGGCTATATAACATTTTAAATTGCACCCATTTGGAACAATATGAAGAATTTCTTGTATTGTGACAGCACCCATGGCGCAACAAAGGAATTGTGGGTGTCTAGAGGGCACTTATCAGAAGCAATGGTTCATATTGACTGCCTAGTGGCTATTAGGTCTCTGCTGCAACAGACACTGATGTACACACCTGAATCTCTCAAGCCACACAACATCAGATGAGATGAACTTGTACCAAGCCTTGGATACAAGAGAGAAATTGAGAAGTTCATCAAGGTCCAAATATTGCAACACCAGCAACTTCAACTCTGGACAAAGAGTGCACAAAGTAGTCTCCATGTTGGTCAGGGGATTTTACTAGAAAGGTAATTCCTAGAATTTCCCCAGTTGGTTATTGAGACATCTCAAAACCTGAAAACAAAATTTACACATTTACTAGGGTTTGCAGGAAGGTGGGTAAGTCTACAAGTGAAATATTACAATTTTTGCCAAGATATGGTAAATATATTTCATCTTCTAATATGTTTAGAATACTGATTTAGGTGTGCTTAATGTAGTAAGATAATTTTTTCAATTCTTTTCTTGGTGTCACAAAATCTTTGTCAAAGATCTTCTAAATGGTAACTCATATCATAAAACTTCTCAGTTGAATTGCAACTGGGTAAACTCAAAGTCAAACCACTAAAATTCAAATTACAAGTCAACTAAAAGAATGAACTAGGGCTGCTGAAAATGTATCATAGATATGGGACTCAAGTAAATTGTCATACTGTAATCAATAAAATATACTAGGATAGTCAGTAAGACTACAGTTGCTAAAGATTAAAGTGTACAAATCCACACATCACTACTAAAAAGTACTCCAACTAGCAAGACAATCCTATTTCTTAAGTATTCTTGACCTGTGTGAATAACCTGTGTTGCAAAAAATAAATATAAATATTATGTTAATTTCTTCTACCATACATTTTGGTCTTTAATAATTTGTTTAACACTTACTTTTATCACATTAGTAGTTGGATCTCTAGGATAATATTGGATTAATAGTTTGATCTATTATCTCGATCCTTGGATTCTAGAAGCAAAGGTGTCAAGGGCAGGGTGTCTTGTAGAGAATTTCGGGGACTTGGATACACCGGTGGTACCGAAATGATAATTATACTGGCCATAGTCTCTTCTAATCCTTTATAACACTATCTTCTTCTTCTAACTTTCGGTAAATTCATTGATCGTCTATTCGTCTGTGTTATCAATAAATTCAACATCAAAAAATTGAATAAAATTATTCAAGTGATAAAAAATTCAACAAACAAGATTTTTTTAACTTATTTGAAAGTTTTAAAATACATGATTGGCGGGAGTTTTAAATTTTGACAAAAATTCAAATTTATTTCAAGGTTAGTAGGTACATCGTAGCAGGTAAGCTATTTTTTACAGTAATGAGATTATCTCCTTGCTAGGAATTCCCATTGTAAGAATTTTCGAGGTGCCTGTTTTAATTTAGGAAGTTCCTATAAGTGATTATAGAATTGGTTAAAAAAATACACCTATACCTATCATTGTATTTTTATGACCCATAGGGCTAGGCCCGTATTTTTATAGTAAATTGTAATAAAAAGTTCAAAGCATACCTTTCATTCTACAGATTTTGGCAGTTCAAGGAGGTTAATATTTTAAGTTTCCTTGCTATAAAGTGAAGCCATAATATATCTCAAATAATGACGTACGACGCAGCGTTTTATGTTTTCCTGTGAGCGTGTTGGAAGCCGACGTCAAGTGGTGGGACAACCATTTTATCTGGAGCTCTCTGTTGAAAACAATGTCCTCCGGCGAGAAAAAAATGTGTTTGGTGGCTCAAAAGTGAAGAACATTTAACTGTGGCTGGACTCCTCTGATAGAAGCCAACGAATGAAATGTTCAAAGAAAGAGTAAAAGGAGGAGTTTACAACGTCCTCATTATACTCGAGGACCCGATTCAAATCATCAGCCCTAGTTTTGACCACATCTCTCATGCATAACACAATGAAGTTATACATTTTCAGTGTAAGTTTATTGACTGCACATCTTGATATTCACTGACTATTATAGCCGCGCTCAGTGACATTTCAACAAAGATACAAGGCATGGTCCCATCACATTTTGTTTGATATTACTAGTCAACTACCTGATTTAATGTTTGATTTCCTTTTTAAATTTACACAAGCAGGCTGTCGCCCGCTTTGCGGGCCGAGGCATGGCCGTGAAAGCAAAAAATCCTTTTTCGCCAATTGCAGGTGTTGTAGTGGGAATTTCGAAAAATCCCGTCTTATTGCACATCTAGACTATAAGACAAAGCTACCTACCAAATTTCAGCTTCCTAGGACTTACGGTTTGGGCTGTAGAGCGATGATCAGACAGTGGTCAGTGACTTTGACATTTATATATTAAGATAAGAAACGAACATCACACCATTACTAGGTTGGAGAATATGCTAGAGAAATATGCTCTGATGGGTGAGAAATGACACAATACTTCTCATTTCGGTGCTGGGTCAACACGAGCGCACCGGAAGGTATCCCTTACAAACAATTGTAACCAAATTAAGAATACACATTTTTGTCGGCAGGGGGGATCCAACCCGGGACCTTCTGCATGGCAAGCGAGTGATCAACCACTGAGAAAATCCTATGGAACAACTAAATAAATGATATGAGAACCAATTTCACTACTCTTTAACATGTTCAAATTTATTCTGAAATTTTCTCTAAAGAAATTGAACACCCTGTATATTAAGATTAATTAATTATATTATACTAATTAAATAACTAAAAAAATAACCATTAACCAGGTGGATAACAGGCAATCGGATAGGTATCCCCATGATGCTCCGAAACGAAGAGGACAACCCAAAAAAAATTCCTGCCCCGCTGGGAATCGAACCCAGGTCACCATGCGTACAATGCCGAGCGCGCTAACTCACTCTGCCACGGTGACTACTGATATGACCATACAGTTGAAAGCGATGTTAAATTTTTGTTTAAAAAAACGCTTGCATACGAGTCTGCAACCATTGGGACATTTTCATCTTTACTATTCAAGGTCCAAAACCCAACTGACCAAATTTCGTATTGTGCGCATGACACATACCTTCTCTCTTCTCTCCCTCTACAATTCAATACTTCGCCATTGTGCGCATGACACACACTTTCCCTCTTCTCTCCCTTTACAATTCAATATTTCGTTACATAATTTCGTTACATAATTTCGTCACATAATTTTGGTTATGTGCCAGAGCAAAGACATGAAAATGTCAAAAGCTAAAACCCTGTCATGCAAATGAACTAAAGAAAACGAAAACACCAAACTACAGAGAGAGGAAGTATCATCATGGTTTTATTATAATAAATCAGACATGTAAAAAATAACAAGACGTTTGAGAGAGAGAAAGATTGCAGGAGGTAGAAATGATGAAAAAACCCATGGCGGCGGCCCTGGACCTGTAAGACTTGGAAACAAGCCTGACAGTCTCTTCCTCTTGACTGTAAGACTTGGGGACACGTCTTACAGTCCCCCCTGCCTCCCGTAGGCCCGCCCCTGGTGTTGTGTTTATACAGGGGTGAGGTCTAGAACTTCAGCCGGTGAGGGTACTGAGAGCTCCGCAGACCAAACATGGAGGAGAGGTAGGACAGCAGGACTTTCTTGTCAGAGTGAACCTTGATCACCTTCAGCAGTTGCTCGTCCAGGTCCTTCTGCATCACTTTCCTGGCCTTCGACACCTTGTACGCCTGTCAACACACATAATAATGCCAACAACAATAAGAGAATTGATAAATTAAGGGGTTTTTAGACGGTAAAAAACCTTCTCGCTGGCTCACAGGAACTTACCTACGCCGGTGTTTGATGCAAAAAAAAAAAACAACAACAACAATAACGAATATTTTTTGTTCAAGTACTTACTAAATTCATGTGGGGAAATTTTTTTTTTTTTGGCAAATACCTATTTACTAAATTCATGTTGTTTGTGACATGTGGTGGAAGATTTTTAGTCAGTAAACAGCAGTTGGCTTTTATATGAATGTACCTCGATATTACACTAATTTGTAATCAGTGCTCAAATTAAAAGACATCAATCACAGTAATTTGATGTTAAAACAGAATAGTCTATTACTAAAACTTCACAAAAATACTATTTACATGGGAAAAATAAAGTCCATGGAATTTTCCTCTTGATGTGATCTCAACTGTTCACACAGGTTTTAGAAAACCCACTCAATTGCTTGATTCAAAACTGTGCCTCCACTTGTGTACACAAATCACTGATTTAGGATTAATTGTAAATAAAAATGAGCTAAATTAATGAGAATCATTTCCATGAATTTAAGTTATAAATTATTGATGTTAATTGGGATTATTGCTTCTCAGAGTAATCATTTCCTAATAATTCTCTCTGTTAATAGGACTTAAAGAAATTCCTTGACTAAAAAGTGATGATCCTAAATGGGCCATAGTTTGTAATTGATTAGAAAGAAAACCAAAGTGACCTGATGTTACTTTATATGTGACTCAACCAACCAGATATGTTGTGCTGAGTCATAGATTAAAGTATGATACTGTTTGAAACATTTGATACAACAACTTCACTCAGGATGACAAGTTATTGCTTTAGAGGAGTTTCAAAAACTAGACAATATGACTAAGCAAAAAAAAAAATATATTACAAGTATTGAATTGGTCTCACAGAGGGCCATATTGGTTTGTGCTACATCATCTAACATTTAAAGGTGAATTTTTACACAGGCAGAATGTGAAACCTGCTCTACTCCATCCTAAGCCATTTTAATACCCTTTGGGTTACTAAATGGAGAAATGGAGATTTAGGATTTTCGAATCCAGTAATCTCGAAGATCTCCATAACCAAGAACACCTTGTCCTGAGACTCACACTTCTCATGAAGGGAACAGGTTTCTGGACTTGGGTGTTCAGCATTGGACAACCACTTCCAACTAAGCCCAGTTGGGCCGTCGTCATAGGCATAGAACTGGGAAATAGGATGAGAGATTTTCACCCTGGTCACAATAGATCTCACTCGGTCGCAGTGTTAATTGCATGGTGTTTCGGCTGAAACCCTGCAACCAGGTTTTATAATAATAATAAAATACTAAATGAAAAGACAGTAATTCTACAGAATAAATAACATACCCTCTTCTTCCTCTTGGCGAACAGACTGCGCTTGTCTCCCTTGCGGGGCTGCTTGTTGTGCTTCTTGATCCTCCGGAAGAAGTAGTCGGTGGCTGCCTCCGGTACCTTCACGCCGGAGATGTCCAGCTTGGTGGAGGTGGCGATCACGTAGTTCTGGTGAACACGACGCAGGGGCACACTAGGGGTGGAAAGGAGAAGGTGGTTATTAGTCTGACCTGGTAGCTCAGTGGTAAAGGTGGCACTCCGTGAATCCAGAGGTCGTGGGTTCGAAACCCAGCCTGGACAAGACAAGTTATCCTCCCATTTGGGATTTTTATCACATAATAATACGTCTTGGGCTTACTGCTGGAATAATGGGACTTTAATCGTCTCAATCGGGCAGTATAAAAGAGGCAATTTTATTATTATTATTATTACTTTCTCTTTGCTGAATATTTCACTTATCACCCTGTGATCAGTAGAAAGTTCTAGAATTAATACAACACAAAGCCAGCTTAAGTTTGTACATAATTTTGTTGGAACTTTAAATAAATTATACCTATAAATTACAGTTCCTACTATTATTGGATCAGTAAACTCACGCATTCAAGGCAAAAGGTCCAGTGACGAGGAGCAGACCGGATTCCAGCTGCTTGAGGAACACGGCTCGCTTGCCTTTGTGGACTCCGGCCACCAGGATGACGATGGTCCCCGGGGTGAGGGAGGAGCGGAGACGACGCACGTGCTTGCGGAATGGACGGCGCCCCAGGGTCTTCTTGATCCTGAAGGAAAAGAAACAGTCATTTTTTTTACTGGGATACAAACAGTTAAAAAAGTTAAGTTATCATATTTGTGTTAATCACATTCGTGATGTCACAACTACTCTAACTCGCTTTACTAAATCTATGCTGAAACCGGGACTTGAACCACCGACCTCCAGGTTACAAGTCTGCCGCCTTATCGATCAAGCTACTGAGGTCGGATACAAACAGACTATTATTCAAAGGATATTCACCAATATAACAATAATTCCGCACAGATAATATATCTCCTTGTGCTGGATTATTATTATGAACAGTTTCACAACTTAAGTTGTATTTTTATTTACATAATAGGTACATTTATACAATATAGGTACATGTAGTATACAAAGTATTTATATAAAAGTAGGTACATTATGAATAAAAATTACAAAAGAGAAATATTTTGAATAATGAGCTTTGTATAGGATATATGTACGAGGTCTGTAAATTAAGTGATGAGACTGATGTTATAACTCCTGACCTGTTCATTTTCAAACTTTGAAATTTTCAAAGATTTAAGGTCAATATGTAATGAACGTTCAGTGTTAATTTGGAAGCTGTAGGTTCATTATCTCAACTATCGTGATTATTTTCCGATAACTTGTTTTTACAGTGCGTCACGAAAATGTTTAATAGAACAAGATGTGCGATTCAGTTTTGTGTGAAACTTCGGTACAGTGCGAGTGAGACATTTGTAAACATTCAACAGGCTTATGGGGAGAGTTCTTTATCAAGGGCATGGGTTTTTAAATGGTTCAGGTCGTTTTCGAAGGGTCGGGAGTTGATTGAAGATGAACCCCGCAGAGGAAGACCTCCAACTTCGAAGTCTGATCAAAACATTGAAAAAGTTCGGGTTCTTGTGCGTTCTGATGGACGTTTAACAGTCAGAATGATTGGAGATGAATTGGGAATGAATCACACAACTGTTCATCAAATTAACTGAAAATCTGGAGATGAGAAAGGTGTGTGCAAAAATGGTCCCCAAAAACCTGGTCACACAGCGATGTCAATGAATGAGTATTTGGCCAATAAAAGTATCCCTGTGGCCCCGCAACCAGTTTAATTACCCTGATCTGAGTCCTTGTGACTTCTTCCTATTTCCCAGGCTTAAAAATTAACTCAAAAGACGACATTTTGGTACTCTTTAAAACATTAAATCTGCCTAACTGACAAACTAAAGGTCATTCAGCAATCTGAGTTCCAGCACTGCTAGGAAAATTGGAAAAATCGTCTCCAGCACTGTATCAACGTACAAGGAAACTACTTCGAGGGAGATCATATTGAAATCTAGATATATGTAACCAAAAAAATTAAATAAATTTTGTCTCATCACTTTATTTACAGACCTCGTATGTGATTGAATAATGAGCTTTGTATAGGATATAATTATGTATGTGACAGATACCTTTTTTTTTGTGTCACACTATTGAAGAGGCCCAGCATAAGTAAATTACTTCTGATTGAACAGAGATTACCCAATTTATCATGTCTGAAAGATTGACATTGATACAAAAACTTCACTGAAGTGACAAGTTATTGCTTTAGAGGAGTTTCAGAATACCCGAGATTGAGACGGTAAATATTAATTTAAAGTCATACTATAATGCATTAAAAAATAAATATAACTGATCACACTGCCAAAGGAAAAGTGACCTAGAAATCCTACTATGTTCATAATAGCTTTGATGGAGTGATGAGAATCAGTATGGCTCTAAATAGAACTACAAGGGCCCGGTAAAAAAACAAACTTTCCATCTAATATTCAGCTTTAATGTTCCTTTATATGTGACTCAACCAACAAGATGGGTTGTGCTGAGACATAGATTAAAGTGAGTTACTGTTTGAAACATTTGATACAACAAATTTACTCAGGATGACAAGATATTGCTTTAGAGGAGTTTCAAAATACCACAGACTGAGACAGTGAACTGTAGACTAGATAACAATTCCTATTATAAAGTAAGTATAAGTCCTACCTAATAAAGTATGTTCATTAAAGCTTTGATCATGTTTGACCATAAAAGTTGACATATAATCTAATAAAATATAGATGGATAGAATTAACAGTGTTTCTACCAACATTGAGTAGAATCAATATAGCTCTAAGTAGAACTAAAAAGGGCAGGTAAAAATGAACTTTCCATCTAATATTCAGCTTTAATGTTCCTTTATATGTGACTCAACCAACAAGATGGGTTGTGCTGAGTCATAGATTAAAGTGAGTTACTGTTTGAAACATTTGATACAACAACTTCACTGGAGTGACAAGTTATTGCTTTAGAGGAGTTTCAAAATACCAGAGATTGAGACAGTGAATATGTGAGAGAAAAAAACCCATGGTGATACTAGGTCACTTCAGGTAAGAACCCTACCAATTAAATGACTCCATAAGATTTTGTGATTGGTGGAGTCTATAGCTCAGTGGTCAAGGTGTTGGTGTGGAAATCTTGAGGTTGTAGGTTTGAAACTTAGATGGGACATGAAAAGATATTATCCTAAGAGGTGTTACATTATGTAAATTACCATATAATTATATATAAAAATATCCTCCACAGGGATTTAGACCATATACATCTTGAGCTTACAGCTGTTTTATCAGGCAGTATAAATAAGGTGGTATTGTAAGACAATTGTTAAGGTATAGAAAATCACTATTGGCTTCACTTACTTGTCCTTGGTTGGGTAGTATGCCTTGGGCTTTCGCACCAACACTTTTCTTTCTTTGCCGTTCTTCTCACCACCAATAGGCTTGATTTTGTACACGGGCTTTTTGGGCAGGGGCTGAGGATGAAGAAAGTAGACATTTTATAAAACTGAGTACTGATGTTCATGTTCTCTATAAAAATAAAATTTCAGGTCTTAAGCAGATAAAATATGAATTTGATAATGCAGATTATAGTAAAAAAAATTCACATATCTGATATTGTTAATGTTCTGATATTGTTAATGTTCTTTGTAACCAAATTTAAAGAAAAGTAATTTTAATTTTTTAATTTATATAATTAAGTAGTACGTATCATGTAATATGTATCATGAAAAATACAAGATTTAAACAATAAGGAAAAACTATAGCCATATTCTTCTTTCTAACCAAAGTTAGGTTAAGTCCATTGTTTATCTCTAAAAGTACCAAAACACATTTTTCTTTTACAAATGTGGTGAAGTTGACCTTGGAATAAAATGGAAATATTTCGAAATATCAAACTTGGAAAAAACAATTTATCCATAAGAAAAGTACCCCTTATTATTAGCTACATTTCCAAATAAAATAAAGTATTCTTATGACTTCAGGTTCTCTTAAGTTTCTTGATTTGCAAAGCAGAATTTTCATTTGTCAAATTATTTTCATAGCCTTTGAACTTTACTTCAACTATTTAATTTTTAACTTTTGACATTTAATGTATTTTTTTTTATTATTATTATTATTCTTTGTGATATCATCTGTTTATTTTGTAAATATTCATTTACTTCAATATTTTTATATCTTTAACATGTTTTTACTAGTCTGTGATAAGTTTAATTTCTACCTGTAATTTTTGTTATTTGTTCTTGTTGTATAAAGGACTTTGTCCATAAATACACACCCCTTTGAGGGTATTTATTATTATAATAAATTGTCAGCTCTAGAAAATTAATACCATTATACAAAAGAGGGCTTAGTATTAAAATAAATTTCCTATTCAAGGAGACATTGAAACTGAGCTTAATTTAAACATAGCAGAATTCAAGAAGTTGTTGAAACTGAGCTTAATTTAAAGATAATAGAAACATGTTTAGGTTGATTTTTTTGTATAAAAAATTAACAGCCGTATTTATAAACAGAAAATGCTGTTTGAGCATGGTCTGAAGCATGATTTCCTTTAATATTATTGGCCAATACCTTGCATGAGACAGTGCTCAGACAAAATTCGCTGTTCATAAATACGGGTGTAAGAGTTGTATTGTAGAAAAACTTACGTTTGGGGTCTTCATTTTCTTTCCGACAAACTTCCAGATCCCCTTCTTGTGGTACATTTGACTTCTGCCATACCTGTAGATTCCATACTTCAACAGTTGTTTGGGTGAAGGCTTGGCTCGGAGGACTTTCAGTTCCTTCTTCTTGTCACCTGCAGCTTTGGCAGCAGGGGCTGCTGCAGGCTTGGCTACCTTGCTCTTAGCAGCAGCTGGCTTGGCTGGGGCCTTGGTATCAGCCATCTGAAACATAATTTATTAATGGAGCATTTGGTACTAAAAGTTATAGAACATAATAATTAAAAAGGGTTTAAGCTTTAGGCCTTAGAAATAATTTTAGGTTCTTTCAAGAGAAGTGGATACAATAGTGTAGATAGGATATGACAAATAGAAAGAATTTTTTGTAATGAGAAAAAAAGCTGACAAAAAAGTTCAAGGTACACATGAGATGTTTTTTTACTTGGTTTTAGTTGTTTGATTGTAATTATTCTCAAGTAGCAGAAATGATAGTCAGCTAACATTCATTACTCTTACTGAGAGCTTTCAATTTTAATAAATTTCTTACTGTTGATAAATCTTTTAGATACATATTTTTAATTTTGAACAAATTTGACAGAAAATAGTTGAGTCTTGACTGACTATTGATAGATTTTTCCCACATTATTTACCCTCTGCTACTGTCACTGATGTGTTCCAGTTTATGTATGATCACTGAGGTTAAGCAACATTCAGTGAAGTGAAGACTTTGTGATGCTGACATTCCAGCCCAACCCAGGCTGGGTGAGGTTAATGTAGGTAGCAGGATTTTGAGTTTCTTGCAAATGGAGGGTAATACTTCCATCATGATTAAACGATGCAGTTGAAAGCAAATGTTTAGACTAGAATGATATTAGTGTACCCTCTCCACTGAATTAGATAGTAGGTAGTTGGAAAACTATCAATAATTATTATCTGGTTTTCCATCCAACAATTGAGTTCTACCCTAAAATGACATTCTGTATGCTAAATTCCTAGTTTTTTTTTGAGATCATACAAACATTTAAGGTTTGAGGCACATACAACACATAGGAGTGTTGACCATCAAACTATTATATGGTTACTCAAGCATGTATTCCAGTTGTTTATCATGACAAATTAGCGTATCCAGGAATTGGTAATCAGCCTAACCGTGACGAGACGAGGCTTCATCTCTTATTTCTAATTAAAGGAAAGGGAAATCGATCGAAGCAATCTATACTTTGGAGCATGGAGTGGAAAAACAAAATATTGGTGGTGAGATCTAAAGGAATGTATATGGTTCAGAATGACCCCAAAGTTAAGGATTTCGACAGTCGCATTCAGGCTTAAAATTATATGTTACCACTTTTCCAGGGGGTCCACTGAGTTGCTGATAAGCTCTAAAAAGATTGTTGAAAAGTTTGAGTAATAAAATAGGAGGATTTTAATGATAAAACTGGATAAAATATAGATTTCTTTTTACCTTGCATGTACAGAAATTCCAACTTGAAAGAGAACGGCCCGAAGATGTAAACAAACCGACAACAGATGTAAACAAAATAGCAATGGTAGCTTAAATATTCAAATATGGGAAAATAAATTTAAACTAGAAAAATCTGTTGACCTGTGAAATGAATTATTTTATTACAACCAACGCAGACAATGCTCGACTGTAAAAATATTGAATTTATAATGGGTCCGGTCGTAATTTTTGTGCTACCTAGCTCAAATATTTTATGTTAGATGTCATCATTGGCAATACACCACTAAATTAACAAATCAAATAATCGATTATTTGATTTGTTAATGAAGAAACATGTGTGATATTGGAAATTTAAGTCGGATTAATCTAATGATAGGAACGAAATAATTCATTTTATCTTGATCCAGCGCAATTCCAACCATAGGACCGCCAAACAAATGAAAATTCAGATCTTAATTACCATCCTCCGACTCCAAGAGGAGAAAACTAGAAAAGTAATCCCATATTCGCATACTTAAGTCAATCAATCGGAATATGTGTAGAGATTGTCGAACGTTCCAGAAAATCGCACCAAGTATCAAAATGGGGAAGCGAGGCAAAGAAATGAAATGTTATTGCATAATTATATATACAAAATATTAAGGCGTTTTATGATAATTATAAAATAAATAACCTGATCTGTTCCAAACCAAATTAGGCCTGATTAAAATTACCTATCTTCTTACTCGTCTCAGTGATTCGAGCATTCAATTTCAACAACCTCAAAGTTGAATTGCACCCAGTGTTCATTGAAAAACTAGATTAAAAGACTATGAAAGACCCATTACATACAGATCTAATAATAAATACCTAATATAAAATCTTACCAATGAATGAGAACCTACGAGTAGTTGAGAATGCGAAAGTACCTATTACGATAGCTTGCGACCAAATCGGTTCTGGTGGGCTGCCAACTTTTATACGAGCAGGAAAATCTTTTCAAACCTACCCCAACCAGCATAGTGTGAGATACGAGATTCCCTTCATGGCCCAAGGTGTGTTGTTTCGCCCTTCTATGGCACCATTCCTGGCGGCTCAACCAGCTAAATACCTACTGACTCTTCTGGTGTTGGTTCGGGAGGCTGCATGTCCCTCCGGTCAGATTTCAGTGCAAACTTTCTCTATAGGAAGTTTGCACTGTTTATCCCATTTAAATATATATGTTTGACTGCTGGAGTAAAGGGATCTTTCAGTCTTACCTCGGCAGTTTAAACAAGGTATATTCTATTCTATTCTATTCTATTCTATAGGTAACTCTTCACAAACAATCAGGTTCAGAACTAATCTGGTGATTGTGGCTCTCTAGATTTGCTCGAATAGGTCAAAGCACTTGAAGGTGGCTACGGCCTAATATGGCCATCTTGTCTAACACAGACTTGATCTTCTTTTTTTTTAAATCTATTTAATTTCGAATGGAATATTTAGCTGATAAATTAATTAAAAATGCAGCCTGTATGCTCGGAACTCTACCACATGTCAGTGGTATGGATCAAATAATATTTGTATAATATACAACCTTCAATAGATGTGTTACCTTGTAAATACATAATTATTATTATATTGAACCTATTAAAGTCGTATTTTAAACATTAGGTATTTTAAGACATTTTCTTAATAATAGTATAATGTGATGCTGATTTTTAAGTCCCAAGTCTCAGGATAGACTTGGGAGTGTCTTAAGTGTCATTATACCTGACTGTACAGTATGCAGTGTACAACTAAGTGTCTGACGTATTGTTGTGAGAAGTACCTTCCTTCTTTTTATTAAGATAAAACAAAAGAATGTCATAGACGCTAAGATAGAGAGAGACAGAGAGAGAGAGAGAAAGAGAGAGAGAGAGGAAGAGAGAGGAAGAGAAAGAAAGAAATGCATGGGTGACATTATCAACCGTTATGATGAAAAAAAGGAAGGTGGGAGTGAGACAGACAGTCAAATGTGTGAGTGAAAAGAAGAGAGTGAGAGAGTAGAGAGAGAGAGAACAGAGAGAGAGAGATAAAGAGAGACAGAAATAGAGTGAGAGAGACAGAGATAAAGAGAGACAGAAATAGAGTGTGTATGAGAGAGAGAGAGACAGGTATAGTGAGTGTGACAGAACGTCATTGAACTAATGAGAGGGTCGACGTAAATGTGCTGTCACAATGTACTTCCTCAGTGAGATAGAGTGCTGAACTGCTGAAGCCCCTGCTACATTAAATTATAATAATAGGTAGGTACCTACCATTTCATTCGAAAGCTACATGAGGCAAAATTAGCAAAACAATTTGATTTATAATTTCAGTGAAGCGAAAATTCGAAGAAAAAAAATCCTAAAAAATAAATTCAACTGTTAGAAAATTTAGATTTTTATGAGCAATTTTTTTAAGTTGAGGCATAGCAAAGTTATAGGTATTTACCTATGTCAATGAATTTTTTTTATTATTATAACTGAGTAATGAGTGCTACATACAATGTGGTAAGTAACTATGTAATATATTATCACCACTATTATCAGCCCTGAAACTGTACAATACATATTCATTACAACTTGAATTAAGTGATACAAAAGACAAATTTAAAGAACAATGCACTCTTCTTTTAGAAAATTGTACCTAGTAATGTACGAATAAATTTGTTTTGTTACATATAGGTTTGTATGTAATGAAACAAGCTGTACACGTAAAGGCAGTAAACTACTGCGTGTGTACAGACTTAAAAAAAAAAAAAATATAGAAGAAGAAAATCATCTCTCGAAGACACAAAGAAGCAATGTGCAAGACGTCCAAATCTGTGGTTCAATATTTCAATCTTTATTTTTAGCAGCAGGTTGCAACATGTTAAGCAAAACGAATGCAATGGCAACGTGGCCCATTTATTGGAGACTCGTCTGACAACACTGCTGGATGTGTTCGAGTCTCTCAGTTCTCTGTTCTCTGCAAACTCTGCGGGCAGTGTAGATCCTGGTATTCCTGGCTGGTTTGATGGCTTGTGGCTTGATGGCTTGTGGCTCGGGTTTGGTGGCTTGATGGCTTGGGCTTGTCGACTTGAGATGAGGTTGAGAATGTTGAGATCCTGAAGATGAAGAATAAAATAATAAATTGTCTTGCTTGATACGTATGGAATGCACCAGGAATTCGTCAAAAGAAGAAAAAAAATAAAATACCTAGGGTAAAATAATTGACAATATCGAAAACTTAAGTCATGACTCATGACAGTCATGACTTAGCATCGGTTTTCCTCATCCAAGACAGTAAGAAAAATCGAGACTTAGCTCCACAGGAGTATTTCAAAAACGTGTATTAATTCCGCCCCCCCCCCCTAGCCAAAATCCTGGCTGCGCCCGTGGATTGGTAGCCAGCCCTTGGTGAACCACCAATCCCTGTGTAACGACCCCTGGACCTCCTGGTCGCATTCACTTACCCATGATGCGGTCACCTATGACTTGTGCTGAAGATCAAGAAAAAGAAGAAGAGCCATAAAAAATAAACAGATTATGCTGTGAAAGAAAGAGGAAGTATAAGAACAATTGCCAAGGGTTGGGTGGAAGAGATTGCCATAGGCAATAACCCCACCCATTAGTTAGGGCATGTTTTTATATATTTTCTATTCTTTGTCATTACCTCTCACTATCTCTCTTTCCCTATTTCTTTTTTCTCCCTTTTTTTCTCTTTCCCTCTCACTTTCTTTCTATCTCTTGCGCTCTCTATTGTATAGGTATTTTGTTTCCATTTTTTTTCATTGTTAAAATTATTATTTGTATGTACATAATGTCCATTTATATCTAATAAAGTGTTGCATAATAATAATAACCTATGAGGAAGAGGGAGGAGGAGATGATAAACCTGAGACCGGCCCCACCCGAGTTCGAGTCCGAGGCATGGCCTTATATTTATTTTTCCTAACCTTAGATACTCTACACAATGAGGCATTGCCGTACATTGTTTCGGGCCTAAATTCAATGTCACCGCCTGAAACTAGATTTGGATAGTGGCGGTGTTGATTATTGTGTTGGGGTCCATCTTGAATATTGATATGTGATGATAAATACCTGAAAGTTACTGACGATTATAAAAGATCTAATAGAGTTTATTCTAACGTTAATAATTACCTATATACATCAAAATAAGCTCCCTATAAGTAGGTAGGTACCTATAAATAATAATATCATCTATAACACATGCACATATTGCAATTACACACCTTACTACGACAGTAAAGTATTACACCTTCCATTCCAATGGACGTTCTTCATCAGTAATTATATATAATTTATATACCTACACTGCTAAATCTGTACTATATATTTGGTATTTATGTGATTCTATATCTATGTACATGTAAGAATATTTATATCTCTATCATAACGTATTAATCTACACGCTATGTCTCTATCTGTATATAGGATTTGTATACCTAGTTATATTGGTGTTTAGTATGTACATAGAATCCTATTTATGTACAAAGAGGTAGGTTCAATGCTGGCAGCCATTTTGAAATTTTCTTTCTCTCTCTCACGCCTCAGGACTAAAAAGAGACAGAAGACCAGGATAAAGCAAGAGGGGTCTAGGATAATAAAATGCACGCAGGTTTTTCGTCTCTTTCTCTCTCTCTCTCTCTCTCTCTCACTCACGCTCTCTCTATCTCTCTCTCTCTCAATCCCTCTCTCTCTATCTCTCTCTCTCTCTACCCTACATTTTCCTACACCTATATAATTATATACTCTGTTGTATAGTTTCCCCTACATCTGTATAAAAAATCTTATATTTTGGAACATTCCCCTATCTCTTTCACTATTGTCTCTCTCTCTCTCTCTCCCCCACTTTTCTCTCTCTCTCTCTCTCTCTCTCTCTGTCTCTCTCTCTCTCTCTGTCTCTCTCTCTCTCTCTGTCTCTCTCTCTCTCTTCAACCAATGCAAGAGAATTTTACTCTCTCGCTCTCTCCTGAACTCTCTCTTTCATTTTCCTACTCCCCCTCTCCCTTTCTCACTCTATCTTCATCTCTCTCTTACTATTTCAGGAGAAATTCTCTCTTTCTCTCTCACTCACACACATAATAATTTGCACATTCTCTCTCTTTCCAGCCATTCAGCCAATGCTGAAGAATGTTGCCCTCCTTTATCTCTCTCTCTCTCTCTCTCTCTCTCTCCTTCTCTCTCGCGTATTCACTTCATCTCTCTTTAACACTACAGCCAGAAGTCTTCTCTCTCTCTCTCTCTCTATGTAACTATCTCTTTTTCTCTTTCTCTCTCACTCCTATGTAGCTATCTCTTTCTCACTCTATCTCCCTCACTCCATACTATCTCTCTCTTACACACTTGTGCTATAGGAAAGAGGTTAGCCCGTTAGTTGAGTCGATGAGAGAGCAGGCTGAATCTGCACGTTGTGAGTCTAAAGCATCTCCCGCACAGCTAAGACCAACCTACTGAGGTCACCCACTCGAGTACTCACCATGATCAACGTTGCTTAACAACTGAGGTAAACTGAAAGTTTTAAGAAGAGGCTATCATGTGTGTGTTAATAAAAAAAGTGATTTATAAGAATCATTCAAACTCATTTTACAAAAAATCGCCATTCTTGGGACTTGAACCAACGACCTTCAGGTTACGGGTCCGTTACATGCCCTAACGATATAGCTATAGTTTGGGCACATAGTTACGTAGATGGTTTTATTTAATTTTATATGATTAGGCAATAAAAAAATATTCAGCATTACCACTAAAGGGTTGGGTGGTAGAATTTGTCATATACAAAAAATATATTATAAATTCAATAACCCCCCCTTTGGAGAAGATATGAAAACTATGTGAGCAGGAAAATTGAAAAACTTGAGGTGGTATTAAAGAGTAAGAGAGGGATACCCACCTAAGGTGAAAAGATGAGGGACATTTTGTGAGGGATAGTTAGAAATATGTATGAGGGAGTAGAAGTGGAGTTAGAACAAAACAACATCGACCAGCCCAACACCAAGTTGATGGTTTGGGCTGAAACCTACTTGGGTGTAGGGATTTGAGAAGAGGTAGAGTAAAAGAAGAAGGTAGAGTAAGGGTTGGGTGGAAGAGATTGCCATACACAATAACCCCGCCCTTTAGTTAGGACATCTGTATATATTTTATTTATTTGTCTTTTCTTGATTAAATTGTTCTAAATTTTGTATTCTATTTTTTATAATTACTTGTTTGTACATATATTATGTCCAATTAATAAAGAATTAAATAATAATAATAATAATAAGAAGAAGAAGAAGTGTTTTTCTAAGAAGCTATGGAGAAAACCTGACAAAGTTCTCAGAACCTTTTAACTTGAAGAGATTCTACTATTATTTTTTCCTAACAGGTACTTTTATCTCATAATGCCCTGAGAAATATAGGTACCTACTTTCCAACCTATTTTTCAGCAACATAATAATAATATTACTTATTATTATTATCGTCTATTGTGCAGTAATATATTGGGTTTTTGAATCGTTGACAATACCTACAACAAAACTGAAGATGGGGAGAATATCATACCTTAACCATAGATATTTCTCTACAGTTTTTCGCAATTATTTATATAATGTATGATCAGAATCGGTAAATGTTATCATATTAGTGTTAATCAGTTTCGTGATATCACAACTACTCAAACTCGCTTTACTAAATTTACGCTGAATCCAGGACTTGAACCACCGACCTCCAGGTTGTAAGTGCGTCGCCTTATCGATCAAGCTACTGAGGTCGGTAGAATGGGTTAATGCATGTCATATGCAATGCACACCCTCCTTCTCTCTCTCCCTCTCTCTCTCTCTATCTCTTTCTCTTTCTCTCTCTCTCTCTCTCTCTCAGGTCATATGAGTCACCCGGTTGTATTAGTTGTAGAGATGTGGTATGGTCGCTATGGTGTTATGTATCAAGATGTAGAAGAGTTGGGTGGAAGAGTTTGTTGAGGCTAGTCTTTAACCCCGTCTTTAAGTCAACAAATACAAATGTGGACTCAGAATATACATACATATAATATCATGGGCGTAGCCAGGGGGGGGCAGGGGGGGGCAGCTGCCCCCCCCTAGAGAAACCTCAATAGTATAACCTTAAATTTACATAGGTATGATATTTTTTGAAAAATATTTTTCGAGAAAAAAAAACATTGAAAAACGTTAAAATCAAAAATCAAAGGAATTTTAAAAGGGTAAAAATATCAAGTAGACCCTACAGTGAAGACATGGTATAGTTAAAATTAAGAAACTTTTGGATATAATTTACATTACGGTGGACTTTTGCTCCAAATTAAGTTACAAATAAGTAAAGGACAGTTTCAATTAAGCCTTTTAGTTATTTTTGTGTCCTGGGAGTTTAATCTCTATTAAGATTTGGTATTATTTAGCCTTTATTCAGTGGAACTATTAAGATTCAGAACTTTTTAGTGTACGATCTAACTATACCTGAAAAGTAAAAACTCAAATATTTAAGTGTCATATTATAACTTTGCATCAAATAAGTTTCAATAACATTGTTACCTGTATTCCATTCAATAAATAAAAAGCCTGTTCTAAAATATTATTGAGAGAGAAGAAAAGCTGTCTGTATTCGTTGTATGTTCCAGAGGTCGTGGGTTCGAAACCCAGCCGGGACATGACAAGTTATCCTCCCATTTGGGATTTTTACCACATAATAATATGTCTTGGGCTTACTGCTGGAATAATGGGACTTTAATAGTCCTTATCGTGCAGTATAAATAAGGCGATATTATTATTATTATCATGTGTAGGTACAAATTACAAATATACAGGTTGTCCCACCAAAGTTGGAATCCTCAAATAAAAAAATCCTAGGGTACATGTCCTAATTATGCGGTTTAAGCCATGATCTTTTTTTTATACAGGTTGGTTCGAAAGTCAGAAATTGAGGTATGAACTTTCGATTTTTGAAAAGATCGACCTGAATTTTATTTGATAATTTTACTTCTAAATGATTTTTGAGTACTTTTTTTAAATAAAATTTTTACATACAGGGTGTTTTTTTTTTTCGACCAATTTTTTTTCTAAATCTCAAATAACTCAAGTTTGTTTAATTTTTTTGATAACAAGAATAGAGAGTGTTTTTGTAATGAATACACGCACTTTTAATTGGCATCAAAAAATTTTATACAGGGTGGTTCACAAGTGAAATAATGACTTGATTTTTTTTAAAACCGAGTTTTTTTAATTTTATTTGGGATTAATGATTCTCGCTTAATTTACACATTTTTTTGTTAGTCATATCGAAAAACAAAACTAAAGTGTTGTACAGGGTGAGACATAATTTTTTTGTAACACCCTGTAAATTGGCAGTGAAAGAGACGTGAAATTAAATAGAAAAACTAAATAAGCAAGAAAAACTTTGATTTTTAATGATATTAAAAATTTATGGTGTTCAACTAATATTGTCAAATGGACCACCCTGTAGATATTTTCTTAAACCATCATATGGGTAGTCAAAATTGTCTAAAATTCAACGAGGAGTCCAAATATGAAAGAAAAAAATGAATTCAAAAAGCCATTTTCAATTTTGTGTCAACACCTACCTACTTTTTATTTCAAGTTTTAAAATCATTCAATGTGAACACCAAATTGAAAATGGCTTCAAAATTCGTGTTTTTTACTTGCTTTACCCCACGATTCGAAGTCTTCATTGAATTTTATACAACTTCGAGTACCCACATGATAGTTTAAGTCGAAATCTAATGGGTGGTCCATGTGACAATATTAGTTAAAACACCATAACTTTTTAATATCATTAAAAATCGAAGTTTTTCTTGCACATTTAGTCTTTCTAGTTAATTTTACGTCTTTTTCATTGCCAATATACAGGGTGTTATAAAAAAAATATGTCTCACCCTGTACATTATTTTAGTTTTGTTTTTCGATATGACTATTAAAAAATGTGTAAAATTAGGCGAAAATAATTAATTCCATATAAAAAATTAAAAAAACTCGGTTTTAAAAATAATCAAGTCATTATATCACTTGTGAACCACCCTGTATAAAATTTTTTGATGCCAATTAAAAGTACGTGTATTCATTACACAAACACTCTCCATTCTTGTTATCGAAAAAATTAAACGAACTTGAGTTATTTGAGATTTAGAAAAAAAATTGGTCGAAAAAAAACCACCCTGTATGTAAAATTTTTATTTAAAAAAGTACTCAAAAATCATTTAGAAGTAAAATTATCAAATAAAATTCAGGTCGATCTATTTAAAAATCGAAAGTTGATACCTCAATTTCTGACTTTCAAACCACCCTGTATAAAAAAAATATCATGGCTTAAACCGCACAATTAGGACATGTACCCTAGGATTTTTTATTTTTCAAAAAATTTCAGGGGCCGAGTAATTTGAGGTGTCCAACTTTGGTGGGACACCCTGTATATTCAGTTTATTGTGGGACCTTTGGATTTCAACAACAACAACAAAACAAATCGCTTCCACTGCCTTTTTCCGCACCCAAAGGACCCCCCCCCCACTTTCGACACGGATATCTTAGTTGCCCCCCCCTAGAGCGGATGCTGGCTACGCCCATGTATAATATGACTATTTTTGTAAGCTATCAGACTTACTTAATGAAGCCGGGACGTGAACCACCGACCTCCAGGTTAAAAGTCCGCTGTCTTATAGATCAAACTACTGAGGTTCCCGGAAAATACATTTTCAATATGGATTTTGATGCAAACGTGCCCTGATTCATGTTAGATTTACGATGACTATTTTACATACCCTTTTCACTGTCTCTGATATACGAGTAATGTGATTTTTCTTAATTTTGTAGTGTCTCTTCAAGTATTGTATTTTATGTTTTTTTTTTGTATTATTTCTGCTTGTACCTTGAATTGTGTTAACAACTTTTATGTTGAATGAACACCAAATAAAACATTATCTTACCTTACTATGAACCTATGTATGTACATTTTCTCTTTCTCTATATGGTTGGAGCAATTGGAGCATATTCATCTCGATGGATCCCTGAAGCTCCCAGCATAAATTCAAGTCATTCGGTCCAACCGATTGATATCAGAATAGGTTGGATGGCAGAGAGGGTCATTTGCATGTTTGAGAAGTGAGTAATAAAGAAATTGTTAGGTACCTACATACATAAACCTATTTTATAGCTGTATATCACAACATAATAATTATATAAGTTGATAATTTCTTTGTTATATGTACGAGGATACATATAATTACATAATATAATCTGTGAGGGGGCAGCGAGTAGAGAGAGAGAGAGAGATAGAGAGAGAGAGAGAGAGAGAGAGAGAGAGGGAGAGAGAGAGAAAGAGAGAGATAAAAAACTGCTTAGAAGCTATTAAAACTGAAAAGAAAAATTGAAGAAGAGAGAGAGCGCAAGAGATAGAAAGAAAGTGAGAGGGAAAGAGAGACAGAGAGGGAGTAAGAGAGAGAGAGAGCTCAAGAGATAGAAAGAAAAAGAGAGGAGAGAGAAAGAGAGAGAGAGGGGGGGGGGTAAGAGGGAAAGGTGGGAGGGTGAGCTATTTGTTTCAATTTGGAGAGTGGCCAAATTGGCGAGCGTAATTCTTAATTCTCATGCCGGGATAACGAGACCCCTATATTCCCTATCCCTGTAGACCCCTATACCCTATACGAGAAGAATACTAGAATATTTATGTATAGAGAACCCTACTTGTATAGAATCCCACTATCCCCTAAATAGAGACCCTATCTCACTGCCCCTAAACCTAAAAGAGACCCCGATAGATATAGAGATAGAAGAGACTTATTTTCCCAGTATTCCTATCACATTCATAGAAACGTTCGATCAATATTCTAAAGCCGAATTTGTAACAGATCTACACACTGACCTCACCCAGCCTGGGTTGGGTCGGAAATGAAAGCCCCACGTGTTCGGAGAGAACAGAAATATTTTTTAGAAAAATTCTACCCAACCCAGGATTGAACTCAGTGTCTGTGAACCGTAGGCAGTACTCACAACCGATACATCACCGAGGCTTACTTACCACACTAGCTTTTACCCATCTGATATGGTGGTGAAGGGATGGTATTGAACTAATGATGATATGTAGATGTAAAAAAGGGTTCGGTGGAAGAGATTGTCAAAGGCAATAACCCCGCCCTTTAGTTGGGACATATATTATGTACATATTTATTTATTTTTTCTTAATTTTTTCTCTTTTCACTTCTCTTATGTTGTATATTAATTTGTAATTATCTGTGTTGTATATATGTCCGTATTAATAAAGTGTTAAATTATAATAATAATAATAATAGTATGTCATATGAGCCTTTCATTTGGCGCCGTTCATATGACATCCTGAATCTTGTTACCTGCACCGATCTGGGTGTGGCTGTCTTGTAGGGGGGGGGGGGAGGTTCCATATTCAATTCTATGAATAAGTAGGTAGTAATTAAGTCAATATAGTTACCTATGTTGAAGAATAGGTAAATGTATAATATGTAATTCAGAGTACATAATTACATAGGTACTCGAACTACATGAAAGTTGTTAAGGTTAGGATATATTCTGGCGTTTCCCAGCATAGTAATTTCTTTGTAATTTGGGGTTTCAAACTTCAAGTTTGGGGTTCATTGCTTTACGATATTACCTACTTATTTTTAGAATGAAGTCAAAAGCGTAGAAGAAGAGGCAACAGCAGTAGTACTTAGGTATTATTAGGTAGTAGCAGTGTTAGAAGTATAGTGCTAGTAGAATAGTGCTAGTAGTTAGTACTTAAAGTTGTGGTAAGTTTTTATTGGAAATAAAATAGGTACCGAGTGCCATGGACCTTAATTATGAACAACCTCACGAGAAATGTATGGCAATTAAGTATTTAAAGATGGCTACCATCAATGAGTAATGGCGTCATATTATGGGCAGGAGAGGGAGGTAATTTGCTGCCCCTGGAAGTGGGCTACTGGAAGGGTATTAATTAAATCGGACCGAATTAGTTACGTTTATACACGTATGAAACTTTTAAAATTACATAACTACCCGTAAAACTTTTGTACATAAGCTTTCACAAATAACTTACCTCCCAAGGTAGGTATTATATCCATCCCTTCCATTTTACTTCCGATAAATTTCTAGTATTATAGAAATCGGAAGTATATTGAAATTTAATCAGCTCCTCAACTGATAACATTGTGAAAGCTAATGGTGGTATGCAGAGTCCTCACTGTAGGGATGCCTAGGTCATACGTCCCTTCAGCTGATTTTGTTATTCAGAGACGTTTGTTTAAAGCGTCTGTGCGCATACGCATTCCGATGTTTCTGTAATAAATAATTGTCAAGGTCAAATTATTCCCTACAGCAAGCTCGGGACCACCTTACAGTGAACCCTATAGGGATAACAAAAACGTCTCTACATACCAGCCTAAGGATTTTAAGTCCGCTTCTAAACTGACAACATTGTAGAAGCTAACGGTTTCAATCCCACTCCTCAACTGACAACAGTGTAGAAGCTAAGGGTTTCAAGCCCGCTCCTCAACTGACAACAGTGTAGAAGCTAAGGGTTTCAAGCCCGCTCCTCAACTGACAACAGTGTAGAAGCTATAAGGGTTTCATTTCAAGCCCACTCCTCAACTGACAACAGTGTAGAAGCTAAGGGTTTCAAGCCCACTCCTCAACTGACAACAGTGTAGAAGCTAAGGGTTTCAAGCCCACTCCTCAACTGACAACAGTGTAGAAGCTAAGGGTTTCAAGCCCGCTCCTCAACTGACAACAGTGTAGAAGCTAAGGGTTTCCTGCGGTAGGAAACCCTTAGGTAGGGAGAAAAAAACTCCAGTTGCAAGTTAGAGTAGATAAGAGACTTTAGAAAAAGTTCAGAACTTCATCACTAGTTGATAGCAGAGCTATTATGGTCAGGGTGAATCAGGACATTCTCTATGTTGTGTTGTTTATTCAGCCGAACGACACGGCATGACGTGAAGGTAAACACCGCACGATGCACTTTTCTCACCCGCTTGTCCTGTGCAGAAGTGCCAGTAGCACCAGTATGCACTTCTACATTGCAGCTACTTCTCTCACCCGCTTGTCCTGTGCAGAAGTACCAGTATGCACTTCTACATTGCAGCTACTTCTCTCACCCGCTTGTCCTGTGCAGAAGTACCAGTATGCACTTCTACATTGCAGCTACTTCTCTCACCCGCTTGTCCTGTGCAGAAGTACCAGTATGCACTTCTACATTGCAGCTACTTCTCTCACCCGCTTGTCCTGTGCAGAAGTACCAGTATGCACTTCTACATTGCAGCTACTTCTCTCACCCGCTTGTCCTGTGCAGAAGTACCAGTATGCACTTCTACATTGCAGCTACTTCTCTCACCCGCTTGTCCTGTGCAGAAGTACCAGTATGCACTTCTACATTGCAGCTACTTCTCTCACCCGCTTGTCCTGTGCAGAAGTACCAGTATGCACTTCTACACCGCACGATGCACTTCTCTCACCCGCTTGTCCTGTGCAGAAGTACCAGTATGCACTTCTACATTGCAGCTACTTCTCTCACCCGCTTGTCCTGTGCAGAAGTACCAGTATGCACTTCTACATTGCAGCTACTTCTCTCACCCGCTTGTCCTGTGCAGAAGTACCAGTATGCACTTCTACATTGCAGCTACTTCTCTCACCCGCTTGTCCTGTGCAGAAGTACCAGTATGCACTTCTACATTGCAGCTACTTCTCTCACCCGCTTGTCCTGTGCAGAAGTACCAGTATGCACTTCTACATTGCAGCTACTTCTCTCACCCGCTTGTCCTGTGCAGAAGTACCAGTATGCACTTCTACATTGCAGCTACTTCTCTCACCCGCTTGTCCTGTGCAGAAGTGAAGTGAGCCGGCGAGTCTAGATTATGTGAAACCCAAGTTTCAGTAAGTAATAAGTCTATAGAATCGTCGTAACGACCGCACCTAAATTGATCACATATAAAAATAAAATACTTGCTAAAATTATACATAAATAAAAAGTACAAGATTGCGTTACGGCCATGCTTCTTATTGTACATAGCACCACCGGGAGTTACCTCTCTTGGACGCTATCCAAGTTGTTCCTCAGTTTTGGACGTGAAATATACACCCTGTATACTAAAAGCTCCTTCAACATCTCGGTCTTTTTAGACTCTAATATTATCTGGAATACTGCGGTTTTGTGGTACCAGCGGTGCTCTCTGACACTGATATTGCCCGATAGGTTCCGCAGAGATTTACCTGGGCAAGGCAATGAGGAACAGAGCTTTCACGTCATGGAAATAACAATAAAGAATAGATCGTCTGGAAGGAACACCATTTGACGCGTGACTGCATTTTTCAATTAAAATTCTCAAGAAAGTTGAGTAAGCTGAGTCAAACACCTCGGCCGAGGTGTGAAGAACGCCTATACAAAGAAAGAGACAGCCCGGCAGAGTGTAAGGTTACGGAAAACATAGTTCCCATGCATTTCATGTACTTTCAGCCAGCGAAAAGTGCAACATGAATTCCAAAAATCGCGATCTTTATTGCAGAAATGGGCTCTACGTTGAAAAATAAGTTGATTTGACTCTTTGTTTGACTTCCTAGGCCACCGGGAACCCTATTTTCGAGACCCCCCAACAATCGTGAAAGACATGAAAAGATTCATAATTTTTTTTTTTTCTGTTTTTTTTCATACGGATCCTTTGAGACCCGACTTCGTGTCTTTAACTTGGCACTGAAGATTAAGTGAGGTGTCTAAAGTGATCAAGATATAACGGAGATGAGCCCGGACCAAAAAAAAATTCTAAATTATAAGCGGGCGGCCCATTTGGGCGGCCTCGGGTTTTGGGAGCCCAAATCGGGAATTGAAGGATAATACTAATCTTAAGTGGTATCAAATGAAAGATCTTGATGAGCAGATACCAAATTTATTGATTTTATTCCTTCATCCGGTCCACTGGGTGGCACCTGGTGGCCTTTTCATTTTCTTTGGCGGGTAGGTACCTTCGAATCCTTAGCTTAGTGGTCAGATCTTGGCCAGTATGTATTTTTCGAGATGACCTCGCTCTCTCACTGCAAAACTTTAATGTTTAAGTTTCCAAGTATTAATTTAGTTAGTTCATTTTCCGTCCGTTCCTTTAGAAGATAACTTTGTCTATTGGTAGCATGCTCGACCTGCCACCCAGTCAGCATGGGTTCGAATCCTGGCGGGACGAAATTTTTTAGCTCTATATTTTCAATTTGGGCTTAACGTTGTTTTGTTTTTCCGATCTTTATATTTGATCTTCATGACGACCCCATTACCCTCGCGAGGAAAATTTTAGTAGTTGCAGAATTGGGCAATGACCTGTGGCGGCATTACGAGATTGATTTTGGACAATCATGGTTGGATGGAGATAAAATATGATGAATTAGCTCTCATAATATCGATGCTACTCACTAAAAATTGTGACAAAGTAGTGACTTTGGCCAAGTGGGTAGCATACTAGGCTTGCACGCATGATGACTTGGGTTCGATCCCCTTCAAGGAAGTTTTTTTTCTCTGTCCATTATGTCCGGGGTACACTCATACCTCGTGAGGTATTGATAAGGGACGTCACCACCGAGTTCTCTCCCGCTCATGGTTTTATCAACACCAAATTGTCTCCCGTCGCGTCGCTTGCATATTTACCTGATTTTATACCTACATAGTTTAGACCTAGCATAAAAATTATAATCGAAACACCTAGGAATCATTGATATAGACCTGAGGCATGGCCTTCTATGTATTTGTCCTAACCCTATGATAAACCCAAGGCATGGCCTATATATTTACCTAACCCTACTATAAACCCGAGGCATTGCCTTCTATGTATTATCCCTAACCCTACTATATTCCCGAGGCATGGCCTTCTATGTATTTTACCTAACTCTACTATACACTGAAGGCATTGCCTTTCATTAGTTAGAGATTTAAAAGATTTACTTATAAAAGGCCGATTCTTATATAAAAATGATAATTTTATAGTTTTCATTTTCTTAAATGCCTAATGTAAAAAAGCATGGTCTTATTTCCGGGAGAGATACTCGTGGTGACCCCTGCAATAAGCCGGAGAGAATTCGGGTAAGAAAAGGTCAACGGGAGAGAACTCATTACCTCACCTTGATAAGGTGATCACAAATTAATTTCTTTGGCATTTGTAAATCCAGGTGTTTTTAGTGTCCCTCATAGGAGGCTCCGAGGTCTATTTAGCATTGAAAGATAAACCTAATCATGTTTAGTATAGAATCAAAAGGTCTTGCATTGCAAATTTATATATTATTTACTCACTTTGGGGACTCAGGGGGCCAAATCTGTGATCCAAATACATATTGACCTTAGAAAAATTAAATACGTACTGCTAAAACTATATCTTAAAAAAAAAGTCAACTTGGTACATTCACATTTTCCCAGCTTATTTACTTTTGTTATTCATAATGTTTCAGTAGTGTATGAACCTATATTTTCGTACAAAAAGAACTGATATCCCCCCAAAAACACCACTTCGTGGTTAAAAAAAAGAAGAACGCCTCACTGATTAGAATGATTATAATTAGCTAAAAATACATGATATCAAATTGAGAACACCTTTACCCCCTCTCTTTCTATTTCTCTGCACTCCTCTCTGAATTTATTCCTCTTATGTTTATCTTTCTTTATCCTTTCTAGGGGTCATCCCAAACTTGATTTCTCTTTAAATTTACTTGTTGAACGGCAATAAAAAATGGCGGTCGCGGTGTAATTTTTTCGATTCGAATCAAATAAGTTCAGAAAAATCATACTGCGACCGCCATTTTTTATTGCCGTTCAACAAGTAAATTTAAAGAGAAATCAAGTTTGGGATGACCCCTAGAAAGGATAAAGAAAGATAAACATGAGAGGAATAAATTCAGAGAGGAGTGCAGAGAAATAGAAAGAGAGGGGGTAAAGGTGTTCTCAATTTGATATCATGTATTTTTAGCTAATTATAATCATTCTAATCAGTGAGGCGTTCTTCTTTTTTTAACCACGAAGTGGTGTTTTTGGGGTAATCTTATACGATGACCACAAACGGGTCATTTCTTTCTGTTTCGCAAACATTTTCAGGGATATTTGTCTATTTTAATTTTTTTTTTTAAGTGGGGTTTTAATGTCGCTTTCAACTGCCATGGTCATATCACGACGGGGTTTTTACCCTCCATTCGCAGGAAACTCACAAACCTGCTACTCACATTGACCTCACCCAGCCTGAGTGGGGCCGGGAAAAGCCAGCGTCACGAGAATTAGAATTTGAATGGTCACCCATCCAAGTCTTAACCTCGCTGGATGTCGCTTAACTTCGGTGTTCTGAAGGGAACCGGTGTATTCAACATGCCATCGACGCTGGCTATTTTAAATTTAAAAATCACAAAATAAAGCCAGCGTCGCGTCGATGACGCGCTCAATGCACCGGTTCTTGTAGGATCACCGGAGTTAAGCAACGTCCAGCGAGGTGAAGATTTCATGATGCTGGCATTCCGGCCCAACCCATGCTGGGTGAGGTTGATGTGGGTAGCAGATTTGTGAGTTTCCTACGAATAGAGGGTAACACCTCCGTCGTGATATGACCATATTGACCATGCAGTTGAAAGCGACGTTAAACTCAATTTAAAAAATAAAATACAAAAACGAACAGTCGAATTTCTAATATTAGAAATTTCTCGGAAGTAATAAAAAAGAAAGAAAAATAATGTTAATAATAAACTAATGATAGTGATGTTGAATAGCGCTGCTGATAATATCCAGAGAACAAAAATATCGAGAGCACCCTGGTCCCCATTCAAAAATATCCGGGTGCAAGGGCGTTGTATATGACCTCTCACCCTCCCCTCATCTCTCTCTCTCTCTCACCCTCCTCTCATCTCTCTCTCTCTCTCTCTCTCTCTCTCTCTCACTCTCTCTCTCTCTCTCTCTCTCTGCCTCAGCTTCCAGGATGCTGGAGCCACTCTGCTGCCATTGAAACTAGACGAGGAAGAGAAACTATCCCGGGAGGAGGAAGAAAGGATGAGAGACGGGGAGATCTGGGAGAAGGAAAGGAAGAATGAAGAGAGAGAGAAAATGTAATGATGACCAGGAGCTGCCAGGGGAGAAGGAAGGGGAGAATGAAGAGAGAGAAAATGCAATGATGACCAGGGGCGGCTAGTGTTAAGTAGCTGCAGCGCCCTCAGCCCCCAGTCTCAAGCCAACCTGCAAGCCTGCCAGCCATACACGTACATGCAATACCTTCATGCATGCATGACCGTCATGTGTGGCAGAAAAAGATCACGAGCATTAGCTCGTTCATGCTGCCCGTTGCCTGTCCATGCATGCATGCATGTACATGTGTGGGTGACTTTAGGCCCAAACTATAAAACACTAAAACAGGATTAAAGTTTATATATAAGTCAGACACTCCCTCGAGTGCGACCTACAAACAATTACAACATGTACGCTATAGCCCGAGTTGATAATTCGCTCCTTAGCTCTTTCACAATGAAAATCATTATAATAATAATAATAACTCTTTATTGACAAGAATAATTTTGACAAAGGGCGTGATTATTGTCTGAGGCAATCTCTGCCATCATTACGCCTTTCTCGAATCAATTATTCATAATTTATTATTTATGGCGTGGTAAAGAAAACTCAAAGCCAGTATTAGGCCGCCACTCTATAAAACCTATTTTAGCCTCCTTTATGTGGCAGCACCTCAAAATCATTTTCGTACCTGCCGAGCCTGATGATGAAGTAGAAGAGAAGAGGAGAAAATAAATCAAAAGACAGAGGAGAAAGAAAAAGAGATAGAGCAGGAAAGCTGAGAAGGAAACAGGAAGAGGATTTAGGGTAAAATAAGAGCAAAGAATTTAGAAGAATTCGAGGAATAAGCACAAGACATAACGGGAAATTGTACCGTGGGGGAGCGAAAGACAAAATGAGAAATAGAAGATAAAAGGAAGAAATCCCACTAGGAAAAAGAATTGGAACGATTGAATCGATAGTGCACATTAAGGGCGAAATTAATAGACCAGTGGCGGCTCGTCGGGTGAAGACACTGAAGACATTTTCACCTAATTTTGAACAGTGAAAACACTACTCATAATCCCTTGAACATGGCACAATTGATCCAACTCAAAGAAAAAAAAAAAAAAAAAAAAAAAGAGTAAGCTTTGTGTAAAATAGATCAATGCTGCTTAACATTTCATGTTACTTTCCAAGGAGAACACCAAATGTGAAGACAATTCGAAATTGTCTTCAGTTGTCCTTGAATCAACCAATCAGAGTTGAGTATTTCCAAGTAGGTATCATGAAATATTAGGCAAGAACTATATCTATGTAATATGCTACTGAGGACAGTCTTCAGTTGTATTCAGTTTACATTATCTACACGACCTCATACGAAATGTCACGAAGCCACATACCATGTGCGATGTCATGTGTTTTTGATATTAACATTGTTGCCAGTAGCATTATGCCAGACCTAGGAAACCAGTCAATGATTTAGCCTCACATATCTAGCACAATCTTGTAATATTAAAAAAAAAAATAATAATAATAATAACGTAGGCGTTAGGAAAGCAGGATTTTGTGTCATAAATTTTGGATATTATTTCTCATTTTTTGGTTTCTAGTTTTGTACATAGTTCCTAAACGATAGCCGATACCAATAAATTTTAACTATTTATGTATCTTGTCAACTATAGTCTTATAAAGGACATCTCGATTGAAGCCAAATCTCGGAAATAATTATTTAATGTAGGTACCGAAATTGAGCCAAATAAGATAATCTGGTATCTAGTTGTTCCAAGAAGTTTTTAAATAGGGACAATGGTGCATGGGCGTAGCCAGCATCCGCTCTAGGGGGGGGCAACTAAGATATCCGTGTCGAAAGTGGGGGGGGGGTCCTTTGGGTGCGGAAAAAGGCAGTGGAAGCGATTTGTTTTGTTGTTGTTGTTGAAATCCAAAGGTCCCACAATAAACTGAATATACAGGGTGTCCCACCAAAGTTGGACACCTCAAATTACTCGGCCCCTGAAATTTTTTGAAAAATAAAAAATCCTAGGGTACATGTCCTAATTGTGCGGTTTAAGCCATGATATTTTTTTTATACAGGGTGGTTTGAAAGTCAGAAATTGAGGTATCAACTTTCGATTTTTAAATAGATCGACCTGAATTTTATTTGATAATTTTACTTCTAAATGATTTTTGAGTACTTTTTTAAATAAAAATTTTACATACAGGGTGGTTTTTTTTCGACCAATTTTTTTTCTAAATCTCAAATAACTCAAGTTCGTTTAATTTTTTCGATAACAAGAATGGAGAGTGTTTGTGTAATGAATACACGTACTTTTAATTGGCATCAAAAAAATTTTATACAGGGTGGTTCACAAGTGATATAATGACTTGATTATTTTTAAAACCGAGTTTTTTTAATTTTTTATATGGAATTAATTATTTTCGCCTAATTTTACACATTTTTTAATAGTCATATCGAAAAACAAAACTAAAATAATGTACAGGGTGAGACATATTTTTTTTATAACACCCTGTATATTGGCAATGAAAAAGACGTAAAATTAACTAGAAAGACTAAATGTGCAAGAAAAACTTCGATTTTTAATGATATTAAAAAGTTATGGTGTTTTAAACTAATATTGTCACATGGACCACCCATTAGATTTCGACTTAAACTATCATGTGGGTACTCGAAGTTGTATAAAATTCAATGAAGACTTCGAATCGTGGGGTAAAGCAAGTAAAAAACACGAATTTTGAAGCCATTTTCAATTTGGTGTTCACATTGAATGATTTTAAAACTTGAAATAAAAAGTAGGTAGGTGTTGACACAAAATTGAAAATGGCTTTTTGAATTCATTTTTTTCTTTCATATTTGGACTCCTCGTTGAATTTTAGACAATTTTGACTACCCATATGATGGTTTAAGAAAATATCTACAGGGTGGTCCATTTGACAATATTAGTTGAACACCATAAATTTTTAATATCATTAAAAATCAAAGTTTTTCTTGCTTATTTAGTTTTTCTATTTAATTTCACGTCTCTTTCACTGCCAATTTACAGGGTGTTACAAAAAAATTATGTCTCACCCTGTACAACACTTTAGTTTTGTTTTTCGATATGACTACACAAAAAAATGTGTAAATTAAGCGAGAATCATTAATCCCAAATAAAATTAAAAAAACTCGGTTTTAAAAAAATCAAGTCATTATTTCACTTGTGAACCACCCTGTATAAAATTTTTTGATGCCAATTAAAAGTGCGTGTATTCATTACAAAAACACTCTCTATTCTTGTTATCAAAAAAATTAAACAAACTTGAGTTATTTGAGATTTAGAAAAAAAATTGGTCGAAAAAAAAAACACCCTGTATGTAAAAATTTTATTTAAAAAAGTACTCAAAAATCATTTAGAAGTAAAATTATCAAATAAAATTCAGGTCGATCTTTTCAAAAATCGAAAGTTCATACCTCAATTTCTGACTTTCGAACCAACCTGTATAAAAAAAAGATCATGGCTTAAACCGCATAATTAGGACATGTACCCTAGGATTTTTTATTTTTCAAAAACTCTTTCAGGGGCCGAGTAATTTGAGGATTCCAACTTTGGTGGGACAACCTGTATATTTGTAATTTGTACCTACACATGATAATAATAATAATATCGCCTTATTTATACTGCACGATAAGGACTATTAAAGTCCCATTATTCCAGCAGTAAGCCCAAGACATATTATTATGTGGTAAAAATCCCAAATGGGAGGATAACTTGTCATGTCCCGGCTGGGTTTCGAACCCACGACCTCTGGAACATACAACGAATACAGACAGCTTTTCTTCTCTCTCAATAATATTTTAGAACAGGCTTTTTATTTATTGAATGGAATACAGGTAACAATGTTATTGAAACTTATTTGATGCAAAGTTATAATATGACACTTAAATATTTGAGTTTTTACTTTTCAGGTATAGTTAGATCGTACACTAAAAAGTTCTGAATCTTAATAGTTCCACTGAATAAAGGCTAAATAATACCAAATCTTAATAGAGATTAAACTCCCAGGACACAAAAATAACTAAAAGGCTTAACCCAGATGGGGCTGACGTCCTTCCAGAAGGACGTCCTTCTGGAAGGACGTCAGCCCCATCTGGTGAAAGGTACTACGTTGTGGATTTTTCTAATTAATTCAGCTTGTTGAGTTTAGTTGGCGACACCTTAAGCTCTTTGTTTTGAGTCCGAGTGATAAGTTGACATCACTTATTTTGATTCAGGACTCAATTTATATCACTCCAAAAAAATATAACAAAAAATTTCACCGCGTTATCTGGGTTAATTGAAACTGTCCTTTACTTATTTGTAACTTAATTTGGAGCAAAAGTCCACCGTATGTAAATTATATCCAAAAGTTTCTTAATTTTAACTATACCATGTCTTCACTGTAGGGTCTACTTGATATTTTTACCCTTTTAAAATTCCTTTGATTTTTGATTTTAACGTTTTTCAATGTTTTTTTTTCTCGAAAAATATTTTTCAAAAAATATCATACCTATGTAAATTTAAGGTTATACTATTGAGGTTTCTCTAGGGGGGGGCAGCTGCCCCCCCCTGCCCCCCCCTGGCTACGCCCATGCAATGGTGGTACTGTTTAAGATCCTGACTATGGAACCACTTTTAAAAAAATTATGAAATTAAACGTGTTGAAATGAAATTCTCAAGAGAAAATTCTGTTCAGGCGGTGTAGTATTATTTTTTCAAATAAATAAATACGTCTTACATGATTTGAGGGATTTCTTTAAATTTAAAATATAGCTCTTAAAGTTTGTAGAAATTTAGCTATGAAATTAACTTGGCAACATTGTATCTCTTATCTTTAGAATGTAAACAAAACTTGTGGCGCACTTTTTAAATTTTATTAGATTATTTTCAAATCGTTTCAACGGTAATCAAGTGACTTTTAATTGGTGTAACTAATTAATAAAGTTATTTCCCAGTATTTGATACAGAATAGAAACATTTCCCTACCTGATCTGACCTGTGCTTTTCATAATAAGTTGAATATGAAGTAGCTATGTACTTCTTTCAGTGTCAGAAATAATATTATAATTATGCAGGTAGCTAAGCACACAGCTTCCAGTGAAGTAGGTACTTAAAATTATAAGGCAATATCTGTGTTTTTCATAAATAGTCATTTAAACATCAATGGTAACACAAATTTAAGCTGATTTTATATTTGTAGTAAGTATGTTTTCTTAGATTTATTTTGTAATCTGGTGGTGGATTTTCTTGCAGTTTTGGATTGTAATTTTTAGTCTTCAACTAACTTTCTTTCCTTCCCAGTTCTAACCCCTCTTTAAAATGTTGTACCTACCTATCTACTGAGGTATAATCCTAATATTTTTATTTTAATTCCGTTTTACCAACTTTTAGTTAATATTTTTTATTAAGATGAATGAATACCTAAATATTTTTTATTAAGATGAATATTTCAAAGAAACAATGAGATTCCCACAAAATCATGGGGTTCAAACATTAAAAGTAACCCCATTCAGATTAAGAAGTAATGAGTCTAAGAAAGATATTATGATTACTGGATGTCCAATTTCTCCAATTATTAGTATAACCACCACTAAAAAAGTAAAGCAAATGCCTGCCCCACAGCCATACAGTTCAAGCCTGAATGGCTTATGAAAAATGAATGGCTGTGTACCAGCTCAAGTGTTGACAAATTGTTCTGCTGGCCTTGTTTATTCATTAAGTACCAAGTGTTCTCCAAAAAAAGTACCTATAAAAACTTATATGATGCAAAACTGGTATGAGAGAAAATCATGCTCTGCAGGGAAACAGCCATAACTTACAATGGGCTGTGTTTATGAGACCATAAGAACTAAGATCTGATAAATTAATAATTTTATTTTTTCAATACTTCTGGGTATAATTTGTCTTCACCTAGTCTTGAAGTCAGGAGCCGCCACTGTAATAGACAAATTCTATATCTCATGTCATTGCTAAGGGTCGGTTTCCCTATCTTAAACACGCGCCACAGAGGTATTACAAAAACGTCGATTCTATTCCGTCTATTCCGCCCTTAGTTTTAAATAGGGTAGGGTCCAATTTCTTTTTCGGCGTAGGGTCGAAGTATAAAGAAGGATTACAACAAAGATATGGTAGACTGTCCCTCAAGTGATAGTTTCAACCAATCACAGTGCACTACAGCCAGACTTGAGGGATGGTTTGGCTGATTTTTGTTGTAATCTTCTATGTTAGAATTCGACCAACAAGAATTTCCTGGACAAGGAGTTGGAGAAATAGATCTCTCCTCATCATCCCTCATGATTTGAGAGAAGAAAAGAGATGACAGGGCCAATCAAAAATAATGGAAGAGACTATTTTCAATGGAAGGTGGACAGGAGAGTAGCGGAAACGGTGGAATGGATGTGATAATAAATGGCGAGGACTATCCCATCCTTCCTCCATAGTGCATCCTCGGAGTAGGTTTTCCACCCAGATGCTTCGAGTCCCTGACTAACGCCCACAAGTCACTGAAGTTCTAACCACTAAACCACGTCACTATTCTCTACTATGAAAGCTTCAAGAACCGAGAAGGTAAAACAATTCAACTAGACGTACATCGTACATTTTTTTTTTTTTTTTTTTTTTAATTAATGTTCAAACGCAATGTGTTTCACTGCAATTACATGAACTTAATACTTAACCTAGGTAATATTAAAAAAATTTACATAGAAATATGGTGCTAGCGTGAAGTTAGCACCCGACATGTTTCAACCTCTCTCCTGGGGTTACGGTTGGAGTACAAAATTCGGGGTTTATTGTTCCTAAGAGTACATAATTAGTACATAATTATGGTAGGTGGTACAAAATTCTAGCTTCAATGTCGGGTTCGATCTTCACGTACCTAGAAATATGTGATGCAGGACAAGCCAACTTTTTAACACAAGTCAACTGTAGATCTTCACTGCACCCTGCTGTAGCCAAGCTGGTTACATCTACAACCAGACTATGCAGTAAACCAATTCGAAGCGACCTCATGGTGTTTTCTCATTCAGTCAATGTGGTCAGGGAAGTGGGCAGGACGAGGCTGTTGCCACCTGAACCACCTCACTCGCCTACTCATCAATAACAACATTCATTCTACTTTCTCATCTTCACTGAAGCTGCTTCGATCAAAACTAAAACGCATTTACAAATAACTATGTTTTCAACATTTCTAATGCGCAATCGAATTTCCGGAACAGAACATAAAATGAAAGAGAAACTGAAACTTAAAGCGAACAACAATAACATGAAAATTGAGCGAAATAACAGAGATAAGAAGGAAAAGGGTAGAGAAAGAAATACGGAGTGATTAGGGAGAGGGTGTGTGGAGTCCCTTGGTCTTCATAGACGACGCGTACGAGCAGACGAAAACAATGTACCACCCTTAACATCCTTCTTAATTTAGGAGGACACTCCTCCCTCTCTTCTTTATGAAGAGGAGACTCCTCCCTCTCTCCTTAATTGAGGAGTAGACTCCTCCCTCTCTTCTTCATTGAGGAGGAGACTCCTCCCTCTCTTCTGCATTGAGGAGGAGACTCCTCCCTCTCTTCTTCATTGAGGAGGAGACTCCTCCCTCTCTTCTTCATTGAGGAGGAGACTCCTCCCTCTCTTCTGCATTGAGGAGGAGACTCCTCCCTCCCTTATTTATTGAGGAGGAGACTCCTCCCTCTCTTCTTCATTGAGGAGAAGACTCCTCCCTCCTCTTCTTTGAGGAGGAGACTCCTCCCTCTCTCCTTCATTGAGGAGGAGACTCCTCCCTCTTCTTTTCTGAGGAGGAGACTCCTCCCTCTCTCCTTCATTGAGCAGGAGACTCCTCCCTCTCTTCTGCATTGAGGAGGAGACTCCTCCCTCTCTTCTTCATTGAGAGGAGACTCCTCCCTCTCTTCTTCATTGAGGAGGAGACTCCTCCCTCTCTTCTGCATTGAGGAGGAGACTCCTCCCTCCCTTATTTATTGAGGAGGAGACTCCTCCCTCTCTTCTTCATTGAGGAGAAGACTCCTCCCTCTCTTCTTTCTGAGGAGGAGACTCCTCCCTCTCTCCTTCATTGAGGAGGAGACTCCTCCCTCTCTTCTTTCTGAGGAGGAGACTCCTCCCTCTCTCCTTCATTGAGCAGGAGACTCCTCCCTCTCTTCTTCATTGAGGAGGAGACTCCTCCCTCCCTTCTTCATTGAGGAGGAGACTCCTTCCTCTCTTCTTCATTGAGGAGGAGACTCCTCCCTCTCTTCTTCATTGAGGAGGAGACTCCTCCCTCTCTTCTTCATTGAGGAGGAGACTCCTCCCTCTCTTCTTCGTTGAAGAGGAGACTCCTCCTTCTCTTCTTTCTGAGGAGGAGACTCCTCCCTTTCTTCTTCATTATGGAGAAGACTCCTCCCTCTCTTCTTCATTAAGACGGAGACTCCTCTCTCTCTTCTTCATTAAGGAGAAGACTCCTCCCTCTTCTCTTCATTAAGGAAGAGACTCCTCCCTCTCTTCTTTATTAAGGAGGAGACTCCTCCCTCTCTTCTTCATTAAGGAGGAGACTCCTCCCTCTCTTCTTCATTGAGGAGGAGACTCCTCCCTCTCTCCTTCATTGAGGAGGAGACTCCTCCCTCTCTTCTTCATTGAGGAGGAATCTCCGCCCTCTCTTCTCCATTGAGGAGCAGACTCCCTTTTCTCTTCTTCATTAAGGATGAGACTCCTCCCTCTCTTCTTCATTGAGGAGGAGACTCCTCCCTCTCTTCTTCATTGAGGAGGAGACTCCTCCCTCTCTTATTCATAAAGGAGGAGACTCCTCCCTCTCTCTTTTCTGAGGAGGAGACTCCTCCCTCTCTCTTTTCTGAGGAGGAGACTCCTCCCTCTCTTCTTAATTCAGGAGGAGACTCCTCCCTCTCTTCTTAATTCAGGAGAAGACTCCTCCCTCTCTTCTTCATTAAGGAGGAGACTCCTCCCATACCCTCTTTACCTTCATGAATAGTGGGAGACTTTATCTGTCTCTCGTTCATACCGGGATATTATAGATATAAAAGACGCAATGAGAAAGGTGAATAGAAGAAGAAGATGGTTAGAGAAGAAGTTCTGAAAGAGGTTTAGAATATAGGAATGAAAAGGTTAAAATAGAAACATATAGAAAGAGAGAAAGAATGAGGGAGAGAGAGAAAGTGAGAGAGAGAGAGAGAAAGAGAGAGAGAGAGAGAGAGACTATGCAGAGGAAGAGGAACACAAAATTGTGGAAAAGGAAAGTGAGAGGAACAAATAGTAAGAGAGGGAAAGAGAAATAGTGTGTGTGAGAGAGAGAGGGAGAGTGATAGATGAGGGAAAGAAATACAGAGGAGGAGGAGATAGTGAGAGAGAAAGATATACCTACATTCAAAATGTGTATGAGAGAGACAGAGAAGGAAGAGAGACAAGGGGGTAGAAAACGTTTTATGTGCCGGGTCGATATTCAAGGGTATATAGTTCTGGAGCCCCACCCCCTCCCCTGCTTTCTCCTCCCTCCCTCTCTCCCTCCCTCCCTCTCTCCCTTTCTCCCTCTCTCCCTTTCTCTCTCTCTCGCTGCTTCCTACTCTTTCTAAATTTGATGCTTTTATTTTCCATCTCTCTCACTCTGTCTCTTTACTCCACTTTCATTTTTATTTCTCTCTCTCTTTCTAATGCGTCATATATGCGTATTTTTTTCTAATTTAAAAGAATAACTTTATCTCTCGCCCTCCCACATTCATTCTCTCTCCCTCTCTTTCTCTCTCCCTCTCTCGCTCTCTCTTTCTCTCTCTCTCTCTCTCTCTCTCTCTCTCTCTCTCTCTCTTTCTCACTCTCTCGAGATAATAATTACGCTTTCAGAATCCCTGCCATTAAAAATATCGATTGTAATGAATGTAATATTTCATACACTGTATACGTATACAGAGTGTCCACTTTTAATGTGCGCCATAGGAAAAATACATGTAAAAACAGTTTTTCTTTTCTCAAAAGTCGCCATTAAGTATTCTAGTTAAACCAAATATGTTAACTCATGTATTTTTATCTGAAGAATCCACTGGTGGTAATTTCATACACCTGGGACTTACAGTTAAAAAGTTAAGGGTTCGAAATCCGAGAAATGTGTTATGTTTGAAACTCAACATTTTTGTACAAATGGATAATCTATTTTATGTATTTTTTTCACGAGAAATTGATTGGTAATATTTTCAATTACCTGGGGTTTACAGTTAAAAAGTTCTGGGTTCGAAACCGAGTAATTGCGTTATGTTTGAAACGAAACCTTTTTGTACATAACTGAATAAATACTCTATTTTATGTATTTTTTCACGAGAAATCGATTGGTGACATTTTCAAACACGTAATACTCACAGTTAAAAAATTTCGGGTTCAAAACCCGAGAAATACCTGGTTTATGAATCTTATTCATTCTGTTCTTTGTTGTCTGCATCACGGCAAAAAAAAAAAAAAAAATCACGGCAAAAAAAAAACAAGGAGGTCGAGGAAGAGTTCTGAAGTTAGATTTTCATTGTAGAATATTGGACCAATAATGTGTTGTCCTACTATTCCTGCCCAGACGTTTACTTTTTGTGGGTACTAAGTATGAGGCTGTACCAAGGGTAGAGGATTTTCTTTGGCCCACATCCGTGAGTTTTGAAAATTGGGAGCTTGTGTCAGATTGAAACTAGATTCGTCTGAAAAGCACATATTTTCTAGCAGTCTTCTGTCAGCATTTATCAGGTCCATCAATGTAGAACAAAAATGAATCCTTCTTTCATAATCACCATTCAATAACTGCTGATGTTTGCTGAAGTGATAGCTACGATACTGATGTTTTTTCAGAGTCTTATGTACACATGTACAGTACAACAGAGTGCTCTTGTTAAGGTTGAGCTGTCGACTTATTTCTCTTACACTCACAAAGGAATCCCTTTCCACAAGGATCAAAATGTTGGTCTCATTTTGAGAAGGAACTCTTCGGACATGTGTTGATGCGACTCGTTTGTCATGGAGAGAACCATCATTATCAAAAAAATTTCACTGCCCTAAGGACTTGACAATGAAGGAAATAGGCACATTCTGGATGCTGTTCTAACCAAATATCACGAGCCCTTCTAGCACTGTTACCCTGATAATACAGTTTAAGCAAACCAATTTTATCCTGTAAAGACAACATTATTTTATAAAAATAATGAAAATTCACTTCTATCCTCAAACTCAGAAGAAACAAAGCTAAAAGGTAGGCATCAATCAGGGATAATACTTTTGTCTAGAAGACATTTTGTTTTGGATATTATTTTGGCCAGCACCATTGAAATTTGTTAAAAATATTATTTGAGCCAATCATTTTTATTGCCGTGATGCAGACAACAAAGAACAGATTGAATAAACTTCATAAACCAGGTATTTCTCGGGTTTTGAACCCGAAACTTTTTAACTGTGAGTATTACGTGTTTGAAAATATCACCAATCGATTTCTCGTGAAAAAATACATAAAATAGAGTATTTATTCAGTTATGTACAAAAAGGTTTCGTTTCAAACATAACGCAATTACTCGGTTTCGAACCCAGAACTTTTTAACCGGAAACCCCAGGTAATTGAAAATATTACCAATCAATTTCTCGTGAAAAAATACATAAAATAGATTATCCATTTGTACAAAAATGTTGAGTTTCAAACATAACACATTTCTCGGATTTCGAACCCTTAACTTTTTAACTGTAAGTCCCAGGTGTATGAAATTACCACCAGTGGATTCTTCAGATAAAAATACATGAGTTAACATATTTGGTTTAACTAAAATACTTAATGGCGACTTTTGAGAAAAGAAAAACTGTTTTTACATGTATTTTTCCTATGGCGCACATTAAAAGTGGACACTCTGTATACAGGGTGGGGCAAAAGTCTGGAAACCCCTGAATAACTTTTGAATGGCTTCTTCGGTAAAATTAAAATTTTGTATGGTAAACCGGGGTAATAAGACCTTCTTTTAGAGTGGGGTCGATTTTTGTTACCGGCCCCCATGTCGGGGCCAGGGGGGCAACTTCATTTTTTTAAATACGAACCCCCAACTTGTGATACAATTTTGGAAAGGGTTTTAAACAAGAAATACTTTTGTGCAAATTTTATTTTTTTAGAATTAAATGTTTGCATATGGCGTCCAACTTTGTGTATGCAGTAAAGTCTGGAAACCCCTTAATATCTTTCGAAAGGGCTTTCTCAGTAAATTTAAAGTTGTGTACGGTAATTTGGGCTAATTTGACCTTTCCAAAAATGTATCGCAAGGTGGGGTTTCGTATTAAAAAAAAAAATGAAGTTGACCTCCTTGGCCCCGACATGGGAATCGGTAAAAAAATTCGGTCCCATTCTAAAATAAGGTTTAATTACCAAGGATTACCGTACACAACTTTAAATTTACTGAGGAAGCCCTTTCGAAAGATATTCAGGGGTTTCCAGACTTTACACTGCATACACAAAGTTGGACCCCATTTGCAACCAGTTAATACTAAAAAAATGAAATTTGCACCAATCTATTTCTTATTTAAAGACCTTTCCAAAAATGTATCGCAAGGTGGGGGTTCGTATTTAAAAAAATGAAGTTGCCCCCCCTGGCCCCGACATGGGGGCCGGTAACAAAAATCGACCCCACTCTAAAAGAAGGCCTTATTACCCCGGTTTACCGTACAAAATTTTAATTTTATCGAAGAAGCCATTCAAAAGTTATTCAGGGGTTTCCAGACTTTTGCCCCACCCTGTATACAAAATCTGTTCATATAATATAATGCATTTAATATTCCTCGGTTTATGCTTAAAAATTAGAGGTCAATCGAGATTATAGTTTCCACTGTCCACCCCCCTGGAAACTTACAAACCCTACCCACGTTAAACTCGTGTACCCAGGCACTAAACCACAACGGGGGTTCGAATTTAAGGCCACCCCTCAAATCCCGCCCGTCCTAAACGTCGCTTAACTTCAGCGATGTCGGATGAACTGGTATATTCAACAAGCCCCTGATGCTGGTTTGTTACCCGACGAACCTGTATTTGTTTACCAGGATTTCACGAAACTTTCAACTGCTATGGTCACAATTAACGTGGATAAGATTTCTTTGTGTGTATTGTGATGTCCCGATACTAACTTTAGTGAGTTATACAGCCTGACAAGGATTCTATAGTCCTCATCATACCATTTTTCCCAGACCTTGATCTATTAACCTGCTCTATGGTAGAACTTCTGATCTACTTAGTTAGGTAGTTATAACTGAAGTGTTTTTTTATAAGCTAGTCATAAGTTTTTTTTTTAAATTCTAGTCATAAGTGTTTAATATTAATGTCTAACTTTTTGTATTTAATTGTAAAAATGGGTTTAACTCGTGAACTTGTTAAAAAAAGTAATTCATTGCTAACGACGGCAGTTCTTTCATTTCACCAGGGGACCCCATAACATCCAAATTCTCTGATGTACCCGTGCTTCAAACACTGGTGATTTCTCGCCAGTGTTGCAGGGCGCTATGTTTCCATCCCTCTCTATCTTGCGCTTTTCTTTTCCAAAAGGGTCCCATTGATTCAACGATTGGATCTTCCCACCTAGTGTTCGGTCACCCCCGTTTTCTTTTCTTATATCTCTAGGATACCAGTCTGTTCGATTTTTTTTTTTTAAATACTTTTTCATCATTTATTTTTTTGTAAACACATAATGATTAACAAGCACAGAAACATAAAATAATATTATATACATAGATAAAATGCCTAAAATTGTTTTTTGTTATATAAATTGCAATAGAAGAGACCCGAAGTGCGCAAGCATGTGTTGGGTCTCTTAATTGGACAATTCGAACATCGAAATACAAGGCCACAAAAAAAATCTGACCTCGCCGGAAATCGAACCCGCGTCCCTTGCGTGCAAGCCGACTGCGCTACTCACTGGACCACGGTGACGCTATGGTCATATCCACGAGGGGGGGGGGGGGGGGGGGGGGTCGCTCTTCCGCTCTCTAACAGCGTCAGATTTATGCTTTGTTTATGCAAACTATTTTGCTGGCAATAACCGAGCTACTAGTTGTGCTTTCGGTAATATTACCAGCTATCATTTATGTTGAAATTGTTATCATAATATGTACTACTAGTTATGCTATTGGTAATATTACCAGCTATCATTTATGTTGAAATTGTAATCATAATATGTACTACTAGTTATGCTATTGGTAATATTACCAGCTATCATTTATGTTGAAATTGTAATCGTAATATGTACTACTACATTTATAAATAAAAGTATATGTATAAAATATATGATGATGTTGATGGTAGGGTACCCGGCATATTATCTGGGATGTACGCTACCCCAGGAGATGAGGAGAACGGGTTGAATAAATGCGGGCCCAGGGCTACTCCCTCTCACTATTTGTACTCTCCTTCCCCCACCTCCTCTATCCTTCCTCTCTCTCTCCTCCTCCTCTATCCCTCTATCCTCCCTCTCTCTCTTTCTCTTCATCCTCCCTCTCTCTATTTTTCTCTTTATCCTCCCTCTCCTCTATCCCTTTATCCTCCCTCTCTCTCTCTCTCTCTCCCCTCCCTCTCTCTATCCTCCTCCTCTCTCGCTTCATCCTCCCTCTCTATCTCTATCTCTCTCTTTATCCTCCCTCTCTATCTCTATCTCTCTCTTTATCTTCCCTCATTCTATCTTCCTTCTCGATCCCTCTATCCTCCCCCTCTCTCTCTCTCTTTCTCTTTCTCTCCTCCCTCCCTCTCTCCACTCTCCTCCTCTCTCACTTTATCCTCCCTCTCTATCTCTCTCTTTATCTTCCCTCATTCTATCTTCCTTCTCGATCCCTCTATCCTCCCCCTCTCTCTCTCTCTTTCTCTTTCTCTCCTCCCTCCCTCTCTCCACTCTCCTCCTCTCTCGCTTCATCCTCCCTCTCTATCTCTATCTCTCTCTTTATCCTCCCTCTCTATCTCTATCTCTCTCTTTATCTTCCCTCTCTTTATCTTCCTTCTCGATCCTTTATCAACCCTCTCTCTCTCTCTCCTCCCTCCTAATCTTTCCAAATTTTCCTTTATCTCTATTTCTCTGTTCTCTCCTCTTCCAATATTTATCTATCTACTTCTTACTCTATTATCTCTCTCTCTCTCTCTCTCTCCCCCCCCCCCCTCTCTTTCGCTCTTTATTCCTTCCTATCCCTCTCTCTCTCTGTCACTCTCTTTGTGATGTCTCACTTTCCTACCCCTTTGTCTTCAACCCTCAAGCTTGAATGTAACAAAAACAAAATTCATCTCTCCATCCTCCTCTCTCTCTCTCTCCTTCTCTCTCTCTCTCTCTCTCTCTCATTCTATCCTACATCCTGGATTATTTCCATTTCTTTTTATAATATATTTTTTTTAAATTCCGTTATAGCCCGCTCCTCCTCCATTGACCCCCCCCCCCCCCTCACCCCCTTCTCCTTGCAAACTTTCAAAATAGGGTGTGTCGGCGGACCTCCCTCTCTCTCTCTCTCTCGCTCTCTTTCTGTGTTCGAATTTAGAAATTCGCAGATTTATGTTCGAATTCATGTTGTTCTGGCGAAATACAAGGTCCTCGGAGAGGTTTTCGGGTCCACAACTGCAGGGTTCGATTCCATCCGTGGCCAATATTATCCATTTTACCGTTATTAGTGGCATTGTGGCGTACGTTCGCTCTATGCAAGTGGACGGTCTCTACCCCAGTTTGTAAGGAATATTATTATTTGTTGTTTGTTGTTGTTGTTGTTTGTTGTTGTTCTTGTTGTTTTTGTTGTTGAAGAAACATACCTAACCTACGATAACAGCAGACCGCGGGACAAGGCAATTGCGCACATGCTGAAATAAACATAATACCCATTAACGCACAGAAAACATACAGGGTGCCAATGTAGTTTTTGCATCGCTCTATACGTTTCTATTTGAGAGAGAAACTGTCTCCTTGGTACACCCGAGGCATGGCCCTGCATGAATGAACCCGGGAATGCCTTGAGTGCAGTACATATAAAAACACTAAAATAAGCTTACTGGTCAGACTGGTTAGGGCGGAAATGAGTCCCACCCCGGACCCTAGCAGGCAGGCGCTTACCAAATGATAGATACATAGATACAAAAAAAAAAGATTTGACAGAACAGTTGCGATGCAGGGATACACCAGAAGTTTATTATGAATCAGTCATTCAAAGCAGGAAATTTATAAATATGTCGCTCAACTAATAGATGGATTTATCAATAATAAAAAATATTGAACTTATTTGCACTGAGGCTTGTCATTCCTTCTAACACTCAAAACAATGAGCTAATGTTTAAACACTGCACATCAGAAATACGACATTGCACATAACAAAAGCTAGTAGAGCTCAATACCTTTCAAAGTTTAAAAAAATCTGGTGTGACGCCACACGACTTTCCTTATCCCCCGACATGAAGCCAAACTCCGCCACTGGTGACTCAACAGTAAAATATAGCAAAAAATGAATGCCAAATTCGTAATGAACACCTTCAAATCATTGGATTTGATATGTCACAACCCGCATCTAGGATGAATAATAAAAAAGTTAGTCAAAGCGGGTCCCCCAAAATACCGGAAAATTGGGGCCGAGGTCGAAAAAGTTCCAGATATCAAAAAAATGATATGAATAGACCCCTATTACTTTTTATTGTTAGAACAAGTTGTTCTTATAAAATTTTCGTAGCTTTCATGGTTTAGTCAGAACCGCCAAATGCCGCCAGGTGGCGGCTTTACAGATTTTTTATTATTTTTTTCAAAAGTTTTGTGCTGCGTTCTCTATATATTTATGACCTCTGTACCGAATTTCAAGTCTCTAGCTCATACCGTTCAAGAGATATTCTGTTTACAGACAGACACACATACGGACCAATGGCTGAAACTTTGGATTTATGCTCTGGGGACCCTAAAAAGTGTTTTGGCACTAAAAAGTGACTATCGAATATTTTGGGTGATTCCAGTGAGAAAAAATAAGAAAAATGCCAGTCACCCGTTTCCAGGCACAGCATTCAATTCCTGCGATCTTTACAATAGCAGTGTTCAATTTCCCGAAAAAATATTGTTACTTTACACCCGAAGTATGACCCTACATACAATATTTGCTAACCCTACTCTATAGCCGAGGCATGGCCATATATTTATTTTTCTAACGTTACTATACGGCATCGGCACCTTATCAGGAGAGTGGACAACTATACATTTTTTGCGACTCTCGGTGGAATTGAAGCATACCCTTCTCGCTACAAATTTTACAAATCAGCGGAGTTGGTAGGTATGAAATCAGGGGATTTGAGAAACGCAAGCATGACAAGTTTTAGTTAGGTATCAAGTTTGAGTGATTACGATATCACTCTTGTGACAGATTTTGAAACTTGATAACTTTAAACAAAACTAATCTTATTTCACATCAAATATTCCACATCCGAGACAATTTTATTAAAAACCTATTAAAAATAGAGAATAATGGCTCGGAAAGAAATAGCTCACCCTAAAGGGCCATACTGCTAAAATCAGTTTCTGCAATATTTTCACACCTATAAAAAGGAACGTAGAATTGGCTGCAATACATTTCTGCCTCTACCAACACCATGGAAGTCCTCATGATCAGTTTGGTGTTTGTAGCACACTTTTTGGTAAGTTTCTGTAGTTTCCATTAATTGTAATCAAGAGTAATTAATGTATAAAAATCAAATCCTTCTATAAGATATGGTGTGTTCATAAAGTCCAGCTACAGCTGATTAATTTTTGAACAGTTAAAGCTGGAAAATTAAAACTTTGTGTGTAAATGCTGTGCGTTTTTTAATTTATTTAAAATTACAGGGACGGACTCAGGGGAAGCTCTAGGGGCTCATTTTAATATCTCATATGAGACTACCCAGTTTTCGTAATAGTGTTGATTTTACCTTTATATCAAAAAAAAAATACACAAAACCCGAAACCTTTATCGCTTACCACACCAAAAAGGCAGCCATTAGAAGTTTGAAGTTTCAGGTCAATTTTTTCTTAAACGACAAGACAAGAAGTTGTTTTGTTTTGAAATTTCATCATCTCTAATGTTTTATCAAATGATATGATCACCAGTATGTAATAGTAATTTCATTTCATTACTCTAGAACTTTGCCCTTGATCATGTAGCATGAAGAAACCTTATTATTTATTGTTTATAATGTAATCTGATAGGAAAAAAGTAAAAACACAACAACTTCATTACTTACCGTTTTAGAGATAATCCACTTGAACCTTCAAAATTCTGGTGGCTGCCCTTGAGGCTTGCAAAGCGATAAATATTTCGAGTTTTTTGTAAAATACTTTTGATATAAAGCTAAAATCAACACCATAAAATAACTAGGTGATCTCATTTCATATTTTTAAGTTGACACCGCTGAGAGTTTTCCTGAGTCCGTTCCTCAAATTTCAAATAAATTAACTAACGCAGTGCATTAAGACAGGACCACATACAAAATTTCAATTTTCCCGCTTAAATAGAATTTTTTTTTAATATAATATTATATCGACTATATTTTTCTGTTTATTAAACACGTGTAAAAACTAAGACACGAGTTTTTTTTTCAATATTTCAAACATACACGAAATCATTTCTGATGAACATAACTCTCAAGCCACCCTGTATATTTATATGCGTTATTCGTTTTGGTATTACTATAAACAAAATGGTAACATTCACATCATGCCCACGTACTTATGCAATACGGATTTCGTCTGTAGGTAAAATGTTTAAAATGACTTCATTTGAAATTTAACAAAAACGTAACCAATTTTATGTTTCAGACATTTTTTGCTCCAACATTGGCATCAGTGCTTATAGAAAGATCTGGAATTAACAACGTCGAAGTGGCTGAACCTTATCATCATGGTGGTGGTCATCATTTAGAAAAGAGATCTGAAATCGACAAAGTTGAAGTGGCTGAACCTCATCGTCATGGACTTCATTTAGAAAAGAGATCTGAAATCGACAAAGTTGAAGTGGCTGAATTTCATCATTCTGATCATCATTTAGAAAAGAGATCTGAAATCAACAAAGTTGAAGTGGCTGAACCTTATCATCATGGTGGTGGTCATCATTTAGAAAAGAGATCTGAAATCAACAAAGTTGAAGTGGCTGAACCTCATCATCATCATCATTTAGAAAAGAGATCTGAAATCGACAAAGTTGAAGTGGCTGAACCTCATCGTCATGGACTTCATTTAGAAAAGAGATCTGAAATCGACAAAGTTGAAGTGGCCGAATTTCATCATTCTGATCATCATTTAGAAAAGAGATCTGAAATCCCCAAAGTTGAAGTGGCTGAACCTCATCGTCATGGACTTCATTTAGAAAAGAGATCTGAAATCGACAAAGTTGAAGTGGCTGAATTTCATCATTCTGATCATCATTTAGAGAAGAGATCTGAAATCAACAATGTTGAAGTGGCTGAACCTCATCATGGACATCATTTAGAAAAGAGATCTGAAATCGACAAAGTTGAAGTGGCTGAATTTCATCATTCTGATCATCATTTAGAGAAGAGATCTGAAATCAACAATGTTGAAGTGGCTGAACCTCATCATGGACATCATTTAGAAAAGAGATCTGAAATCGACAAAGTTGAAGTGGCTGAATTTCATCATTCTGATCATCATTTAGAGAAGAGATCTGAAATCAACAATGTTGAAGTGGCTGAACCTCATCGTCATGGACTTCATTTAGAAAAGAGATCTGAAATCGACAAAGTTGAAGTGGCTGAACCTTATCATCATGGTGGTGGTCATCATTTAGAAAAGAGATCTGAAATTAACAAAGTTGAAGTGGCTGAACCTCATCGTCATGGACTTCATTTAGAAAAGAGATCTGAAATCGACAAAGTTGAAGTGGCTGAATTTCATCATTCTGATCATCATTTAGAAAAGAGATCTGAAATCAACAAAGTTGAAGTGGCTGAACCTTATCATCATGGTGGTGGTCATCATTTAGAAAAGAGATCTGAAATCAACAAAGTTGAAGTGGCTGAACCTCATCATCATCATCATTTAGAAAAGAGATCTGAAATCGACAAAGTTGAAGTGGCTGAACCTCATCGTCATGGACTTCATTTAGAAAAGAGATCTGAAATCGACAAAGTTGAAGTGGCCGAATTTCATCATTCTGATCATCATTTAGAAAAGAGATCTGAAATCCCCAAAGTTGAAGTGGCTGAACCTCATCGTCATGGACTTCATTTAGAAAAGAGATCTGAAATCGACAAAGTTGAAGTGGCTGAATTTCATCATTCTGATCATCATTTAGAGAAGAGATCTGAAATCAACAATGTTGAAGTGGCTGAACCTCATCATGGACATCATTTAGAAAAGAGATCTGAAATCGACAAAGTTGAAGTGGCTGAATTTCATCATTCTGATCATCATTTAGAGAAGAGATCTGAAATCAACAATGTTGAAGTGGCTGAACCTCATCATGGACATCATTTAGAAAAGAGATCTGAAATCGACAAAGTTGAAGTGGCTGAATTTCATCATTCTGATCATCATTTAGAGAAGAGATCTGAAATCAACAAAGTTGAAGTGGCTGAACCTCATCGTCATGGACTTCATTTAGAAAAGAGATCTGAAATTAACACAGTTGAAGTGGCTGAACCTTTTCATCATGGTGGTGGTGGTCATCATTTAGAAAAGAGATCTGAAATCAACAAAGTTGAAGTGGCTGAACCTCATCGTCATGGACTTCATTTAGAAAAGAGATCTGAAATCGACAAAGTTAAAGTGGCTGAACCTTATCATCATGGTGGTGGTCATCATTTAGAAAAGAGATCTGACATCAACAGAGTTGAAGTGGCTGAACCTCCTCATGGACATTATTTAGAAAAGAGATCTGAAATCAACAAAGTTCAAGTGGCTGAACCTCATCATCATCATCATTTAGAAAAGAGATCTGAAATCAACAAAGTTCAAGTGTGAACCTTATTATCATAACGGTCATCAATTAGAATTTATTAGTGTGCTCAACTGCTATCCAAAGATCTATTCTTTTTATCAAAAATTTCAAATTTGTACCAGGATCTCGCGAAATACAAGCCCGATTGAGCTGAAATTTAGTATTTTTATAGTTGGCAGTTTCCTAATAGCAGATTAACTATAATGTTCAGTCTGTCCCGGTAGCTCAGTGGTAAAGACGGCACTCTGTGAATCTGACGATTTAGTGTTTCGGCAATTAAAACATCAGCTTCGAGGAAATTGCATATTTTTTACACTTTACCACCTAGAGACTGCCATGAATAACTTTACCAAATGTCATTATGAAATATGATCGGATGAACGGTGTCGGAAGAGGTATTAGGTAGGTACAAATAAGTATCATTTTATGATATCAAGTATTTTTAAAGAAAATTATCACATTTAATTTTAAGACTTTAAACATTTTTGTTTTTAAAAGTTTCACCAAACACAGTGAGCAATATTTATATCTCAATACAACCATTTATTTCTGTTCTGCTCTATTTTATTCTGTTGTATTCTATTCTGTAATTGGTAAAGATATCTGAAATTAACCAAGTTGAAGTAGCTGAACCTCATTATTTTGGTGAGTGGTGAAGGTCATCAACTAGAGTAGAAAATAATTATGTTCTGATTGAAAGCAGAAACATTTTGTGTGTAGGGGTTTGTATAAGAGCATATTTTTTGTCTCGGAAATATGTTGCTGTTGCTGGCAACACTTGCCAGGCATTTGATCAATGTCTGGTAAAGTCCAGATCAATGTGTCGCAACATATTGGTGTTCACGGGCATTATTGAGTGCTTTTGCTCAAAAATGTGGCAATATATTTTATGTTTGTGGTAGTCAGGTATTTGACAACGTGTTGCTGATGGTATTGATTGAAAATAAACAAATATTGCCAAACATCATTGCCGCTTTCTTTGTTTGTATTTTGATTTGTTTACCCATTTTTTTAACGAAATTAAGAGACATACATAGTGTATGTCTCTTAATTACTTAATAATAACTTTGACCTAAGCTGCACACCTGAAATTTGAAAGGATTTACATAAACGTGCTTAACGCGCTAGTCTGGTAATCCAGGTAGCATAGGGATCCGTTGGTTCGAATTCTACCCAATGCATGAATTTTTCCTCTTTAATTTGAGTTTGTGACCACATAATAATAAGACTAGCTGCGCCACTGATAGAGAGGTAGGGAGCAACTGACCCGAACTCTAGTTTTCCTATCAGTTCATTTTTCTTTTCACTAAAAGATCCATTCTTAGAAATTCCCGGGAATGTTGAATTTGTTCTATGCCGCAAAACTCTAAAAGCAAGACTTTCTTTGCTGTCCTGAATATCTCTATCCCTCTCTTCCTACCTTCTGCTCCGCTCTCATAAGAAATAAAACATCTTGAGAGTCGAGATTAGTATTGGTTGAGTCTCTATTTAGTTGAGAAGTGAGGCAGAGAGGAAGGATTAGGGAGGGAGGAAAGCTCTTGATGAGAAGATTAAAGAGATATGAGGAAATTCAATTTAAAAAATTTCAAATAGAAAAAAAAAAACAGAACAAACAAGACAGGTAGAGTTGAGCTTTTTCTGATCTCTTTAATCAGGCCATTTCTAGCATCCTATTTTTCTCTCTCTCTCTCTCTCTCTCTCTCCTCTTTCTCTCTCTCTCTTCTCCTCTCTCTCTCTTTCTCTCTCTCTCTCCTTCCCTTGCCATTTTATCTCTCCTTTTCCATTCGATATCAATTAGTCTACTGATTTATAGAATTATACATATACAGTCGAAACTTGGATATAATATGGACTTGAGTTCTCTCATATATTATATGAGAGAACTCAAGCAATTCTTTTCTCTCTTACATCCAGGTTTTTTCTTTTCCTTTCAAAAGAAAAAAAAAAAAAAAAAAAAAAAAAAAAAAAAAAAAACAGAGTCTTTCACAGCCATTTCTAAACAGCAGCTACTTTAGACGCCTGTGGTCTGTGTTGTAGGTTGCCCATGCCGTAGTAATGCCTCCCATCTAATTTAGAATTTCCTGCCAGGATGTGGACATTGATGGGGACATGTTTTAAAACAATTTTAGCAATTTTTCTCATAAGTTTCGATACTTTTTTTACAACCCTCGTGAAATTTTACACGGAGACATGCTAGAATATTATTCCTCTTATCAGAAGAAAGCTGCTAAGGCAGCGGTTCCCAACCTTTTTAGCTTGGGGGCCCAATAATATTTTTAAAACAATTTTGCGGCCCATACCGTACATATTTTGCACTATTTTAATATTATTTCTTGAGTTACGGCTAGCATCCGCGGCCCAGTAGCGAGCTGCCCGCGGTCCACAAGTGGCCGCGGCCCACCGGTTGGGAACCCCTGTGCTAAGGAATACTAGCATTTGTCTTTTTAAATTTTCTTTCATTTTCTTATTTAAAATTTTATGAGGGTTGAGAAAAAGTGTCCAAAATTATTTTCGTTTTTTTCACTGTCCAATTATTGCTACAGGTGCATGTCAGCATGTACTACCAGATGCACTGGTAGTCAAGTGGTCAACGCGCTAGTCTGGTAATCCAGGTAGCGTATGGATCCGTTCGAATCCCACCCAGTGCATGAATTTTCCTCATTAACTTGAATTTGTGACCACATAATAATAAGACTCTGAGGGTTAGGAGGTAGAAAATGCTTTGAGCATTAACCTCGCCTGGTGGTTACATCCCACTAGAAAGTGTTATTATTATTATTCATCGATTCCTTTTTCTCCCGCTTGCTGGGAAAGTTAAAACGATACGGCACCAGCTCTATCAGGCCAAAGGACAAAAACACAAATCCCTGGCGCCCTTAACAGGGTTGGAATGACATCCAGCCATAAGATGAGGAAGTAGTAGTGATAGAACCAACCAACCTCAACCATGAGGAAGAGGTTGTCCAATGGCAACCCCGAGTAGGTTTGGGAAAAGGCAGAGAAAAAGAAGACATCTTTGTATATCTATTTAACCTATATTATGTTGTAAATATGTAGCTGTATTATACATCCTAACTACCCACTTAAGATTTAATCTAACATTTAAACATTCATTTATACATATACATAGGTATATATTTTTTATCTTCTCGCATACCTTTATAGATATACCTAATAGTGTATTCATATATTTTTTGTCCTTAACGTTATGTACCTAACTACGTAGGTATATGGAATTTCTGGGAACATGTTACATGTATAAAATAATTATGTATACAGAGTATACAGGACCGTGTATAATTATGTGAAAACGGTTTAAGTAACTTCCACTTGAACTTAATATATTACGTCTTGTTATTCAGAACCAGTTGGCTGGAGCTGTGTTTGCATACTGGAAGAATGTAGAACATCAGGGTTAGGTCTTTTACTTCAGAGGTTCCTGTTTCGAGAGCTTAGAGGTTAGGGTTCTTCTGGAGGAATAGGGGGTGCAAAAGAGTGTATGGAGGTTGAGGGTGGAGAATAGAGGGGCAGAAGAGTGTATGGAGGTTGAGGGTGGAGGAATAGAGGGCAGAAGAGGTTTGTATGGAGGTTAAGGGTGGTCTAAGTGGAACTCAAGGAACAGGTAAGTTTTGGACAGAATAACGCAAAAATGTCAATCCCATGTATTAATATTAGGAAGGTAGGTAGTGAGAGAGAAACAATTTTATTTTTTTATTTAACAAACAAAATGAACTGCCAGCCTTTAACTGGTTGCTTGATACACAGCATACTCATCAAAAAGTGACCACTGAAGCTGAATGTCAAATTTGGAGAAAATTATGATTTAGCACCTTCTACCCTTCTTGTTCTCGCATCACAAATCCCTGGCTTCTGGAAAATAATCATGAGGAAGTGGGCGGGGCGCGGGGCCTCGAGTCAGGTACCCGCAGATGCAGCTTGAGAGGCTCGGGCATCTTACCGGCCAACAAAGAAGAGAAAAAATGCCCATAATCTGAAATATAAAACTCTAGTTAATCGTGATTTCACAATTATTCAAACTCGCTTTACTAAAAAATTTCTTAACTCAACCGACCTCAGTAGCTTGATCGATGATGGCGGCGGCGGACTTGTAACCTAGAGGTCGGTGCTTCAAGTTCCGGTTTCAGCGTAGATTTAGTAAAGCGAGTTTGAGTAGTTGTGGTATCAAGAAAAACACAAATATGATAACTTTTTTTTTCTTAACTTAGGACTTGAACCACCGCGACCTCCAGATAGTCCGCCGCCTTCTCGATCCAGCTACTGAGGTCGGTCTAATCTGAAACTTGGTGCACTGTGATTTTTGGAAAAGTTTGACTCAGGGTCGGTCTTCACTACTTCCTTATCTTTTTTATAAATTTTATAATTTGGCCCTAAGATCCCGATGCAAATAATCTCCGTTTTTTACCCAAAATTCAGTATTATTCAGTATTTATTATTCAGTTCTCCCCCATCCTGAGCACCCCCGCCTCCCTCCATCTTCACCTCTCCCTGAGTTCATAACGACTGCGCGGAGGCTAAGTTCTGCCCGAGTAAAGGAGGCTACTCATCTGCTCTCTTTGACTTGATCAAAGTCTCTTTCTGGCCCAACCCAGGCTCGGTGAGGTTAATGTGAGCAGCTGGAGATGTGTAGCAGAGAGGAGCTTCCTGCTCCATACACTCCATAGAGAGGTGCGTGAAGATAGCACCCGACATTGAAGTTAGAATTTTGTACCACCTACCATAATTATGTACTAATTATGTACTGTTAGGAACAACAAACCCCGAATTTTGTACTCCAACCGTAACCCCAGGAGAGAGTTTGAAACATGTCGGGTGCTAACTTCACGCTAGCACCCGACATTGAAGCTAGAATTTTGTACCACCTACCATAGAGTACATATATATAGCATCCAATTCATTTGTATTTTACCAAAGCTTTTTGGGCGTTGATCGATTTTCCTTGGATCGATTTCCCCATTCTTAAATCTGAGCTTGTCAGGAGACACAACTTTTCACCAAGTAAAACTTTCATGATCAGCGGAATGTCATCACCGTTCAGCATCGTCTTCCTCCACATCAATTTTTCTATCGGGGGTCGTCTGTCTTTCCTTGAAATATGAAAATACGGAAGGAGGTGCTTTGTTAAACTGTTGTCAAATTGGCATAATGGGATTTGCTATTGAAAAGAGACCAGAGTAGTCACTGTGGCAGAGCGAGTTAGCGCGCTAGGCATTGCACACATGGTGACCTGGGTTCGATTCCCAGCGGGGGAGGATTTTTTCTGCTCTGTACTTGGATGTTCGGGGTCCACTCATACCTCGTGGGGAAAAATGAGTAGCTGCTTTAATGTGAAGCAGCGACCAGTGGCAGAATCTTAGGCAAAAAAATAATACAAGATATTGTAAATTAAAGTGGTAAAGTCATATGATTCTGCGCTACCCACTAAAATTGTGACATAATAACACAAAGAAAAAGCATTAAAAAAAAAAAATATTGAAAAGAGACCATCTAAATAAAGAAATACCTGCTTTCTCTTACCGACTTCAGTAGGTACCTGTATCGAAAAGGCGAAGGACTCGCAAGCCGGAGTTGGTTGGTTCGAGTTTCTAACTCACTTAATTTTTTAATTGACTTGGGATTGAGTTATGTTGACATCAGCGCGGGCCGGTTGGAAAATGTTTTGGAATAAACCACATAAATCGGACTAAAATGGGATTTATAGAGTCACTTATTTATTTACACTTTATTTATTTTTACAAAACAATCAACAAGGAAAACAATAATTAAAAAAAAAAACTTAGAAATATGTACAGAAATAATAATAATAATAAAGATCAATATTAATTACAATTGTTTTGTAACCCGGGGCGAAGTTAATGCCTTAGGCATTCTCTGCCACTCTCTCAGTACCCAATAGTATTAATTATGCATTCATTATTCTAGAAATGAGTGATGATTTTCATTGTGTACAAGCTAGGACTTGAGACAATCCCTCTCCTTTTTTTTGTCTGGGGGTACTGCAGTTCCGCAGCTCCTTAAGCACCGGCCGCGCCTGGATGCCATCACTCTTGTGATTTTAACACAAATATTTAACCACTTAGTTATCCACCTTATCAATTATTGAACCTTATGGTGAAGAGAATGCCAAGAGGATAGGCAGAGAATGCCAAAGGCATTATCACCACCCTTGATCAAACTTTGTTTATCTTTCATTAATTATACCTTCTGACTGCACCTGTACATAAAAAAATTAAATTTAAGATTGATCAAAATTGTTGAATAATATAACCTGCAGAAGTGCAGATCCAGGAACTTGTAGGTACTTCGTCCAGCATATGTGGACACGGGACTGAAGGGCGACGTATCTGGGAGAGTCCCCAGCAGGGACCTTGATCTGGCTGACCCCTGGCTGACTCACGCCCGGGTGGGAGGATACATAATAGATACCTCTGCCTCTCTAGTCACTTGTCCATCAGCTACTCTCTGTCTACCGTGGTGACGGATTCATCATGAGAAATACACAAGTCACCGTGATGTAGCGCAATGGCACTGGCTCGGATGCACGGTGACCTGAGTTCGATCCCTAGAAGCGCAGAAAATTTTTGCTCTGCTCTTGTAATAGAGTACAATAAACTTCTCATGTAAACCTTTAAAAATAAATAAATAAATAAAAGAAATACTTGGATGTCCGAGGTCCACGCATACCTCGTGAGGAAAAATGAGTAGCTTTTTGTATGGATGACAACCAGTGATAGCATTACGAGAAGGAGTATGGATATTGGTATAAGATGAAATTTGGAGTTGTTGTAGTGCTGAGTTATATAAAATTGTGACATAATAACACAAAACAAAATAAGACACTGGAACCACATACATAAATAGGTCTCCGTTGACAGCACTCTCGGCTAGTACCCAAGGAATTCAGGTTCGAATCCCAGTGAGTTCGGAATTTTTTGGCTCTAGTACTTTAGATGTTGCTCTGTCTGTTAGTATATTCAAGAGGCCCTATTTCCGCATTGAACTTAAGCTGAGCTCAATTATAATTCCGTGCAATCTACGTCTTCATTTTCTTTGTCTTCCCTCTTATCTACTGGGGCAGTGTTTGTCCCGGTAGCTCAGTGGTGAAGGCGCTGTCGTAGGTCTGGTAATCCAGAGGTCGCGGGGAGTTCGAAACCCAGCCGGGACATGACAAGATATCGTCCCATTTGTGATTTTGACCCCATAATAATAATAATATGATAAAACAATATAGTGGAAGGTTAATGCTCAAAGCATCCCGAAAAGTACAAGAGTACGAGGAGGTAGATGATGTGACATGGTATGAAAATATGAATAAAAACAATTATTATTATTATATTTTCTACCACCTGATCCTCAGAGTCTTATTATTATGTGGTCACAAACTCAAATTTGAGGAAAAACGCACTGGGTGGAATTCGAACCAACGGATTCCTACGCTACCTGAATTACCAGCCTAGCGTGTTAACCACTTCACTACCAGTGCACGGTTACAACAACAAAACTCCAGTTAAATTTTAGTCTCGTGTCTGTATCTATGCTTTGAATGAGTCATGTTTTATGTACTTATTTTAGTTAAGTTATGTATTTCGCTGAAATTAAGCCACTCGCTCGCACTGGCATGAAAATGACAGTGACATAATTTTAGCATAAAGAACCATAATTCCCTATTGTCATTCTATTGTTCTACTTTCAACAATGGAATATAAATTGTAGAGGTATCGAAATGTTAAAAATGTATTATATATATAACAAAAAAAAAACTAAATATAACCAAATAGGTAGGTATGAGTATAAAAATGCTTTTATAAAAAACGAAATGAGGGACGATTTGTGAAAAAGCTCAATTTTTAAATAAATAGTCAACTTTAGCTAAAAAGCTCTCAAACACTGCCATTAGAAACCATTGCAGACTTGTACTTTGCGGACTCAAAATCGGACTAGTATTTTGCGAGCTATTCCAGTGTTTGAAAGAACTCAGCTTTTGAAAAAAATAGCGCATGACCTCACTGAGCTAATGGTCATGCAGATTTTCAGCTCAATCCGACTGGTAGTTCTCGGGTTATAGCGCTTTAAACTTAGGTACACACACAAACGCATAATTTTAATATTTCATAATAGGTACCTATAGATAGAGAGAGTATGTATCATTTATCACAAAAAATTGATGATGATTTTAATATCTAATACTGACTATTATATTATTCCAAGCCTATGTATTCCTAATTCCAATGTAATATTCTCTCCTCTATCTCTCTCTCTCTTCTCTCTCTCTCTCTCCCCACATTCATACACACACACAACTCTCTCTCTCTCTCAGACACACACACACTCTCTCTCACACACACACCCACACACACACACTCACACACTCTCACTCACAGCATCCCTAGAGTTAACGCTGCTCTGCTGCATTCATACATTATAACCCAAAGGTAAGTATCATTACTACTACCACCATCACTATTACTGTCATCATTATAGTAATCATTAGTATAGTAATCATGTTCTTTGTTATCAGGCTGGAGCAATCTGGAGAAATTGCAACAGTAACTATTATGATGGCAGTGTTGCCAAGCGATACATCACCCCATACCCATACCCTCCATAACAAAATAAATAAATAATACCCCCCCCCCCTCATACTCTCTCTCTCTATCTCTCTCTCTCTCTCTCTCTCTCTCTTCTCTCTCTCTTCTCTCTCTCTCTCTCTATCTCTCTCTCTTCTCTCTCTCTCTCTCTCTCTCTCTCTCTCTCTCTCTCTCTCTCTCTCTCTCTCTCTCTCTAATCCTACTCTCTTTGTGTTATTTTTTAACAATTCAAGGTCCCTTGAACCCATCATTCTTCTTTTCTTTCTCTGTTTAGAAGAGAGAGACAGATTCTATAGTCTGAAGGATGTTGTTCTGGAATAATGAGAGGAGAGAGAGACAGAGAGAGAAAGTATACTTTTTGTGTGTCATTGATTAGTGACTTATGAGGGGTGTGAGAGAGAGAGAGAGAAAGGGAGGGGGGAGGGGGAGAGGAATGACTCAGCTCGATATTTTCACAACATAAAATATCAGCTGCTCTTGCAATTTGAAAACCTGTACATTTGTACATAATTATATTACAAGTTTTCCTATTGGAACAGCTTACCTGTCCTGTAGAATGCAGGGGATACTTATCATCATCATAGGGTGGCGTCACCGTGAACGATGGTAGCCAGACAGTGGAGGAATGACTCAGCACTTCTACCACTGTCTTTACAAGGAGGCTAATAATTGACAAGGGCCTCCAGAACCAAGCCAATGCTGGTCTACTCCCTGTTTATAGTCCCTCAGCCAGACTGCTGGTCTACTCCATGTTTATAGTCCCCCAGCCAGACTGCTAGTCTACTGAAAAATTCACCGGCGTATGGCTCTGTACAAAATCTTGCCCACAGGGTGTTCGAACTCACAAACCGTGGACTCTGGACCCGACCGCCAGGGCAGTAGCCACTACAACACGGGTGGTTCCCATGATCCCGCGTGTGGCATCTACTGACGAGGTCATTTTGACCGAAACAGATTTCCTCGCGTATGTCCGGAAGTCTTTTTTTTTATAGAAGATTGGCAGTGGGCGAAAAATAAGCCCATATAGCCAATTTATATGTCCGGAAGTCCGGAGCTCAAATATCGAAATTTAGTACCATGAAATTTGTCATATCAAAATACTCGGTCATATTCCGATTTGTTTTTTTTTTTTTTTTTTAATTTGTCTTTAATCTTTATACCTATAGAATTTTTAGAATAGATAATTTTGTCACTCTTCCCCAAGCAATGGAATATTTTAAATTAGAAATGAGGGGAAATTCACGAAAGACGAAAAAAAAAACACTGCCAATTATGGACACAATACTTCCTCGTGATTGTTTCACATTGTATACACGTTGCAATTTGAAGAGTTTCTACTAAATCACTTGTATCTCCAAAACCGACTAACAGATTTTCTTTAAATTGGTTGTAAATGGTAGAATATTATTTTTCTTACATCCTACAAAAAATGGTCATGGTCTCTTTCACCCAGAACCGCTAGTGTGAAGTTGATGAATTTATAATGGGACCATCTACAGATCGTCTCCTATATTTATGTGAGCATTTCTTAAAAATCCGTTGCGTAGTTTCCGAGATTTGCGCGTTACAAGGAATATTTTTAACAGACCGAAAGACCGACACAAAACCAAAGTTGCTCAGGAGGTTATGAGACGTCCAGATATATGAAAAATATATTTTTTACAAAAACGAACACAATACATCCGATTTCTAAAACATATTTTAAATTTCTCGGAAGTAATAAAATAACACGCCTAATGTTACCTATTGACTGTTTAGAGGGAAATGACCCTACATAAATATACCACGTTATGTTGGCACATTATAATTATTATTTCTATGCATGTAACTTGTACATAGGTAGAGTATTTACTTGTTTTCAGTTTGTACAATAATAACAACATGTTGGCATGCCAGGATGTATGAGCAGATGATTTTCCTAAAATAACTTGCACAACCCACTACACTACCTACTGTGAGGGAATTAAAAAAATAGGTAGAAAAAACGCGTTAACTTTTCAAATAATTGACCCCCAAATCTGAGTTCAGGGCTGAATTTAACAGCTAGTTCAAACCTCTAACCAACTTTGAAAAATAGTGTCACGATTAGCAACATTGTCTACTTCATTAGGTAGGCAATTACTCTCTTCGAAATAAGTTGAAGATAAAAAACACTTGGCTTTTTTGTTTTACATCATTATTTATTTTCAGATGGCAATTTTTCCAGTTATTCTCTATTGGAACTGAAGTAGATGGAGGAGATTGATTTAAATTATTCCAAACAATGTTGTATCTGATCAAAAATATGGTACATAATTTAATAATAATTATGCACACTTGCTAATCATATAAACCTTATACATAATTCGTCGTCTCAAACACGAAGTGGCGTATCTTCAAAATACAAACTCTAGTAGCGTAAATCGAGATACGTCAGATCATTCTTTGAAAGAAATATTCGAAACAATATAACATACTCATAAAATTGGAACGCTTTGAGATAGAGTTAGCCACTTCGTGAGGTGATAAAAAACCATGATTAGAACTAGATACGCCAAAAATCTCAAATGTCCATTTTTTGAGATACGCCACTTCGTGTTTGGGACGACGATAATATGTATGCCCCTGTAGCTCAGTGGTAAAGGCGACGGTCTGGTAATCCAGAGGTCGCGGGTTCGAAACCCAGCCGGGACATGACATGTTATCCTCCCATTTGAGATTTTTACCACAGAATAATACGTCTTGGGATTACTACTTACTACTGGAATAATGGGACTTAATAGAGTGTCTCACCTAATTTTAATATTTATCCCACCAAAAATGGGCCAAATTGAAGTATTAAACGCCTGTATTGCCTATAGTCAGTCCTATATTATGAGAACATACCAGAGTGACCTTTAGCCCCAATAAACAAATAGAAATTGAGAAGATATACATATATTATATTACATATGTCTACAAAAAAATAATTGATCAGCAAGAATTGTTAACCAGCGACCCGATGCTGATACTGGAATTCTCCTGATTGTAAATAACCGATATCAACATTGCTGTCTTAGTCCTGTCAACAATACCTACCAATGTTGATAAGCATGAGTTTTTAAATAATAATAATACTTTTTAGTGGAAGGTAACCACCAGGCGAGGTTAATGCTCAAAGCATTTTCTACCACCTAACCCTTTATTATTATGTAGTCACAAACTCAAATTATTAATGAGATAAAATTCGTGCACTGGGTGGGATTCGAACCAACGGATCTCTACGCTACCTAGATTACCAGACCACTTGACTACCAGTGCACATATTCATGGAGTCACTAATGCCATCTCTCGACTTGGGAAGAACCAATCTTCCCTCAATGCATGGACTATAGACGAAGGTGCCTATTCTGCTATATCTCGATTTGAGAAGAATCAATCTTCCCTCAATGCACAGACTATAGACGAAGGTGCCAATAATACCATTCTGCTATATCTCGACTTGAGAAGAACCTCTCTTCCCTCAGTGTACAGACTATAGACAAAGGTGTCCTATTGATGCTTGAAAAGAACCTGATATCATTTCATCTCTGTCTAGGGTCTCCTCTTCTTTATCTATCCACGTTACCTATTTCTTCTTCTTCTTTCTCCATTATTTCTTCTTCTTCCTCTTCTCCTTCTTCTTCCTCTTCTTCTTCTTCTTCCTCTTTTTCTTCTTTTTCTTCTTCTTCTTCTTACATTTCTTTTCTTTTTTATTGTTCTCCATCTTGTTCTTCTTTTCCTTTCTCTTCTTCTTCTTGTTCTTCGTCTTCTTTTTTTCCTTTTTCTTCTTCTTCTTGCTGCTCTTGTTGTTCTTCTTCTTCTACTTCTTCGAGTCTTTCTTCTTTGTCTGAGGCTCTTTCTCTCTCTACACGCTGATGCTATCCGGTTTCATTATTCAATCAGTTCAATATGCTATCTCTCTGTCTCACATGGTTAGGATAAATCTTCTGCTCTGGCGGCTCACAGTAGAATTTTAGAAAAAAAATAATAGTAATAATAATCAACCGAACACAGTGAGAGAGCGGAAGCGGGCTCACTAAGTGAGGTTCTGTTTTAACACTTTAACCGCCAACTGTATTTTCGACTATTTTCATTCATAGGCCAGGCGTGATTTTGAAGTGGTGATACTTCAAAGTATCACTGGCCTAGGATTTCATGTCTTTTCTATTTATTCATCGCACCGAAAAATTTGACATGTTCTTGGATACTGCTAGGCCAGAGCAACACATTCCTCATGTTAAACATATAGAAAGTGTTACTCACAAGTATCACCAGCGTCTTATAGAAGACTCTGTGGGTGATACTTTGAAGTATCACCATGTTCATACTAGCGCAGAGCCAGGTGATACTTCCATGTGTCACCTGGCGCTGAAAGTGTTAACTTGGGTACTGGACGATTTGGCTTTTGTCTTTCCGTTTGTCTGTCTTTTCCGCTATAACTCTCGATTCTTCAAAATAGTTGAACTTGGTCACTTTTTAATTTAACCCTTCTGCGAATTACTCGGAAACTGGCCACTAATAATCATCAAGTTCGCCGGGAGGCGAGCGCTCGTCAAGTAGCGCCAGCCAACCGGCCTATTATAATAACGATAACCAGCGAACAACTGTCAGAATGGAATGTAATATCGACTACACCAGGTGTAAGTACGAAAAACGTGGCTCTTCATTTTTACCTGTGCAAAGTGTTTTTTTTTTTTTTTTCAACAATTCGTACCTAAATGTTGTGTTCAGATATAATTTACGTATTTTCAGCAACTTGTGGTTGTGGGTAATCAATGTTGTTTGGGCAAGAGAAATATAACAAAGTAACGCCCTGCACTTGTGTGCTAGTGACGTGTTATTGTGCAAAGTGTATTGAGCAAAAAACAAAGATTTGCATATCCCTACACGAGTCGGACATTATATTCAGTGAAGTACAATAAGATTCCTCCTAGGTTGGGCTCGAATTATCGCCAGTATCGGCTTGTGACTTGCAAGGCTCTGCTCACATATCAGTCACTTTACCAACTGATGGCTTGCATTGAACTGAGTTAACTATGGTAAGAGAAGTAAGCAGAAATTGAACCGATAGCCTTTTTTTCCAAAGAAACTATACTGATAATTAGAGCCCGGATTTTTGCATATTGCATATTTGCATATGCAATTGCATATATTGGAGGTTTTTTCGGAGTTTGCATATTTGAGCAAAATCCTGCATATTTCAACAATATTGGCCAAAATTTGCATATTTCGGGGTTTATTAGGGAGAAATTCGGTAAGTAGGTATCTACACTATCTACCTACTCGTCAGAGCTACCGAAGTCCATTCAAATCTTAGGACCTAAATCGTAAAATCACATTTTGTGAGTGTACCTATCTACCTTCATTGTGAAGTCATGTGGGTACCTACTGAGTACTGACAAGCAGCTAGCCTACTGAAACAAGATCAAACGTGTCGTAACGCGTCTGCAATACTCTCATCTGCACCCCACGTATCAGCAGGGTAGGATAGGCAATAAGGCAGGGAGAGGGGTAGGTACCTACATGTATTGTATTTCTTTCTCTGTTCTCTTTCCTCTCTATTAGTTTTCGGCTGTTTTCTACTTGCAGCGAATTTATTGTGTTTGTAAACGATTAACTTTTCTACTGATTTTTACTCGAGAAATGTGTATGCATAACGGAAACTCTAGTTAAAGCAGTAGATTATTTTGAGTTTAAAATAAAATTTGCATTTTTGACTTAGGTAGATACTAACTTTACAATTCCAGTTGACAAAAGTAAAATTAAGTCCTGGCTCAGTGAGTTTACGGGTTTACATTTTTGCATATATTGGGCTTTTTGCTTGCATATGCAATTGCATATTTTAGCCTTTTTTTGCTGCATAAAATCCGGGCTCTACTGATAATCATACAACAAGGTAGGAAAGCTCATGTTTACCTAACGATACCTCAAAATAGACATGCAAGTGTGGTTATCCACTAGGGTTGCCAGATCATTTCCAGCCCAAAACGGGACAAGAGACCTAAAACGTCCAAAAAAACGGGATTTTGGATGAAAATACGGGACAAGCCCTTTTTAACACCCCCCCCCCCCCCCCCCCCACATCCTGCAATGTTCGGAAGAAAGAAAAAAATTCCTCAAATTGCATTTTTGTATTATTTTGTATTATTTAATGTATTATTTATGTATTGTTTAATATTATTTATTATTGTATTTAATAATTTTATTTTTCTTTTTTATTAGTTTTTTTTTATTATTTTTTTATTTTTTATATTAGTTTTATTTTTTTTATTATTAGTTTTATTAGTTTATTAGTATATATTAGCATCTTTAATAAATAAAGATGCTAAATATTTACAAATTACAAAATTACAAAATTGCATTTCAAGCGACTCAAAATGTTCCATTAGATCAGCTCTTCGTTTGGCAGACTTGGAGAAATGACCACTCATTTTCAATAGTAAACTCTCACAATCAACTTTAAGTTTTTTTTTTTTTTTTTTTTTTAATTGGGGTTTAACGTCGCTTTCAACTGCCATGGTCATATCACGACGGGGGTTTTACCCTCCATTCGCAGGAAACTCACAAACCTGCTACTCACATTGACCTCACCCAGCCTGAGTGGGGCCGGGAAAAGCCAGCGTCACGAGAATTAGAATTTGAATGGTCACCCATCCAAGTCTTAACCTCGCTGGATGTCGCTTAACTTCGGTGTTCTGAAGGGAACCGGTGTATTCAACATGCCATCGACGCTGGCTACTTTAAGTTTGTTAGTGGCAAATTTACAAGCATTGTGGAGGATGTGTACTGGACAGCCAGCTTTAAGAATTGAATTGTTTTTCTCCTTCAAATTTGTGTAAATAGAGTGGTTACAACCGAAATTTACATTTGTATTGTCAGCTGAAAATGCTGACACTTTTGCTGACCTAAATTTCCAGAGGAGATGGTGAAACTGGGGAAAATACGGGACACGCGTGTCCCGTACGGGACATTTTGAAAAGTGCCCAAAATACGGGACGTCCCGGGAAATACGGGACGTCTGGCAACCCTATTATCCACCCTTGTACACCCATTTCGGATCTCGCCAGGTTATGTTGGACTTACTGATAATTTTCTTACCAGCACCTACCAACTAAAACCTCCCTGATGTATGACCACTCAGAAGCAGAAATAAGCTAAGTAAGCAGAAAATGAACCGATAGCCTAGTGCCTACAAGCAAGAAGCCTAGTACGCGGTTGAAGAAGACGCCTCTAGTCAGCAGAAACTGAGCGCATAGCCAGGCCCGGGCACAGGATTGCTCAGTCCCGAGGCAGGCTAGTACTCCGGGCCCAAGTATCTCCCATGTTGGTGTCCTCTGTAATAATAATAATAATAATATCGCCTTATTTATACTGCCCGATCAGGACTATTAAGTCCCATTATTCCAGCAATTAGCCCAAGACATATTATTATGTGGTAAAAATCCCAAATGGGAGGATAACTTGTCATGTCCCGGCTGGGTTTCGAACCCGCGACCTCTGGAATCTCTGGATTCACACAGTGCCGCCTTTACCACTGAGCTACCGGGCTCTGTAGACCCGGGCCCCTGAGGAGGTCGGGCCCAGTGCGTTGTTCTACCCTTTGCAGTTATGCACGGTCCCTGTTCTAGTATGCAAATGAACAATGACTTATCTCCAGTCTTGACATACATAAGAGAACTCAAGGGACTCAATTTTTTCTCTTATACCTATCTGTAGATTCGACTGTATACTGTGTACCTACATATCGCCGCTACAAAGTCAAAGATTTTATCAAAGTAAGTGATTTTATCAAAGTTTTCAGGAGCGCACTTAAGCCTATGTGTTTGCTGCAAATTTTCCCGCAAATATCACATACGTCCAAACCTAAAAAATCATTATCTTCACAAGGGTTTAGAAATCACATACGCCTGTTCGTGCTACCAAGAGTATCTTTCAAGAGCAGTATGCCTGTGTGATAGTATCGATTTTCGTTTTTTGTCACTTACACCTCTTTGACTTTCTAGCGGCGATATACCGATATTAAGAATACCTACAAATACAAATATTACAGATATTACGGAATATGAATTTTGTGTTTGAGAGGTTTTTGATTTTTAAAACAAAATTTTGATCATAATATTATATGCAATAATGTACAATTGTACATGTACAAGTGTATGTATATTATCATTTCATGCTCTTCCGCCTCCTCTTTCTCCCTCTCCACCTTTTTCTCCTCCTCCTACCTATTCTCCTCCCCCTACACTTTCTCCTTCCCCTTCACCTCCACCCTTTTCTCCTCCTCCTACCTATTCTCCTCCCCCTACACTTTCTCCTTCCCCTCCACCTCCATTCTTTTCTCCTCCACCTCCTCCTCCTAAAGTTTTTCCTCCCCAAACACCTCTTCTTCCTCCTTCCCTTTAAACTTTAGCCTTTCCCTCCTCCTCTTCTGCCCCTCAATTTCAAACAAGCAGACAAGCAGTTAGTTTCAAGGCTTTGTTCAAAACACGCGATTTCAAGTTCGGGCGTCTATCATGGGGTGCTTTTCCTATTGATGACTTGATGAGTCAGCTACCTTTCCTCCTCAGGTATATATAATATATATCCATTTATATATCCATATATACGAGCATATATTTCCAGCTGACTCATTCTTCATTCTTCTGTGTCATCAGAGAATTCCTGCAAACTATATTGAGGGTTTCTCAGACGTTCTAGTAGTAGTGATGATTTTTTGGAAAAAATCTTCAACTTTTGTAACGTCATGGGCGTAGCCAAGGGAGGGCAGCCTCCGTGGCGTAACGGTTGTGACTACTGCCCGCGTAGTCCAGAGATCCTGAGTTTGATTCCCGGTCGGAGCATATTTTTCACACAGAAAATTCTGTTCCCTCCGTACATGTGAGGCTGGTATTTCCGTAATAATGTGCCAAAACCAACCAACTTCAGGTATGGGGTTGAACAACGTCGACCCTGCTTAAGCGGGATAAGACAGAGTAATAGAAGATACATGTATTATTTTACTTCCGAGTAAGTACATAGGTATATACCTATTCATAGGACGCCTCAACCTTTATCGACTTCGGAATCTTTGCACAAAAAATCAGCCCAGGTATTGGATCTGAGCTTCCATATAATTCTTGCACGACTACGAAATAGCTAGGTAACTATAATAAAAGCTTCCTTTATTTTGTAAGTCAGGAGATACAGCAATCAGTTAGTCAGTGAATTTATCAGCTTCGAATTTGTAGGTACATAACTACATACCAGTAGATACCTTGAATGTAAATGAAGAGTTCAAATAGAAGTATCTAGGTTTTTTTGTGGAATTAAAATTATGAGCTATGAACGTCAAATAATACCTAATATGTATTATTTGACTTACTTCCTCAAGCATGTATTGAGATGAAAAATTCCCAACCTATTTTAAATTCTTGTTTAAATTTTGTGGAAATTTGGAAGCGAGATGTAATCATGTGAATATTTCTGGTGTGACGCGGCGCAAACCACGAACAAAAAATTGGATTGTTTTCTTTTACCGGTATCATTATTTCTTGTTGTTTTTAGACTGTGTGAGTAATTCTGTACGTGGGAGTTACCTAGATGTACTCTTAGTATACTTACATAACACAAATAAATAGGTAGCTACAATACATAGACTCGTATATAAATTACTATTGACTCACAGTACTTATAAATGTAGATAAGTATAAGTACAGAATACAATAAATAGGCAAGGCTGGGAATCACTCATACTTCACATAATGCGAAAATCTTGATGCTCTTTGTTCATAGGAGTTCTCTCTTATTATGTAGCATCTAAACGCATTATAAGTCCGTACATTATATTTTGAGCGCACGAATAGCTCAGTGGTTAAGCACTCTCTTGCCAAGCGGAAATTCCCGGGATCGAACCCCCGCGCCGACAAAAAATTCATAATTTAATTACAGTTGTTTGTAAGGGATAACCTTCCGGTGCGCTCGTGTTGACCCAGCACCTAATGGGGAAATATTGTGTCACTTCTTGCCCATCAGAGAGGAGGCATACTACGGGATAGGTACGCTACAACACAGACCACAAGCGTCTACAGTAGCTCCTGTTTTATGGCTACGAAATAAAAATGGCTGTGAAACACTCATCTTTAAATAAATAAAAAATAAAAATAAAATAAAAACATATTGAAGACCCTCATCTATGTAATGTAATCATTTCTTTGTGATCTTACTATACATATTTTATCAAAGACGATAACAGGCCCACGGACCAATGGCTGAAACTTTGGATTTAGGCTCTGGAGACCCTAAAATGTGTTTTGGCAGTAAAATGACTCTCGGAATTTATGGTTGATTGAGTTGATTCCATTACTTTCCTTTCTATGAGATAGGTAAAGTAAAAGTAAAATTAGAGCAAATGAAAATTTCTTTTTACAAAAACGAACACAACACGTACGATATCTAACATTATACATAATACTGTCGGAAGTAATAAGAATAATAGCCACACATACCCTGGAACTATGAATAGACCTCGCGAAGGACTGAGCAGTTTATTTTCGTGCCCGGAAGAGAACACCAGGAATTTTTAAATTTTGAACTTCAAAACTGAGTTCCTCTTCAGTCCTACCCGATAATTATTCGCGGGGTATGTTCAGTTTCTCTTGCTCTCTATCATCTTATTATATTAGTTTGAAGAACTTACCTGTGGTATCTTTTAATCTCTTATAACTATAAAAATGCACATAGTATAATTATGTACTTATGTACCTATACATTTATAGATATTTACACCAGGCACGGCCGGTGCTAAGGAGCTGCGGAACTGCAACACCCCCAGTCGAAAAATGAGGTCCTAGCTCGTGCACAGTGAAAATCATTATAATAAAAACACTTTTTAGTGGAAGGTAACCACCAGGCAAGGATAATGCTCAAAGCATTTTCTATCACCTAACCCTCAGAGTCTTAATAATATAATTATGGTCACAAACTCAAATTAATGCAGAAAAATTCATGCACTGGGTGGGATTCGAACCAACGGATCCCTACGCTACCTAGATTACCAGACTAGCGCGTCAACCACTTAACTTGATCTCAGTGGCGGCTCCTGACTTCAAGACTAGGTGAAGACAAATTATACCCAGAAGTATTGAAAAAATAAAATTATTAATTTATCAGATCTCATAAACACAGCCCATTGTAAGTTATGGCTGTTTCCCTGCAGAGCATGATTTTCTCTCATACCAGTTTTGCATCATATAAGTTTTTATAGGTACTTTTTTTGGAGAACACTTGGTACTTAATAAATAAACAAGGCCAGCAGAACAATTTGTCAACACTTGAGCTGGTACACAGCCATTCATTTTTCATAAGCCATTCAGGCTTGAACTGTATGGCTGTGGGGCAGGCATTTGCTTTACTTTTTTAGTGGTGGTTATAGTAATTGGAGAAATTGGAGATCCAGTAATCATAATATCTTTCTTATCCTCATTACTTCTTAATCTGAATGGGGTTACTTTTAATGTTTGAACCCCATGATTTTGTGGGGATCTCATTGTTTCTTTGAAATATTGTTATTAATTATTCATCTTAATAAAAAATATTTATTCATCTTAATAAAAAATATTAACTAAAAGTTGGTAAAAAGGAATTAAAATAAAAATATTAGGATTATACCTCAGTAGTTAGAACTAGGAAGGAAAGAAAGTTAGTTGAAGACTAAAAATTACAATCCAAAACTGGAAGAAAATCCACCACCAGATTACAAAATAAATCTAAGAAAACATACTTACTACAAATATAAAATCAGCTTAAATTTGTGTTACCATTGATGTTTAAATGACTAGGTATTTAAGAAAAACACAGATATTGCCTTATAATTTTAAGTACTTCACTGGAAGCTGTGTGCTTAGCTACCTGCAACCTGCATAATTATAATGTTATTTCTGACACTGAAAGAAGTACATAGCTACTTCATATTCAACTTATTATGAAAAGCACAGGTCAGATCAGGTAGGAATAATGTTTCTATCCTGTATCAAATACTGGGAAATAACTTTATTAACTAGTTACACCAATTAAAAGTCACTTGATTACCGTTGAAAAGATTTGAAAATGGTCTAATAAAATTTAAAAAGTGCGCGACAAGTTTTGTTTACATTCTAAAGATAAGAGATACAATGTTGCCAAGTTAATTTCATTGCTAAATTTCTACAAACTTCAAGAGCTATATTTTAAATTTAAAGAAATCCCTCAAATCATGTAAGACGTATTTATTTATTTAAAAAAATAATACTACACCGCCTGAACAGAATTTTCTCTTGAGAATTTCATTTCAACACGTCTAATTTCATGATTTTTTTTAAAGTGGTTCCATAGTCAGGATCTTAAACAGGACCACCATTGTCCCTATTTAAAAACTTCTTGGAACAACTAGATACCAGATTATCTTATCTGGCTCAATTTCGGTACCTACAATAAATAATTATTTCCGAGATTTGACTTCAATCGAGATGTCCTTTTTAATACTACATATATTATAGTTGACAAGATACATAAAATTAATATAGTTAAAATTTATTGGTATCGGCTATCGTTTAGGAACTATGTACAAAACTAGAACCCAAAAAATGAGAAATAATATCCAAAATTCCTGACACAAAATCCTGCTTTCCTAGCGCCTACGTTATTATTATTATTTTTTTTTTTTTAATATTACAAGATTGTGCTAGATATGGGAGGCTAAATCATTGACTGGTTTCCTAGGTCTGGCATAATGCTACTGGCAACAATGTTAATATCAAAAACACATGACATCGCACATGGTATGTGGCTTCGTGACATTTCGTATGAGGTCGTGTAGATAATGTAAACTGAATACAACTGAAGACTGTCCTCAGTAGCATAAAAACGGATATAGCTCTTGCCTAATATTTCATGATACCTACTTGGAAATACTCAACTCTGATTGGTTGATTCAAGGACAACTGAAGACAATTTCGAATTGTCTTCACATTTGGTGTTCTCCTTGGAAAGTAACATGAAATGTTAAGCAGCATTGATCTATTTTACACAAAGCTTACTCTTTTTTTTTTTTTTTTTTTTTTTTTTTCTTTGAGTTGGATCAATTGTGCCATGTTCAAGGGATTATGAGTAGTGTTTTCACTGTTCAAAATTAGGTGAAAATGTCTTCAGTGTCTTCACCCGACGAGCCGCCACTGCTTGATCTGTTTTCTCTCCTTTTTTTTAAAAAAAAAAACATTCAATTTTTTTATTTCAATTATAATTTTACATAAATATATACATTCACAGACTGGTCCCTATCTAAACGATTTTATCCAGCAGTCGACACGTGTTTTCTCTCCTATAGGGAGGATCAGATAAATAGTGTACCAGTGCATCATTAATGCATTGAGAATAATTAATTCATAATAATTGTGATTATGAATTAATAATTGTAATTGTGATTATTATGAAACCAAAACTCATCAGGAAACCAAAACTCATATGAAACCAAAACTATAAGAGCGACTCTTTAAATACCAATTTAGTCCGGTCTATGTAGCAATTGTAGCAGCACCTCCAAAAAAATTCCTTCTGGCCGAGCCTGGCTTACGCTGAAGAGGTGAGTCCTACCTATATGATTATATTTTAATTATGTAGATGCTCTTTTAGTAATTATATAACTATACAAAATTATATTTGCATATACTTATGTATGTGATTCATAGATACATCTGCTGCATATCCACTATGGCAGTTTTTTAGTATAGGTATGTAATTATGTATGTACAATTATTGTACAAATGTACATATATGAAACCGGTTATCTGTCCTTATATGTACAATTGTACCTGTACATACTTACCTGCAGCATCTCAGTACTTATATACAAATTTTCTATAGCTACATTAGGTATGCATTATGATATAGCCAGAGTTAAAAAGTACACTTCCAATTATGGACACAATACTTCCTCGTAAAAAGGTTCACATTGTATGTAATTACACTTGGCAATAAAAAAATAAACTTTCCACTAACGTTATATTCTGAGATATTTTACTAAATGAATTACCTATAACACAGGATTAAAATTAAGATAAGCCTCAAGTCAGAGTTTCAACCAATCACAGAACACTATACAGACCGACTTGAGGGACAGTCTGGCTTAACTTAATCTTAGGGCGGAATTAATAGACAACATCAATAACTTAAGTCGTTGGTAAGTGTCGGGTTTCCCTATCTTACACAGTACGCAATCCGTGACTTAGCACCACAGAGGTATTACAAAAACGTCTATTAATTCCGCCCTTAATGCTGTGTTATGATTCAGCCCTTACCCGTAGCACAGAGGTAATGTAAACGTGTATGAAGTTCGTCCTCCTTCTAACACACACTACAAGACTAAAAAAATAAATATTTTCTACAGATACGTACTAACGTACATACATTTTTGTATTTATATTTCAGCATTTAAATATACATTTTTGTATGTGTGCAATAGGTATACATGATGTATCAACAAAAAATTACATATACATAGATGTACAAACATACATGGAAAATTGCTCAAAGCATTTTCTACCACCTAACCCTCAGAGTCTTATTATTATGTGGTCACAAACTCAAAATAATGAGGAAAAAGTCATGCACTGGGTGGGATTCGAACCAACGGATCCCTACACTACCTGGATTACCAGACTGGCGCGTTAATCACTTGACTACCAATGCACATCTATTAAGATAAGGCACTGCTGAGATAAGGGTTGGATTGCCTCAGGCAATAATTCCGCCCTATGTGATTTATGGAAATAAATTTCAATAAAGAGTGCTGCAATTACTTTTCTGCAACCTTAGCGAGTCTAGAGGTTCATTATTTTTCGTACACCCTGTATGGAGTACACCCTGTATGCAAGCAGGATTCGCGTCCTGTCCGTTAAGTTAACCTCCGGCCTGTGCTGGGATTTTAGAATGTTCTTCTCGTAAGAGCCAGGACAAGTTCCAGAGAGAGAGAGAGAGAGAGAGAGAAGAAGAGAGAGAGAGAGAGAGATGAATATACGTGAGAGTAGAGCCAGGACTGGTTAGAGTGTTTGTGAGACAGAGAAGAAGATATGTGAGAGAGGAGAGCCAAGACAGGTTAGAGTGTGTGTGTGAGAGAGAAGAAGATATGTGAGAGAGGAGAGCCAAGACAGGTTAGAGTGTGTGTGTGAGAGAGAAGAAGATATGTGAGAGAGGAGAGCCAAGACAGGTTAGAGAGAGAGAGAGAGAGAGAGGGAGAGAGCGAAAGAGAGAGAGAGAGAGAGGCAAGAAGGTAGAAGGTAGAGGGACAGTTCTGAGAGAACAAGAGATACCTATAGAAAGGGGGGGTAGAATAAAGAAAGAGAGAGAAGAGTAGAAAGAAGCGAAATCAGACAGATAGAGGGGGGATAGTGAGAAAGAGATTTCGTGAAAAGGGTACGTAGATTACTAGAAAAAGAGCCCAGAAAGCACATACGCTTGCGGGAAGCCTTGCTTTTACACACGCTCAAGAAAGCTTACTTAGTAAGAGTGAATCCTACTTCCTGTAAACGTGAATAGGCTTGAATTCTACTTGTCTATGCAAACGTTCAGCGCGCTTGAAGTAATAAGGTTGTAATCAGTCTTTCCAATACAAACGTATTGTGGTATCTGGGAGTGAGAGAGGGAAGCAAGGACATAGGTAGAGATAGAAGAAAGGGGGGGGCAGAGAGAGAGAGTGAGAGTGAGAGAGAGAGAGAGAGAGAGAGAGAGAGAGAACAGCACGGACATAGGTAGAGGAATATGTAGATAGAAGAAAGGGGAGAGAAAGAGAGAGAGAAAGAAAGAAAGAGTGTTACCTTACCAATCTAATGGGTCCATTGTCCTTTCATTTTGTAATTTGAGTGAATGGAAGGATTAAGGAAGGGAGAGGATCAGAGGACGGACTTCAAAGCTAAGGTCAGAGGAATGTGTGCATTGGATTAGGTTGATTATTATCTGTCTGTCTGTCTGTATATCTCTGTATGAGAATAGAGAGATAGCGAAAAGTAAGAGAGAGATGCATACAGGAAGAAGGAGAGATGGAAAAACAGAAAGATATAGAAAGAGACAAAAAGACGTAAAAAAGAAAAATGGGATAGAGAGGAAAGGGAGAAAAAGAGAGAGAGAACGAGGGAAAGAGAAAGTGTGTGTGAGAGAGAGAAAGAGAGTAAGAGAGCGAGAGAGAAAAAGAGAGAGATAGAGAGAGAAAGAGAGAGAGAGAGAGAGGGGAGAAAGTGATGAAGACAAAGAAGATAAAAAGAAAGAAAGAGACATTGAAAAAGAACAAAGGAAAGGGGGGAGGAGGTAAAAAGTTAATAAAAATGGAAAGATATAACATAGAATGAGAAGGAGATAACACAATACATAGATAAATGAGACGTGTGGACTTCGGTGGAATGTGCTTGTTTGCTTTCAGCAAGTCGCCAGCATGAACATTTCGACCCAGCCATAAGAGAAATATGATCAAGGGAGAAAATGAATGAAGATGGTCAGAGTGAAGCCTTAAGTCTTATTTTCTCCAAAAAAAATCATAGAAGTGCACATCAAGAGAAACCTGTTGCAGTTTTCTGTCATTTGTTTCCCTCCCTCCCTTTCTCTTTCTCTCTCTCCCTCCCTCCCTCTTTCATTCTTCTTTTCTTTATCTCTCTCTCTCTCTCTCCCTCCCTCTCCTCCCTCCCTCTCTCACTCTTCCTTCCTTTATCTCTCTCCCTCCCTCCCTCATTCTCTCTCTCTTTTCTTTACTACCTCTCTCTGTATTGATCTCTCTATCTTTCCCTCTCTATATGTACATCTTTCTATCTCTCTTTCTGTTTGCTCTCTACTCTCTACCTCTTTTCCTCTCTCAAATTTTAATTCATGCATCTCATTCTCCCTCTCTCCTTTTCTCCGTTTTTCTACTCTCTCTCTTTCTCTCTCTCTCTCTTTCTCTCTATCCCCTCTCTCTCTCTCTCTCTCTCTCTCTCTCTCCCTTTGTCCTTCTGTCCTGTTCAAAACAGAAGCCCTATATAGTTTTACATTAACCCTTTCGTTCATTGTATAGAGATGAGAAGCGTAGGTCTAAACATATCGACCGCCAATAAGGGGGAGCAAAGTTACCTGTCAATTTCTGACAGGCAATACGATGGTGGGAGTATTTTTATATGTCTAAATATATAAGTATATGTATGTATATGAGTAAATATGTCAAAACTTGTGCAACTAGAGCAGAGTTTCCCAAAGTAGGGTCCTTGGCCCCCCCAGGAGATTTGTGAGGATATCTAAGAAGTGGACTATTGGTGTGATGAAGGGTATAAAGGCAAAAATACACCAATCATGGACGGAATACTTCCTCGTGAAAGGTTCACATTGTATATTACACTGGCAATAGATTCTTATCAACCTAACATTAGCGCTATCACTTCTTTTTTTACAAAAACAAACACAACAGGTACTGCCAATTTCTAAGATTAAAAATAATCGGAAATAATTTGGGAGACTCTGAACTAGAAGAAGAAGGAAAGAAGATTTTACTGAAAAGAGAACGTGATTGAGTGGAGAGAGAGGGAAGAAGATAGATAAGAGAGGAGAGAGAGAGACAGTGTGGTTCGGAGGGAATGAGAGAGAGAGAGAGAGAGAGTGTGTGGTAGGGAGGGAACGAGAGAGAGAGACAGAGTAAGAGAGAGAAGGGTAAGAATGACTTGTCAAAACTTTTTGCCTAGGGGGAAAGCGCTGTCAGTAGGAGTGAAGAGAGGGAGAAAAGGTAAGTAGGGGAGAGGGGGAGGGACTGTAGGAGCGAAAGGTATGTTGAGAGAGAAGGGAAGAGGAGAGGTATGTTTTTAAATTTAGGTTGGTACAAAGGTGGAGAGAGAGAATAAGGGGAAGGAGGACGGAGGAGGAGGAGGGAGGAGGAGGAGGGAGGAGGAGGTAGGAGGATGGAGGAGGAGGAGGAGGAGGAGGAGGAGGGAGACTTGCCCTAGCACAACAACAGACCTGAGTCTTGTAAACAATGTTAAAGTAGACGGAATACAATATATTATACTGTAGGTACATTTTACATACATAATTATATAATATACAGAGTGTCCACTTTTAATGTGCGCCATAGGAAAAATACATGTAAAAACAGTTTTTCTTGTCTCAAAAGTCGCCATTAAGTATTTTAATTAAACCAAATATGTTAACTCATGTATTTTTATCTGAAGAATCCACTGGTGGTAATTTCATACACCTGGGACTTACAGTTAAAAAGTTAAGGGTTCGAAATCCGAGAAATTTGTTATGTTTGAAACTCAACATTTTTGTACAATGGGATACTCTATTTTATGTATTTTTTCACGAGAAATTGATTGGTAATATTTTCAATTACCTGGAGTTTACAGTTAAAAAGTTCTGGGTTCGAAACCGAGTAATTGCGTTATGTTTGAAACTCAATATTTTCGTACACCTGGATACCTACCTGGTTTCTGGTTTTACTAACTGTTATACCCTATTTTAGCATTCTTTAACTTTATTTGTGTATTTTTTCAATAGATATAACGATTTCTGCTTCTTTTGTCCGAAGAAGACCTACTGAAAGAAGGCGTGTTTTAAACTTGAATTCATGACTTTGTAAAAAAGAACAACTGATAATCAGTTTATGGTTTACTTACTAAATCAGTTTACTTACTGATATTGAAGTTAGATTCGATTTTCAAAGATATCTCCATCAGCAGCAACACAATATCCCAATCTGTCGTAAAATTCATTGAGAACATTTGCCAATTGACGTGCTGTTATGTTGTTGCATGCTTGGGTGATGGCATCTTTCAATGCCTCATTGTTTTACCTTCGTGATAAAGTATTGCTTTTAGGTAACCCCAAAGAAAAAATCATTTGGGGATAGATCGGGTGATCTTGCTGCCCATCAATATCACCATTGTGAGCTATCACCCTTCCTGGAAATGCTGCTTGTAAAAACTCTTTGACTAATCTTGAGTTGTGGGCTGGACAACCGTCCATTAGAAAAAAAAATTCTCTTTCACCAACAACATTTGTGATTCAGGACCAATAACCAATAGGAAGGGCATCCAGCCGTAAAAAATGTGCCAAAACCAATCAACCTCAACTATGAGGTTGAACAACGTCGACCCTGCTTGAGCGGGATAAGACAGAGTAAAAGAAGAAGAAGAAGAAGAATGTGTTGTCTTACTATTCCTGCCCACACGTTTACTTTTTGTGGGTACTGAGTATGAGGCTGTACCAAGAGTAGAGGATTTTCTTTGGCCCACATCCGTGAGTTTTGAAAATTGGGAGCGTGTGTCAGATTTAAACTAGATTTGTCTGAAAATCGAATCTAACTTCAATATCAGTAAGTACCTACCCATAAACTGATTATCAGTTGTCCTTTTTTACAAAGTCATGAATTCAAGTTTAAAACACGCCTTTTTTCAGTAGGTCTTCTTCGGACAAAAGAAGTAGAAATCGTTATATCTATTGAAAAAATACACAAATTAAGTTAAAGAATGCTAAAATAGGGTATAACAGTTAGTAAAACCAGAAACCAGGTAGGTATCCAGGTGTACGAAAATATTGAGTTTCAAACATAATGCAATTACTCGGTTTCGAACCCAGAACTCTTTGACTGTAAACCCCAGGTAATTGAAAATATTACCAATCGATTTCTCGTGAAAAAATACATAAAATAGAGTATCCAATTGAACAAAAATGTTGAGTTTCAAACATAACACATTTCTCGGATTTCGAACCCTTAACTTTTTAACTGTAAGTCCCAGGTGTATGAAATCACCACCAGTGGATTCTTCAGATAAAAATACATGAGTTAACATATTTGGTTTAGTTAAAATACTTAATGGCGACTTTTGAGACAAGAAAAACTGTTTTTACATGTATTTTTCCTATGGCGCACATTAAAAGTGGACACTCTGTATACTGTACCTATATATAACACCAAGATTATCTACACAATGATGTATATATTAGAGCGACTTGCTCTGTCCTTGTTAACTTGTTAACTGTAAACAAAAAGGTCAGCCCTGTAAATTCACTGGTTCCTGTCAAAATAATTTTCCAGCAAACATCCATTGATTCTCGTGCTCCTAACTTGTGAAACATTTTTCCTGTAAACAAGACAAGTTGTAGGGTCGGTTACCATGCGACTTTCAGTTCACTATTAATAATAATAATAAATCATTTGTTTTATTTTTCATATTTTTTTTTTTTTTACAGAGGACCCATCCTAAGCCATTTTTATTTGGCTTCTAAGATCTAAGATATTAATTTTTACAAATTGTCAGATAACGTAACAATAATAAAAAATGTTTACGCTCATCTTTTATTTTTTAACGATACACGGACATAATTAAAAAAATCCTATGAATCATATCGCCGTATTTCTACTGCCCAACTCAGGCCTGGTGAGGTTAATGTGGATAGCTGGTGCGATTCCCAGCAAATGGAGGGTAAAACACCCGTCCTAATCTAGTTGGTTAAATCGAATAGAACCGAGTCGTTAGGAAGGGTATCCAGCTGTAAAAAATGTGCCAAAACCAACCAACCTCAACCATGAGGTTGAACAACATCGACCCTGCTTAAGGGGATAAGACAGAGTAAAAGAAGAATAAGGTTTACTGGGTGGCGACCACTGGATGAGTTTATCTAATTATATATGTATATATATCCACCTGCCGACCCGCAGGAAAGCAGTAGTGTGGTCTGGTACCTTCAAGTACCTTGGTATATGTGAAGGGAAGACAAGTCCTGAAAATATCGGGTCTTCGCGCTCCTTCCCATGTTCACATCAGATTCCACAATCCAACGGAGAGCTCAAAATACAACTAGACCAGTTCCAGTTCCTGATGTTTTTCTACAAAACTAATAACAAAAAAAAAACTTAAAAATATGTACAACAAAAGGGAACATTACTAATTTTTATTTACAATTGTTTTGTAATCCGGGGTGAAGTTAATGCCTTAGGCATTTCTCTACCACATCACTAATGTTGAACACTGTGGAGGATGGAGGGAAGATGGATTGGTGACCCCGCCGCTGTCTCAGGAAACCATTCACTGCCGGAAATATAATCTCCCTCAGTTTCTTCTTCCTTCTTCTTTCTCTATTGCTCCTGTTTTGACGAACCCCCATCACTACCACCATTGATTACCTGTCCAATTGGATTTTTCCCCACCTCATTGAAGGTGGATACGTTGTATATCGTCGGCTGGAATCGTCGGCTGAAAGGTAAGACTGACCATCTGCATTTGGACCATCTCCATTTGGTCATTGAAATCTCCACCAGTCTTTCAGGTAAAAATTGTTTTTTCCCTTTTTCCCGCGAATATGTTTGAATACTACCGAACTTTTGATTTTTAGCCAATAGTTGGGTTAATTTCCGACCATAGTAACGAAAAATCGAGAGATGACCAACTGTCACTTGGTCAGTTTTACCTTCTAGCCGACGATATGTAGGTATAGTGCTACGCATTGCTACCCTTTATTCTTATGGATTAAAAATTCAGTGGAAAATAGGAAATCCTACATTATAGAACAAATTATTTAAAAAGCTACCTATAATAAAATAATGATGAAAAAACTGTATCATGCAAGTCAAGAAACTTTGAGTATAATAGGAAAGCTTTTTTATGACGGCTTTACGATCGAATCAACTCAAATTCAGGAAAATTTCTGTTGAGGGGTCCTTGTCTCTTGGAAATGATTCCATGGTTTGCTTGGAAATCAAAGTTATGAATAGTACCCATAATAGCTTTTTTAGTGTTACAATTATTAGGTACTTGTGCGCGGGCAAAAGGGAGCCCCGGACCTTAGACCCCAGTACCTACAGCTTGATATAGGTAGTCGATTTTCTAGACTCCGTTGAGGCCGCTTACAGTCTGTCCCGGTAGCTCAGTGGTAAAGGCGGCACTCTATGAATCCAAAGATTCCAGAGGTCGTGGGTTCGAAACCCAGCCGGGACATGACAAGTTATCCTTCCATTTGGGATTTTTACCACGTATAATAATATGTCTTGGGCTTACTGCTGGAATAATGGGACTTTAATAGTCTTAATAGGGCAGTATTTATAAGGCGATATTATTATATATTTTCAAAGCATGTTAAATTATTTTTCGTGATACCGGTGTTACTCTAGGGTCTAGGGCTCCGTGGAGTTTAGGTTCTAGGGCTTCTAGGTCCGTTGTGTATACGCGCACTTAGTCGATAGCAACCAACATATTGGCGAAATAATTCGGACCGTGGCGGGGCGCCGACTCGAGTTTCTACCATTTTTTGTCCAACTGGTTCAGAACGTCCGCCGGCAATTTATTTATGTTGTCCTTCCACCACTAGCCGCGGCTGAATTATTCATGTGCCAGACTTCAGGAGAGGGTATGGAGAAACCGGTTTCGTCTGGTCCATATAAACCGAGATATGCCAGAGGCCTCCAGAGATTTCAGAAATGTTTTCGATATAAAAAAAAAGTTCAGACTTTTTATGACCTACAAGGTGGCTGGAAAAAAAATCATTTCTCTCTCTCAGTTTATTTATTTATGTTTATTCTGAGTTTTTTATCAACTTCTATAGCTTTTTCAATAGCTGTAAGTCAAGCCATCGTCGATGGCGCGTTGAATGCACCGATTCTCGTAGGATAACCGAAGTTAAGCTAAGTCCAGCGAGGTGAAGACTTTGTGATGCTGGCATTACGGCCAAACCTAGGCTGGGTGAGGTTAATGTGGGTAGCAGGTTTGTGAGTTAATTCCTGCTAATGGAGGGTTACACCCCGTCGTAATATGACCATGCAGTTGAAAGCGACGTTCAACCGAAATTAAAAAAAAAGCTGAGTGGTTATCGTGGTGGTTGTTAGGTTTAGCTTTTACCCCTGACGATTAACTTTTCACGATTAGCTCAGGGGTAAGTTCTGCACTTACCATACGAAAGATTCGAGAGCCAAATGAAAGTTGTAGTTGTTATTGGATTATAGTGAATGGGAAGTATTCTCACTTCTCGCCCATCAGAGGGGAGGCATACCACAGGATAGCCAAGCTACAACACAGACCACTAGAGTGTGAAGTAGGTACTAGTAGCTGCTGTTTCATGGCTAAGAAATGAAAAATCTGAGTCAAGCCATCATCGTCGATGGCGCGTTGAATGCACCGGTTCTCGTAGGATAACCGAAGTTAAGCAACGTCTGTATTCTTTAATGAAAAATAAATTAGGTGGGGAAACATGTTCTTTTTAATGTTCGCAGTTGTCCTTATTCATCCAACTAAATCATGTTGGACACTTGGACATTACTCTCCTATCCTTATTTTTCGGCTTACTTTTTTCCAAGTTCTCTTTATTTTGTCACTCTGCACACTGATGGTCAAGTGGTTAACGCGCTAGTCTGGTAATCCAGGTAGCGTAGGGATCCGTTGGTTCGAATCCCATCACCCAGTGCATGAATTACTGAGGAAACATTAATTTGAGTTTGTGACCACATAATAATAAGACTCTGAGGGTTAGGTTGTAGAAAATGCTTTGAGCATGAACCTCGCCTGGTGGTTACTTTCCACTTAAGTGTGTTGTTATTTGAAGTTTATAGAAGTGAACTAATAGCAAATATTGTTGCAATTGGTTACTATCAGACACTTGTGGGGTCAGGTCGCATGCATAACATGAATTATGCATCTGACGTGTGAGGTCAGATACATAATATGTATGAAAATAAATATAATAATTTAAAGCACTAGACACACCACCCTGTATTAGAGCCGACATTTTAGGTAGGTAACTAAACCCATAACTATTAGAGAATCATAATAATAAAACCGGTTTCTCAGCATGTTTACTATTTATAGTTAGAGGGCTTCTCTCCGGGCCTAAACAAATTTATTGCCCATACTGGGATGCGAGCAGGTACTTCTAAACTGGTCCTTCTTAATCTCTCTCTCTCTCTCTCTCTCTCTCTCTCTCTCTCTCTCTATCCCTCTCTCTCTCTCTCTCTTAAGGTCTTCAGATATACTCAAGTGAGCTCTGGCTATGCTCTTGAGAGAGAGAGAAAGAGAGAGAGATATCTTCAGGTACTCTCCTGTTCAGTTCTCCTTCTTTGTCTTTCTTTATCTTCTTCTCCTCTTCACCATCCTCCTTACTTGTATTCTAGAAATTCAAGGATAATGCTAGAAGCACGAAAAAATATTCTCACTTGGAATCGAACCCATGAAATAGACGAACGCCACCAAGTTTCAAAGATCGTTTCCCATGCAAATTTTGGCAGTTTGGCAGTTTGGCAGCCGATCAAGAAGTTACGTGGGCTTGGTACTCCAATGTTGTACCAGAGAGAAACATGGGTGTGTATTCCTAGAACTATCGACTTGATGGTTAAAATACCATAAACATTAATATCCGGACAGTACGCCTGGGTTCGAACCCCGATGTAGACCAGAGGTTGTTGAACTCATCGTTCTGTGTGTCTTTGAATAAATAAAATAAGATTTGAATACATTGTGAACATAGTGTATTTGATATTCAGATTGCATTTTATCTTTTTTCCATCAGGACTATCGGGCGTGTGGACTCAGGACCAGGAGATCCGTGTTCGAGTCCTGGTTAGCACAAAGAAGTTAGCATAATTCTCTATCGGAACACAGGCATTCAGATTTAACAATAAATTTCTAAAACAATTTCTTGAACAAGAGGACATAATGTCTTGGACTAAGAAGCAATCCGAATGCTCTACAGTGTACAATCTGTACATAATGTATATAATTTCATGTTATAGTAGTGACTACATAATAGGTATGGAAAGCATTGTGTATATCTATGTCTATATGTTATGTATGTTGAGAGTACAATACCGGGTACAAAACACATGCTGGGCCCAAAACAATTCATTGCCAGGCCGTCAGAGTGGAACAGACAGCAAGATACGGGTATTATATCCCGCATAACAACAGAACAATCAGCCTCATCATTTTATCATCAACACACGAACAGCCATCATCATCATCATCACTATCATTAACCAAGACTTCATCATCATCATCACTATCATTAACCAAGACTTCATCATCATCATCATCATCATCATCACATCACTATCATTAACCAAGACTTCATCATCACTATCATTAACCAAGACTTCATCATCATCATCATCACTATCATTAACCAAGACATCATCATCACTATCATTAACCAAGACTTCATCATCATCATCACATCACTATCATTAACCAAGACTTCATCATCATCACATCACTATCATTAACCAAGACTTCATCATCATCACATCACTATCATTAACCAAGACTTCATCACAGGCAGAGGCATCCTCAGCGCAGTCATCAACAGTAACTACATCACTACATCATCACCAAATTATCAACAAAAACGTGAGTCATTTTCTATCTTCATCAACACAACCCAATCATCAGCCAGCCTCCGTGGCGTAACGGTTGTGACTACTACCCGTAGTATAGAGGTCCTGAGTTCGATTCCCAGTTGGGGCAAAGTTTTTGAACAGAAAATTCTGTTCCCTCCGAACTTGTGAAGCTGGTCTTACCCAGGCTGAGTGAGTTTAAGGTGAACAGCTGTTACGATTCCCAGCGAATGGAGGGTCCTGGTAAAAGCCCCGTCGATATCCCGGAAGATATTCCTTGAAAAAAATGTAATCAAATTAAGAATACAATTTTTTGTCGGCTCGGGGGATCGAACCCGGAACCTTCCGCTTGGCAAGCGAGTGCTTAACAACTGAGCTATTCGCGCGCTCAAATATTCTTCCTAACCCTGTCATACTCATACACACCCAAGGCTTTATTTTTGTGGGCTTATGGGTAGATATGTTTATTATTTTAAAAAATTGTCCTGTGCACGATCGTTCTAGTGTGGTATGTATCGCCCCGAATGTGCTATTTGGATAAATACCTGTACAATTGTACATTTAGGGCAATACCTTGAGTCTACATTAGGGTTAGGAAAAAAACACGTTTTAGTCTATACCAGCTGGTCTATAGGTATGAAGAAAGTTTGTACTTTTTGAATAAGAACTTTTTGAATAATAACTGAAGTCAAACTCGTCAGAAGTGTGGGTAGATGGAAATAAGGTTAATGTGCGCCTATGGGAATAAGGTAGGTAGGGGTTAATGGAAGCCACCCACAAGAAACACCTGTCATGAAGATACTCCTGCTTCCTCTGTCTCTGAAACCTCTGCGTCATTTTTCTGCCACTTCTAAACTCAAAGAGGTTAATGTGAGTTATGACTTATGTATGCACATTTCTCTAGGGCTATAAGTTCGGAGTTCACGATCCTTTTCATATGTTGTATTCTCTTCGAAGGTTATAACTTGATGGCTGTGCTCGAATCAGATCAATCAGATGGAGCCTAGGGGTTATTCTCTCTCTCCCCATCGCTCTCTCTCTCTCTCCATCGCTGTCTCTCACTCTCTCTCTGTCTATCTCTCTTTCTCTCTCTCCATCGCTGTCTCTCTCTCTCTCTCTCTCTCTCTCTCTCTAGCCATTATCATTTGAGATGAATATTCTTCTTATTTCAGTCTTCAGTCAATCTAATACCATGACCTTCATTTCACATTCTGTGCACGCTCTCTCTCACTATCTCTCTCTCTCTCACTCACTCACTTTATCTCTCTCTCTCTCACTCACTCACTCACTTTATCTCTCTCTCTCTCTCTCACACACACACACACAATATCTCTCTCTCTCTCTCTCTCACCAGCCTCCGCCTCTACCCTCTATTTGTAACACTCACAGACTCACTCTGACAGAAACTTATTATTATTATTGCTTCATTATTATTATTATTGCTTCATTATTAGTATTATTATTACATTAGTCCAGTTTTTGCCGAATCATTCCCTTTGCTAAAAGTCCCGAGTCACGATTCTGAGTGAGAGAGAGAGAGAGAGGGAAAGAGAGAGATAGAGAGAGAGAGGCATCATCGGCGAGTGGGTGAATTATTTTAGATGCTCTGTTGTAAGAAGACACTGAGATATTGGTGAAGTGGCAGAGATTGCAGAGAGTGCCTGAGGCATGAATATCTTCAATGTCAACATTATCTAAGTATTGCCATCTAAAAAATACACGGGAATACAATATCTGCCACATGGTCCAATAATAAACATAAAATTATCTACTTACAAGGTTACATAATTTATTATTGTAGAAATGACATAGGCAATTAGGCATTATCACCGGATATCTTCCAACTCTTCTGATTTCGTTGGAAATCGTGCATTGGTAGTCAAGTGGTTAAGGCGCTAGTCTAGTAATCCAGGTATCGTAGGGATCCATTGTTTCGAATCCCCACCCAATGCATGAATTTTCCTCTTTTATTTGAGTACATATACATATGACTACGTAATAATAGCACTCTGAGAGTTAGTTGGTAGAAAATGCTCGAAACTTTTTTCAGCTAGAGGTGCAGTTAGTGTATTACCCTTAAGAGCCCAAATTTCAAAATCGGCGCTGTCGATATGAAGAAGGAGGAGTTGGCGTTCACCCTTATCACCACACCAAACCTCACTTATTGTGTTGGGATTGAATTAAAGGTATTTCTTGGGAATGAAGTCTGATCTCGAGTTGGCTGATTTTTGAAAACCTTGTTGCAATCCTCCTGTCTATAGTTGAAGAATTATAAAACCTGAGTCAGGTCTTGAAAAAAAAAAAAATCAATTCTAATTCTTCACCATCTCGTGTTTATTAGGAACCATTTTTTGTTGTTGTGAATTTAGTTCTAAAAATATAAGCCAAGCTCATTAAAATTAAGGATTTTTTTAGTATACCCGCGATCTTGTTTAAACGAATGCGATATCCGTAAATTAAAAAAAAAAAAATCATTTTGTTTTTTGTTCTTCGAGGAAGGTAATCAATTTGAAAAAATCATCATTTTTTTTACTCTTAATGAATAGAGGTACTCACTTCCATGTGGATTTTTTTTATTTACATTTACTCACTATTCTTGATATTTTTTCTGTTCCAGGTTTTAATTTTCAGTTCCACTTGAGTTTCTGCTGCTCTGACGTCATTGACAGGAAAACCGCTCTTACAAAATATTTGCAACAGTTTATGAAATTACTATCTACACACTTTTTACATTTAGGTGGTCACAGCACAACAAAAGGTAAGTTATTAAGATAAGGAATGGTCAGTTTTGGAAACAGGAGAACCAAATTCGTGTAGAGGACCAACGTCCTACAATTCCTACATCTATATTGTAATCGGAATAATGGATAGACGCAATAGGCTTTGTTTCGACTGAACTTGTGAGAGAGGGCGACCAGGGGCGGGCTGACGTCAAGAGGTGTTCACTAGAGATCGATGAGCGAGACTCCTGAGAGCGATGGTGTGACTCGGGAGTACTAACTGACTTGTCCCTCTTTTCTTAGGTTTATATACGAGTGTTTATCGATGGTACATTCCACATTCCTTGATAGACTTGCTCCTATGATCTGATTATTGTATTATCAGATCATATGAGTTATCTTCAGATTAAGTGGTTCATGTGTCATGTTTTGGCAAGGTGTCACTGTTATCTTCCATAGTCTTTATCTGAAGCCTATGGAATTTCTTACACTGATGTTATTCGCGGATGGCAGTGTTACTGTCCCTATGACACCTCCCCAAGTAACGCGAGCTTTGCCTCTAAAGCGACCTGACCGACCTCCTCACTTTGTCTCTATATTTATTGTTTACATTTTAGTTAATTTACATACATGGGTTTAATATAATGAACATTATTATACATGGTAATTTAAATTTTATAGGTGCAGGTGGGCCCTAGTCCGTCCTTTCTCTGCTTGTCGGTGTCTGTCGTGTTGTTGCTGCCGCTGGTGCTGTGTCGGAGCAGCTTGTTTCGTCTGGAGGTGTGTGCGTGTGTGTTTCTCGGAGGGTCACCCTTGCTTGTAATTTTCTGTGACGTTTTCTCGGTGTTTTTGTCTTAACTTCTGGTGGGCTGTGTCCATTGCGGTGCGGTTATTCTGTTGGGATTCGCCTGAAATTCTGCAGGCGAGGGGTTCCGTTGTTCCCTCCCGTGTTCTTTTTTGTATTTCTCGGTGTTTCTTCCCTATGAGTCATGGCTTTTGTCTGGAATTGGTTGGGTGTTCCGGTGGATTTTAGGCTAAATGTTGTTGAGCCGGAGTCAGATGCTATAGTTGATGTGGCCAATGGGTGGAAGTGGGGTTTGACTGCCGGGCCGGTTGGTGGTGTTGGTGTTGTTTCGCCGCAACGGGTTGTTATTGTCGTTGTTGCTTGTGCTGTATGGTGCCAGATGGGAGTTGGTCTTCTCGTTCCTTCACTAGTGTTTTTCGTGAGTAGGGTGACCATCTTACACACTACCTCCATCCGTTCATGTGCTCTGCTGTCCTTCTTGTTCTTACTGTATGAGTTGTAATTGCTTTTCCGTGACTCGTACAGGCGGTGGTGGGGCTGGGGATTGTTGTTGCTTTGTAGTATTTGGACTAGGGCTTCCTTTTTCTGTATAATCAACAATTATGAAGATAACATGAGAACAAAAATTATATTGTTTTACTCAACTAAATATAAGCAGTATAGGCATATTATAAATTGTGAACAATGTATTATTTTATAGATATCTTTTGTGGTGCATAATATATTGTAAATCTTAGGTATTATAGGTCTTAACTATTATAAACTATTATAAATAATATAAATCTTAACTGTGGTGCATAATATATTGTAAATCTTAGATATTATAAATCTTAATTATTATAAATATTATAAATCTTAACTGTGGTGCATAATATTATAAATCCATAATTTTTATGAATAAGGTATCGAAAAACATTATTAGCTATACGGTATTTTAAACATTGTATCAATTACGTACTATGTACTGCAAACTCTATCTATAATATAACATTCGGGTTTAGATAACGTATAACATAAGATTCAAGTATAATATTCAAGGTTACATAAATATATTTTTACTATCTCACTGTACCTGATTTAAATTAGATACTTCTTAATACGTTTTTTTTTTTTTTTTTTTTTTTTTTTTTTTTTTTTTTTTTTTTCTTAGGGATTGTCTGACAATTATCTTTTTTGTAAAAGCTCTTCTTGTCTCGCGATTTACTTTATTCGCTGGTCCATGCATTCAATCCTTTCGTTCATTCGTATTCACACATTCGTTCTGTCACATGCATACCTTGTGTTCCCGGGCCCTGGGAAGCACTGGAGAATTTACTGAAACCATTCATTCTAGTTAATAAGGATACATTCATACTTTTGGAAGGGTGTCTGAAGGAAGGTTTAAAATGGGGGAAGTCGTTACTGCGTTCAAACGTTGACCAGTTTTAGAGTTTCTTTCGGACAAGAAAAGTTCAGATCTATATCCCATGAGCCTAAGGTATGGGTTAGGGTTCCCAGTGTTTGTTTGTTGTTTCGGGCGCCAGGGCTGTTAGCCCGGTATCGGGGACCAACCCCGATTATGAACCTGTATATATACTTACCGTTATTCTCTAGAGTTGTCTTCGTAGAATGGCTTTAATCTTTCTATGTGAACTACATCTTTAAAGTTTTTCTTACTACTAAGTTTGCCTTCAACTTCGTAGTTCACATCTGATACCACTCTTGTGATTGTCAGTGGCCCACATCTGATACCACTCTTGTGATTGCCTTGTGCACTACGTCGAAGTCAAATTCGCTTAATCTAAGTACGAATCTCATGAGTCTTGATGATGGGTTCTTGATATTGTTCCAATACCGTAGACTGGCATGGTCCGTGATTACTGTGAACTTGGTTCCCCACAGGTAATTTCTGAATACTGTGGTTCCGAAAACTAGTGCGAGCATTTCTTTCTCCGTTGTGAAATATTTCAGTTCTGCTCCCCTTAAATTCCGTGATGCATATGCCACGACGTTCCCTGTGCCTGCCTTGTCGTTGGGGCCTCTTTGTTGAATAATAGCTCCAACACCATAGTCTGATGCGTCGATGACCAATTCTGTTTCCAGGGCAGGATTGAAGTGGCGTAGAACTGGTGCTGTGAGGAGCTTTTCCTTTATGAGTTGGAATTCTTTTTCGTGCTCCGTTTTCCACTGGAACTTAGCATTCTTCTTCGTGAGTTCCTGTAGGTTTTTGGTTAGTTGTGCGTACTGTGGAATAAACATTCGGTAATAATTAGATAGTCCTAACCAACTTCGAACTTGTTTGACTGTTTTTGGTCTGGGGAAGAGCTTAACGCTTCTTAGCTTTTCTTCGTCGGGAGCTATGCCTTCTGCTGAGACCATATGTCCCAATACTTTGATTAAGTTCTTTCCGAACATACATTTTTCTGGTTTAACTTTTAGATTTACCTCTCTTAATCTCTGAAACACTTTTCTTAGGCTAATTAGGTGAGATTCAAAATCTGAATCTGCCACTAGCCAGTCGTCTACGTACACTAACACGGTGTTCCATAAGAGTCCTTTGACTGCGTCGTACATCGCCTTTTGACATATACTAGGGCTAGATTTCAGGCCGAAAGGGAGTACGTTATATTCGTGCAGCGCGTTACTGGTGGCAAAAGCTGTCTTATGTTTGTCTTCCTCTGCTAATGGAATTTGCCAGAAACAATTTTTCAAATCTAAACACGTGAAAAATTTAGCTCCATTCAGGTGGTTTAAGAAATCGTCTGTTCTCGGCATCGGAAATTTGTAGTCGGTTACCTTTTTGTTCAGCAATCTGTAATCAACGCAAAATCTGGGATCCTTGTTAGACTTTTTAACCAATACTACGGGTGCTGAATATGGGGATTGAGATTCTCTTATGACTCCAGCTGTTAACATTTTGTTGACATGGCTCTCGATTAATTCCCTTTCTTTATGTGCTGTTCTATATGGAGGACGCGCCACTGGTATGTCGTCCTCGAGTAAAATTCTGGCCGGGGGTACTCTGGCGTTCCCCGCTGGAATTTCATGTTCTGCGGAAAAAATATCTACATACTCGGTTAATAATTTCTTAAGTTGTAATCTTTGTGTCTTATTAAGGTTATCTGCTATGTTGAACTTGATTGTGCTATTCACCTTATGTTTTACACTTGTATTATGGTCTAGTTCAGATGATACTAACAAAGTATTACTGTATATCCTATTGTTCTGAGTATAGATATCGGCGGTAACCTTGCGATAATCCTGAGTGTATACTATTTTATTGTTATGATAAATAATGCTGACTTTGTATTTTACTAGAAAGTCTGTGCCAAGGACAATGCAAGGTGTGAAATTTCTGATTACGTAGAAATCTTGAATAAGATAGTCTGAATTTTTATCAATGAAAAACTTTAATCTCGCGATACCTGACACGGTCATTTTTTCGTTGTTTGCTGCAATGACTTTCCTTATATTACAGTTTCGGACATTTTTGGGGTTAACCAAACTTTGATCGATAATTGAAATTGCACTCCCAGAGTCTAGAATAGCCCTGTGAGTGTTGTCGCCTTCGAATATTTTAATGGTAGTTAGGCCTGTTGGTTTTGGTCCGACCAGGCTGTAGCTGGGGGATTTAAGGTACTTCGTGGCTCGTTTACCCCTCCTTGATGAGCCACGACCCCGTTTCCCGAACGTTTTGTTGTTTGACCAAAGTTTTTTCTAGTTCTACAAAATCTTGCTAAGTGTCCTATTTTATGACAGTTAAAACACGTGGGTCGACCGTCTCCAGTTCGACCATTATCCCTGTACCTGGGTTGAAATGGGCGTTTCTGTGAATAATTCGATTCTAAATTTCTAAGTCTCTCTAGGATTTCGTCCTGTCGGTTTTTGTCATAGTTATTTTGTTTATTATGATTTATGAAGTTACATTGATTAAGTTCTACCTCTGTATTTCGAATGTCGACCATTCGGTTTACCCCGTTTATTTTCTTGATATTGTCTATCACTTGAACTAAAGTGTCGTCACCTCTTAACATGACTGTTTTCAGCATATCTAGGGGTAAGCCATCCAGTAGAAATTCTTTAATTCTATCGGACGGCATAAGCGGATCTATTTTTGAACATAAGGTTAAAATGTCCTGGATATATGCCATTGTTGGTTCATCGTCTGTTTTGAATTTCCTACTTTTAAGTTTTATTAATAAAATCCGTTTTTCTATATCTTCTTCGAAAGCTGTTTTGATCAATGTTACTACGTCTTCCCAAGTATGGTGTTCTTTAATGTTATAATTGTACCAGTCCGACGCAGGTCCCTCGAGGTAACATGGAAGAACTGTTTTTCTAATGTTTCCAACCCACCCGTTTACTTGACACGCTAACCTGTATTTTTCAAGAAAATCGCTAATATTTTCACCGAATTTAGCTGAAAATGTAATTGGTTTTAACGTGGGAGTTTTCGGTTTTAAAATTGGGTCTTGGTGTACTACGTTTTGTGTTACTGGGCATGTTATACTTGCTGGACCTGAACATGACGTACTCTGTTCTGTTAGGTGGCGAGTGTTATCCAGGCTCACTAGTGGTGCTGTGTTTGATGACTGTGCAGTGGTGGTCGTTGATGTGGGAGTAGATGTTATGTTTAAAAAACTTTTTGTATTTAGGGTTTCTCGGTAGCTTATGTATTTTTGTAAAAGTTCTTTGAATCTGTCTGAAAGTGATTTAAGCAATATCTTCTGTTCTTGCGAACATTCCGGAAATTTACTTATTCGAGATTTGTAATGTAAGTATCTCGTCTCGATTTGTCTGTAATTTGTTGATCCGTCAGCGAGTCCTTCAAAGAGTGTATTCAAATTATCTAGTCCCCTTTCTATTCTTTCTAACTCCGCCTCCAAATTTGGTAGTTGTTCTGGGGCCAACTGGGCGACCTCTTTGTTTTTATTTTTACTGAGCATTCGACGAAGGTCGTCGAGTTTTTCTGTGCCTTTTAGGGTTTCCCCTCTTAAAGCTAGCTCGTATTGTACCTCTTCCATGGTTAGTGTATAAATATCGAAAATTAGTTTAGCCATTTTAAATTACTGTTAATAAAACGAAAGGTCAACAAATTCAGTCTTCTAGTCTATAGGCAGGGGTCACAACGTTATGTCAACAAAAATCTGGTTTGTCTATAAAATCACTATGAAAACTAACGTGTACTTACCTAATAGATGAAGGATTCTGGGTTCTGTAATCGGAATAATGGATAGACGCAATAGGCTTTGTTTCGACTGAACTTGTGAGAGAGGGCGACCAGGGGCGGGCTGACGTCAAGAGGTGTTCACTAGAGATCGATGAGCGAGACTCCTGAGAGCGATGGTGTGACTCGGGAGTACTAACTGACTTGTCCCTCTTTTCTTAGGTTTATATACGAGTGTTTATCGATGGTACATTCCACATTCCTTGATAGACTTGCTCCTATGATCTGATTATTGTATTATCAGATCATATGAGTTATCTTCAGATTAAGTGGTTCATGTGTCATGTTTTGGCAAGGTGTCACTGTTATCTTCCATAGTCTTTATCTGAAGCCTATGGAATTTCTTACACTGATGTTATTCGCGGATGGCAGTGTTACTGTCCCTATGACAATATTACCTCAGTCTTGATTTTCTTTTTTTTTCACCTGATTGCAATTCTTTCCTTAAGGTAATTTTAAGTGAGGTTGTTATCATATTTGTGTTAATCACTTTCGTGATGTCACAATTACTCAAACTAGCTTTACTAAATCTATGCTGAAACCGGGACTTGAACACCGACCTCCAGGTTACAAGTCCGCCACCTTATCGATCAAGCTACTGAGGTCGGTTCTTTAAGGTAATGGGAAATAAAAGAAGCTCGTATAAAAAAAATCGGTCAAAAATTTCGCAAGTTTGTTGAACTTAATGTCCCCCTCTGCTGGGTTTTGATCAGTTTCGTCACTTTTGATGTATGTTAATGTATACATCTCCCCCTCCTTCTCCTCCTCCTCCTCATTGATGTAGTGAATTTTTAATAGATGCTAAAATATTCAGCCAGCCATGTTGAATTGGACTGAAATATCAGGCTGCAGGCGCATACTGGTATTAAATTATGCATTTCCAACTTGCGGACTAATCTCGACCACGTTTTGACACTCATCTATTTTTAAAAAATATCTAAATTATGTTTTCGACATTCAATATTCCACACAACTGTCATCAATGTGTGTTTGAGGTTGAAGACCGGTTGAGGCTTGTTCCGCTGTAAGAGTTTCTTATTATCTAATACTGATTTAATTGCATATTTTCAAAGTTCACAAGAAGAACCGCCTTTCTTCTTGTGTCGAGAACCAATCGTCGAGTTGTTATCATTTAATCAAGGAAATATCAATTTTTGGACTAACAAAACTCTGTAGCTACATAAAACAGTATGTTGCCAATTATACATAGAGTCAAGGGTTCTGGCAACTTCAGTAGTGAGGACTGAGGAGAATGAAGACAACATAATAATATTATGTTTTTACAAAAATATGTAACTTACTTCTACGAAACTGAATTGCATTATGCATGTTTCTCTATTAACTACAATATAATGAGGAAAGCCCAGGCTGGGTGAGGTTAATGTAGGTAGCTGGTACGATTCCCAGCGAATGGAGACTAAAACCCCCGTACTGACTATCTCAAGACAGGACGTTAAAACCAAATAGAATCAATGGACATGAAAGGAGCTTAGAATTTTAAAGAAGAATTGAAATAATTATTATACCTACTTTATTTAATTTTTACAAATAAAAAACTTCGCCCATCTTCCTGTCGTCGGGGATAGACCCCATAATGCTGACGGCATTCCCTTTTTGAATTGCTTAGAAATTGCATCTGGGCGTCCATATAATCCTCTCACCACCGTGATTTAGGTATGCCTATCCCTATCTCACGGACACGGAATTATTATAAAATGAGGAAAGCCATGCCTCTGAAAGAATTAAGCAATTCGGCTGGACACGGGTTCAGGTCGAGTCTCTGAACCCTGGACTCCCGATGAATATCTCAATTCAGTGGAACAGGCAGACCACCATCCGCCCACTTCATGCTGGCTTGGTTTCCAGGGCGTTCGTTCTAAAATTCAGAATTAAAACGTGTTCTACATAATTATATGGGACTGTAGTTTATACTCATATACAGATACAAAAATACATACATAGTACATACATACATTTTTATATCAAGGTTTTATGTAAGTAGGTACGTATCTTTAAAATCCTCATATATTCAACATGTATACCTTACATTAATGAGGAATACGTAATATAAATAGAAGTACTTATAAAAAATCCGGATTCTCATCCATAAAAAATACAGATTCCATAAAAATGAAGGAAAAACATCTGGATTTAATTTAGTATAACAGTACATGTGTAAGTATATGATGCTTATATATTACATATTTACAGGGTGTTCCATATATGACGACACCACTTGAGTGGGAAAAGACGCCGAAAAAGAAGAAGAAAATACCTACAACATCTGTAACTAGAGTGTTGTCACATCTAAGTTGGACCACCCTGTATATGAATCCTATGTATAACAGCACATCTCATAGCAGATAGCTGAGTTGAAGAAACATGTGGACTCCCGGCCCAGAGATTGATGCTTCGAAAGAAGAGTACCGAAACGACGAGTGTTTTCCCATTTAAGTTGGACCACCCTGTATATGAATTCTATGTATAACAGAACATCCTATAGCAGATAGCTGAGTTGAAGAAACATGTGGACTCCTAGCCCAGAGATTGATGCTTCGAAAGAAGTGTACCGAAACGACCTGCATTGTTTTCCTTTTCAGATCGTCTTGGAAACGCAGAAGTGAAACTCAATTGTTTATTGAATAGCTCTCATGGAAACGATTACGATGTTTATTACCTAACGAATAAAAAATGGTTATTCTCGTATAGGTGCGTTTTTATAGCAGGCTCATTCTTATATTTTCTTGGCAAGACATCATATACGTTTATAGGAATCAATTTCATGTCTAAAGATAAGTACGAGGGGTAGATAGATAGATATACATGCATATTTTTTCTGCATATTTTTGTTGTGTAGGTATTATATAGATATAAATATTATACAGCGTACTTTGACGTAGAGTTAGGCCTAGCTAGCGATTTGCGAACAAACCAAGCAATGTATAATTCTATACATAAACAATACCATGTACATTTGTATACGCACATAACCTCACCTCAGTTAGAACATAAGTCAGCACTATGAACAATACCAGCTTATAATGATGTTCTTAACTTAAATGAGTTTGAAAACACCTGTGCAAAGTATTGTAATACATTATAAGAGTGTAACATAGACTAAAAAAATAATAATAAAAAAAACGTGTTCTACTAAACCAATCTAAACCTTTATCATAAGATCACAACAGGCTCTATTCCTGTGCCATTAAGATTTTTTGCAACAAAGAAATGTTCGTTGTTGCAGTGGTTTTGCTTTTCTCTTATTATTTTTGAAAAGTTGACCTCATTGCTTTTTAGATACATTGAAAATTCTCTTTACAGAAGGCAGTAAGTAGTAGTCACTAGATATTTCGCGGATAACTACCTAGACATAAAAGCAATAACATGAGGACTTTAAGTCCAGATATTCACTCGTTTGGATAAAAATAATAGATAGTATCGGAACAATCGGAACCTTTCATCGGAAAAGTGAGGCTCTTTCATTCACCGAAATGATCACTTTTTCTGAGGTTTTGGGGTCTTTTGTTCACCCAAGTTATATGCAGCCAGCAATTAATATGTGAAATTAGGTTGTGAGCACAGTTCGCATCAAGGCAAATAGAATAATCCAGGAATAATGGAATCAAAGGCAAAATTAATTAACTTGGTCTTGGTCAAAATTAAAACCGCTTTGTATTTCTTGTTCTTAATAAAAAATTAATGAAGGAGACATTTTTGAAAAAGTCAGTACTTACTTACCGAGGTATTAGCAGTGACTACAATAAATTATTTTTGAAGTGAAATTTCAATCGTTTTTGTGATTTTGACTCCTGCATATTTAATAATTAGAGAGAAATGTACAGTTGTTCTAATGTTTTAAATAGGCAAAGAGATTGTCTCAAACTTGTAAATCCGATTCGACTATTAATTTTGCTAAGTTGCTAAGATTCTTTTCTTTCATCTGAGAACAATAAGTTGATAAAATGAGTAAAGCTAGTTATACAAACTAGTCCCTACCAAGCTTAAATTGAAATTTTGCTTTGAATTTTGAATCCAACTTTTTCATATGTAGGTACATAATTATTATCATTTAAGTCAGGCTGGGGGACTATATAAACAGGGAGTAGACCAGCATTGGCTTGGTTCTGGGGGCCCTTGTCAATTTTATAAAAAATCCCGTTTCAACAAGACAGCCGAATTTCGAATTGTTTTACCATGTATTTTTTAATCAGCATTTTTGTGATTTGACCAAGCTCGGCTTTGCTTAACTTTAGTTTCAGTTCTTGAACAAAAACCATGCACACATAAATTCAATTTCGAGTATATTTTTTAACTATGTATATTTATGACAAAAACTCTTATGATATTTTTGTTTCTTTATCATAGGTCATTATAATCACATTAGGTAGTGCAGATTTGTACCTATGTAGGTATATGTTAGTGATGATGGGTATGTTTTAGTGACGATGATTGTAATAATTATCGTAGAGATAAAAAAATTATGTCTCGAAAATGTGCAGCTTGTAATTTTTCAAGCTTTTAAAATGGCGTCCATTTCTCTGAAGCGTACGGATGGAATTAAAATTGGTAAAATATAATATTTTTACGTCGTTTCACCTGGGACTTGTAGAAGTAAAATTCTGGCTTGTTGAAAACAAATACATATTGGAAGCAAAAATAAAAATACTCTGGCCTATCATTTTCCAGTAGCGTCCCCTTCGAGTTTATACAAACCCTTTTTCCTACACAATTAGACAACCAGAGGAACCTTCATACCAGTTTCAGGGTCACTCATAAATTGCATACGACGATTAGTCGATATTGAATCAGGCTAAAAAACTACTGAGATTTTTTTAGTACACTTTATTTGTCGGCTCTGGGATCGAATCCGGGACCTCCCGAATGGCAAGCAAGAAGCTTACCACTGAGCTAATCGTGCAATCACAATAAAACCATTATTTTGAGAAGAGATACACACCTACCTTTTCGGTTGATAATTTTACTGTGCCTGACGACTATACCTTGTTGTTACCTACCAATCCCTAACCGAAGACTAGAGGCCATAGTAATGGAATTTAGAAGAGTACTGAATCATCATGAATATCCTAGGTATCACAAGCTCCGTGGAATATTTTATTAATACTTCAGTCTCCTGTCTAACTCAAAAGAGTCGAACTCAATAGACTTGAGTATCGAATATAGTAGTGTTTGTCTATTATATCTGCCCTAACCCCAGTTTGAAATTCGGATCTCTCTGGATCCTTCTTATGATGGTGTACGACTGTTCGGCGGTACCATACAATTTCTGGTAGATAGCAAGTTTGTCAGATTTTCTACAAGGAACGGTCGTCACAAAAACTTTGTGAGTCGTTCTTGATCCAATCTCTTTCAATAGCGCCCATGTTTCTTATTGTTTCACCATTAGAAACGAGGCACCTATTTTATGGTGAAATGAAACAATTGCGGCAAGATTTTAGAGCGTAATATAAAATAGGAAATATTTTCTATGAAATAAAACCTACCGACGTCCTCTCTCAAGCATGTAAAACGAAAAAATAAGGAGTTGAGAATAAAACGAAAATATAATAAACGGGCAAAAAAAACATTGTATGCTTCCAGGGAACTGTAATAAATTCTTCCCTCTCGGACGAGTCCATTGCATACGTCCTCCCCTCGTTTAAGAATGAAATGGACTCGCCCAAACAAGTTCGTATGCCCGACATGGAATAACTTCCAACAATACAAGATGGTTGAAGTTTGAATTTCCAAAAAGGATTTGTTTCCAGGTTCTAATACTACATAGTGATTTTCTAATTAAAAAAGCTAGTAAATGCCTTTGAAATAGTCCCATTGGAAAGTGTTTTTCATCTAGTTTCTTTCGATATGACTTTTGATTTCGGGAAAAATCTCTCAAAAGAGAGAAACTCCATTTCTTAGCTTGCTCATTTCACATTTTTATTCTAAACTGAATAGTACCGTGTCGTGTATAAAGAGAAGTGTTTTATTTTTCTCTAATAACTTGCATATTTGACGTGTAAATTCTATTGTTTTTATTTTAATAATGTATATAGTTGTTCTACATTTAATTTAGTTTAATTCAGTAGTTAGTAACACACATTAACGTAACTTTTCATATAGGTCATCTTACGTCATCAAGTTAGATTTCCTCACAAAATTGGTTATTAGAAAATTTCCACATAAGGGTTTCAACTCAAAAGCTGTTTAAGTTGTTCCTATTTTCTTCGTTTACACTTTACCAAGTTTTGGGTTCGTGTCGTTAATTTTTGGCCAAGGTTTTCGTAATCCCATTCCAAGCTTGGTTGCACGTTTTCATGGATCGTCAGGTAAGCTTTGTCTTTCAAGGTTTTTACTTTGTTCTCTCTCATTTCTGTCTTAAACTATGATCAAACTGTCTTTGACAATGCCATATTTTAGGCGTTCAAGTATGGCAAACTCTGAGTCGCAGTAACACAACACACCCTAAACTTCCCATGCAAAGGTCAAACATAAAACCTTAGCATTTGTCATTGCAAGGGACAAGCATTAGACCATTTCTAATTATTGTTAATGTCTATTGCAATCATATTATCATTTTTAATCAATCTCAATGAATTTCGAGGTGTTTTAATCTGGTTTTAGCAGTACAAGCAATAAGCCCTTTTCAGTGGGTGTATTAAATTGTTGGTTCAGTATGTAGTCAGCAATAATGACTTGTATAAATGTATGGGCAAAATGAACATTCTGTAAATATTTGATGGTAATTCTACTAAACCTACCAATTTTTTGTTAGGAACTTATGTTGGAGTAAATTTAATTTTTTTCCAAGGGAATTTTTTTTTTATAGGGAAAATGTGTTTGCAGTAGGCAAGTAGTGAGCTCATTGTTATTAAGTTCAAGGATTACTGGCTCCTACAATGATTAGATAAACATTACAAAATACTCTAGGATCAAAAACCAAAGTTTACCAGTTTTTCCAAGAGTAAATAAATTTTCAAAATAAAACATTTGACAGGACCAAATGTTGTTATATTGTATTTTCGTTTGTAATCATTTGTATTGTATATGTCCTATTATCTAATAAAGTGTAAATAAATAAAAAATAAAAAAATTCAAATAATTAAATGAAAGGCAACATGATCTTTCAAAATTCCACTAACGGGGATTTACAGTTATTTTTTCTTCTAAATATACTGGCAGGTCCAATTCATTGTGCAGAAATAAAATTATCTAGTATCAGGCAATCTCTCCGTTTAAGCAAAACATTGCATTTGGTATTGTTCACATTTTTACTTTCCTTATCCCAAAAAAAAGGAATCATTTTGTACAAAAGACTTGGTTAAAAAAAACAAACTGTACATCATTAGTTCATTTTCCATATTAATATATATTATAACACAGTGTCAAAATGATCAGGACAACCCTTAACCTAATAAGATAACAAAAATAAAAAGTTAAACACATTTTAAAAATGGAACATCAGTAAAAAATAATCAAATTTTATGTGACTTGATCTCACAGATGAATTCATTGTGCTTGTTGGTCTCAGATTGAGTATTGTGTCCAACAGAAGGTTTATTAAAAAAGTTTGAACTCGTTTTGATTCTCCTACATGACCTTAAATTTTTTAATCAAATAATATTTTCCCTGAATTTTTCTTTGTCTTAAAAAGATGGGAAATTTTCTTGAAATTTACCATCCACCTCAATCAACTGAATTTTTATTATAAAATCTGATTTTATATAAAATCTAATTTTTTTAAAATTCTAAGATGTAGGATACATAATATTAATACAACATACCAACACATTGATTAGATTAATAAATCTTAGTATAGCATAGAATTTGGTCCTCAAGCCTCAAATAAAAGTTAGAGGTCAGATGCATGCTTTTTATTTCCAAAATTTCCTGATTCAAAGTTGATGAATTTAAGGACCATCTACAAAACATCTTATATCTTTTATAACTTAGCTGCATAACTTTTTGTTACACATGTCAGAAGGTTACACATGTCCAAAAATATGAAATTTATTGAATTTGGAGCATTTTTGTTAATTTCTTCTAATATGAGATATTCTCAAAAGTAAAAATGCACAAAAAAATACCTAGTGTTAATAGGTATAGGTACCTAATTCAGAGTTTAAGAATAATATGTTGAATACCATTTTATTCATTAATAGGATAAGAAAAAAAATATCAATTTTTAGTATTTACAACTGTTTGTTCAGTGCCTAGCTAGGTATTTACAACAAGAAATATTCTCAGATTTTTTTTTAAATTCGAACAGAGAATTTCCTATGATACCTGTATTTTGATTACTACTTCCAAAACATTCAAATCCTGCACGTGTCAGTCAATGTGTTGCAGAGCTAGTTATTTATGCACATGAATCAATAAGAACATTTTTATTATAACCAAGAAAAAGGTGATATCTCATTATTGGTTCCCAGTCATAGTTTCAATCAGTTTTAATTTGTGTGTCCTGTAGTGTTGTGAAAATTGTGTAAAACAATACTTTCTAAACCTTTTAGGTAATAGAAAGTAAGAAATCTTTGATTGAATGATAATAATCAAGTAATTATACTATGTAGTCTTTTTTCTTTAACATTAATTATGTATGTAGGTACCGTGTACCCTAGAGATTCTTGGAAACTTGTATTGGGGTTTTCCCATCATGTCCACTCATACAAATTAATAAACAGGTTGGCAACTATAATTATATACAGGGTAATCTCTGTTTAATATTTATTTATTTTTATTTTTAAGCAGGTATGTAGGCAATTCATTCCCCTCTCTGGTTGGTTTCAACTCAGTTGTATTTTTTTTTTGCCAGAAAACAGCTCAAATTAATTTCTCGGGTCAAAACATCCCTGTGTCCTTCTTTTGCACAGTTTGAATACTTACTGGTAACTTTCGAGGCTCAAAAAATGGTTTTGCAGATGCATTTTTTTATGGCACAATTTAAAAGTGATCACCCTGTATAGTAATTGCCACTTTTTGTATCAGAAACTTGTTGAATCTGGAATTTTTTCATCCAACTGAAATAGGCTTGTAAATCTTGTGATACATTAGGATTAGACGGAGCCAAGATGTATGATTCACCATCATTAATAAGCTGAGTGTTGGTTATGTGTATTTTAATTTCTGTGAAATAGATTACACAACGAGCCCCTACCTTTTTACTTTCCTTATCCTATAATAAGGAAAGTATTGTATTCGTCGAAAATTTAACCTACCCAGCTTTTCACATTTCTGGACGAATCATAGCCTCAGGATACCAAAAAAGTGGTTTTCAGCCATTGGTCCGTGCGTCTGTCTGTGTGTGTGTGTGTGTGTCTGTGTGTGTGTCTGTGTCTGTGTGTCTGTGTGTGAACAGGATATCTCAAGAACGGTAAGAGCTAGAGACTTGAAATTTTGTATGGTAATTAATTTTATACACCAGACAAACCATGAAACTTTTGGTTGAAATCGGCCGCATTCTGCGGCCGCAGGGCCGCAAATATTGGCCGCAAGCACCGCTTCTTTGAATTGGTTAAAGATACAAAAAAAGTTAGAGAACAACATTTTCTCAGATTAAAAAAATAATAGGGGTTCACTCTGATCATTTTTTTGATATCTTTAACTTTTTGGAAACCGGCCCCAATTTACCGGTATTGTAGGGGGACCCGATTGGACTAACTTTTTTATTATTCATCCTAGATGGGGGTTGTGACATATCAAATTAAATGATTTTGAAGTGCTGATCACGAATTTGGCATTGATTTTTAGTTATCTGTTACCGTTCAGTCACCAGTGGCGGAATTCGACTCCTTGTTGGGAGATAAGGAAAGTCGTGTGATGTTTACACCAGATTTTTTTCTAACGCATCCAGGCTGGCTGAGGTTAATTGTAGTCTGGTGGAGAGTACAACCCCCTTGTTGAGTGATTCATACTATTATATTAGGACGATAAAACCTAATCCAATAGTAATTAGAAATGAAAGGAACCTCGGAATCTAGGCTGGGCGTCCATACAGTCTATTCACCACCGTGACGTCACATAGGTAACATTGCCTTTCTCAGGAGCACGGAAATTTAATATTATGTATTATTATTATGAACATTATCACTACTAAAGTTGTAGTTTTTTTTACATAATAGGTACATTAATACAATATAGGTACATGTAATATACAAAGTATTTATATAAAAGTAGGTACATTATATATAAAAATTACAAAAAATTAATATTAAGTATTTAAACATTGTATGATCAAATTAATACGCATTTCCCTCCGCATATTATGTCATTCCTAAATTTCTAAATACTTGGGACAGTATAGTGTATAGTGAACACTGCCTAATGTATGTAGGTGTGTATAGTTCTATTTGGTCGGGCACTTTATTTATACTCCGATGTTCATGGGGTCATCTTGTGTCGACCGTGTCATCGCCAGAAATGTTGCGGCGCGGTGGGGCTCATAATATTTTAAATACACATAATAGTCCCAAACACGTAAATAGAATACTGTGTTGATAAGATGGTTCACACAATCATACACTCGATACTTGTCATAAAAGTTATCATAATTGTTGTAATCACAATCGATAAGTTGATTCTTAAATTTTGCTCTTGTCATTAAAGCTATTTGTGTTTATCACAATCGTGATATCACATTTACTCAAACTCGCTTTTCTAAAATTTTGTTTCACTTGGGACTTGATCCCGCCTCTAGATTTCAAGTCCGCCGACTTATCGATCAAGCTACTTGTAATTTATTACCTCTCAGTGGCTGAGTTGTGCAGGCAGCTGACTCGAAGGTTGGTGGTTCGAGTTCCAAGCATGGTAATTTTAGTAGGACATTTTTGAGTCGTCCTAACACTCTATGGCCCTAGTGCATAGCAAGACTTTAAGGCCTCATAAATATGAATGGACCCAAGCACTGGACAAATCTCAAGTCTGTTGATTTCTCTATTAGGCTTAAATGATATCTAGTTACAACCCGATTAGCGTTTAACTATGTACTACCCCATTGAAGTCTCGTATCTATTAACATAAAGATCTATCTCAGGGGCTGCATATCAGATGGGCCAACAATAGACCCAAAACCTTAGAAAAATCCATCACTTGGGTCAATGAAAATCCCTCACTTGGGTCAACAATAGAAAAAGGTTACCTATTGTTTTTGCGATAAAATACTGGGTGAACCAGTTCGAATATTTTTTTTCTTCTTCGTACCTACAATGCGGTAGAGCAAGACTTCGGTTATCATAATATTATGATAATTATGTTACCTAATAAGAAAATTATTTTTCTACCGAACCAGAATAATTCAATTACATCCGCGGTTTGTCCTTGATGCATATTAAAAAAAAACTACTCTACACCCGAGACATGGCCATAAATTAATGTATTTCCCTAACCCTACTCTACACCCGAGGCATAGCCATAAATGTATTTCCCTAACCCTACTCAAGGCAGAGGCATGGCCATATATGTATTTCCCTAACCCTACTCAAGGCAGAGGCATGGCCATAAATGTATTTCCCTAACCCTACTCAAGGCAGAGGCATGGCCATAAATGTATTTCCCTAACCCTACTCAAGGCAGAGGCATGGCCATAAATATATTTTCCTAACCCTACTCTATACCCGAGGCACGGCCATAAATGTATTTCCCTAACCCTACTCTATACCCGAGGCACGGCCATAAATGTATTTCCCTAACCCTACTCAAGGCAGAGGCACGGCCATAAATACATTTTCCTAACCCTACACTATACCCGAGGCATGGCCATAAATGTATTACCCTAACCCTACTCCAGGCAGAGGCATGGCCATAAATACATTTTCCTAACCCTACACTATACCCGAGGCATGGCCATAAATGTATTACCCTAACCCTACTCCAGGCAGAGGCATGGCCATAAATACATTTTCCTAACCCTACACTATACCCGAGGCATGGCCATAAATGTATTACCCTAACCCTACTCCAGGCAGAGGCATGGCCATAAATATATTTTCCTAACATTCCTTAAACTTGAACCATGACCTTAAATGTATTTCCTAATCCCGAGGAATGGCCATATGTTTGTATTATGTAGTTTCCACATATTTTTTTTTCCGTATATTAAAAAATGTGCTCAACAAGTTTAGACTAGGTAATTTTCAAATTTAATACATGATACAAATTATTAATCTACTTGTACCTATGATATAAGATTTACCTAACACGTAATTACATAATGTGTTACCGATACCGGTTACTCGATGAGGGGAAAATTCTCCCTGCCCCTCCACTACCTGCGGGGGGCTCTGAATTCTGAGAATACCCCGGGTATAAATACCTGTTGCCGCTTTAAAATCCTTCACTCTCAACTTTATCATCATGGCGATCATTAGAATGAAGACAACCAAAGGAGCGGACTGCATTTTCACTGGAGGATTCAAGTACAGTTACCGGAGGAGATCATTGGATGGAAACCTTTCGTGGCGTTGCACTAATCATGCTTGTAACGTATCCATTTCAACCGATCCTGATGTGACAGTTGTATTAGAATCCAACATTGTGCACATCAATCATCAACCACTCAGCGACTCAAAAATTGACAAGGACATCATGCTTTCAACGTGTAAGAGAAAAGCAGCAGAAGACTTATTGTCTCCACCGCGAGGAATAACTTGTTCTGTTCTGGATTCATCTTATGCATCTTCTCTCACTCATGATGACTTGGAGGACCTTAAGCAGGCAATCTATCGGAAACGTCGACAAGTTTTGCCAACACATCCCCATTCACAGTCCGAGGCACTGACTCAACTTTCTACACTGGAGAATAAGACAAGCAGAGGAGAAGATTTTGTTCATGTCTTCAATGATATGGTTATCGTCACATGTAGAACAAATTTGGATTTTCTTATCAACCATTCAAATGTCCTACTTATTGATGGAACGTTCTATACCAGTCCACGTCATTTCCAACAACTCTACGTAATCCATGTGTATGACAATAGCGTATACTACCAGGTGGCATATGTATTTTTACCATCTAAAAATACAACCTGCTACAGCAACATGTGGAAAAATCTCATTTCTCTGAGTGGTGTCTTTACGCCTTCAGTGATTCTTGTAGATTTTGAGGAAGCAGCACACGCAGCAGTTCGGCACCAGTTTCCTACAACTTTAATAAAGTGTTGCAGATTTCACTTGGGTCAGAACTGGTACCGGAAAATCTCGGAAATTGGACTAGCCAACACTTACAAAATCACTTCGACCGAGAGTAAATGGTTGCGACTATTTTTTGGTCTACCATTTATTAGAGCGGAAGAAATCGATGATGCCTTTGTAGATTTAATGTCTATTGCTCCTGATAATCCGAAACTCGTAGTTTTCAGTGATTATGTTCTAAATAATTACATTGACAAGGATGTCTGTAAATTTCAACCAGAATTGTGGACAGAGCCTGAATCCCAAGTACCTCGCACAACTAATGGAGCCGAAAGTTTTCATCGCCACCTTAAGAGGCTATTTAATGCTCCTCATACATCTGTTCACCATGTCATAGAAGTACTGCGGAAAATTCAAATTGAAACATATCTAAAATTTCAAGGATGCAACAGGAAGAGGAAGATACCAAAGAAAGTTTTCGAAAAGGAAAAATCAATAGCCGAGGCAAGAAAAAAATACTTGGAGAGTGAGAGATCCAGTGAAAATAGATTACGCTTTCTCGAGGAAATTCGTCATTTCTGCTTACCCGCAGATGTCTAGAGATGTCTAACACTTGAACTAAAATGGCCCTTTTCAGGGCCACCAATTGATCTAAAACTAAAAACCAAATCTTAAAATTTTTTAAAAAAAGAAGGTACTAACTTGTGATCCACACTGAATAAAAAAATACCTGCTTTATATTTTTTCCAATGGCCCAAGTGATGGATTTTTTTTGATCCCTTCGCAGGTAAAAGAACCTTTTTTAATGACATTTTGGCCCATCTGATGAACACTGATCTCAGGATCTCTCTGCGAGGCATTGACGTCAATCCTCGTCATGCCTCATGTTGAAGTTGGAAATTTTATTTTCAAGTTAGTAGGTACCTACCTACCTACCATAGTAGAAGGAATTTACATAAGTACCTAATTTAAGTTTTCACGGTTTAGCCACTTCTGAGCTACCTACGTTGATTGAATCAAAGAGTCTAATATGTGGGTCGTTCCTTAACTAGGTATAGGAGTGAATACATGATTTTTGTTGTTACTGGTTTAACGTCTCTTTCAACTGCATGGACTATGTTTATGTCTCTTCGTGGGTATGTTTATTTAATTTTTCAAAGAACTACCTACTATCCAAATAATGCAGGAGAGGTAACAAGCGTTTTCTGTGATTTGTGTATTTTTAGCCACGCTGTAAATTTCGTGCCAAGAATATAATTGTTCGTCTTTGGCTACTACACTCACAAAAACTATACAATACATAATTATTTACATAGGAATGATCCAGCTCTCGACATATGTAGGTACTACAGGAGAGACGGACCCACCTCGTGGTTTCGAATGAGTCAAGGTGGGTCTTCACAGACAACACCATTTGAAATCACCGAAATTTTATTTGAAAAAAATAAAAATAAAACTCTTTAGTGGAAGGGAACCACCAGGCGAGGTTAATGCTCAAAGCACTTTCTACCACCTAACCCTCAGAGTCTTATTATTATGTGGTCACATACTCAAATTGATGAGAAAAAATTCATGCACTGGGTGGGATTCGAACCAACAGATCCCTACGCTACCTGGTTTATCAGACTAGCGCGTGAATCACTTGACTCCCAATGCACACTGTTAAGATAAGGCACTGCTGAGGTAAGGGTTGAATTGCCTCAGCCAATAATTTCGCCCTTTGTGATTTAACCACTTGACTACCACCAGTGCGCATTTCTAACGAGGAAGAATTGAATTAGCTTAATTTGGTTGAAATTGCATTTTGTTGTGTAAATGTCATCATGCCGACTTCATTCAATAAGGTCTAAATTGATTTGGAAGAGAATGCCGTAGGCATTAGCACCGCCCTTTATAAAGTCTTGTTTAATAATTTGAACTTTGTTTTTGTAAAATGTATGTATCTTTGTATATTATAGAACTCGATGAAGTCTGTTTAATAATAATAAATATCGAAATGAACGCTTCTTTGCAACAAATCATTAAAAAAATCACATTAGTGTTCGTCTCGTCGGAAAGAAAACTAATGAATTACCTATTTGTTCCCCAAAATTTTAATTCTACAAATAGTATTTTGCTGGTATTTTTTTTATCAACTTATTTTAGTTGAAACCTGACTTAAGTGTTATGCGATTAAATAAATCATTTGAATGAATGCTTAGGTTGTGCCCCACCCCTAAAGTTCAGGTCCCCAAAGGAACTTGGTACAGGAAACAGGAGGCTCGATTGCCAAGCGTTAGATCTGGAGCGGGGGAAGAAGGGGGGGGGGGAAGTTGAGAATTGGAAAGTCGTAAAAAAAAACAGCGGAGTTTGGAAATATTCTCTACGCCTAGGAAAAGCTTCTCCCCGTGGGTCGTTAAGAACTTTACGACGGCTCCTCCTGTGCTTGCCTTGCTCGTTGCCAATTTCGCTGCTTTTCAACCCCCCCCCCCTCCCCCCCCCTTCACACATCCCCCTTCAAGCCTCGGGGGTTGTCATTTTTTTACGAGCTCCTCTCATGCTGGAATGGAAAATATTATTTTTTGGTCCCTTTTCTTGTTCAGTGGCACCCCCCCCCCTCTGGTGAGCTTTCTGTATACTGGCTGTTTAGGAAGGAAATTAATGGAGTGGATGTCCTGTTTATTTAGTGTAGTAGCCTACACCAGAGATTTTTCGATTCAAAGATCGTCAAAGCTGTACTCATCACTTCTAACTTGCGCTATAAAAAATAGTAGAATAATGTATTTGTAAAAATTTGAGCCTCAAAAGTTACTTTTTTCTGTCTGTCTGGCTACCATCGTTCACGATGACGCCACCCTATGATGATGAGTGACTACTAGTGCCAGGATATGTTATTAATTTGCGTTGTTTTTCTTGTTTCCAGCTGGACTCGAACCCCGGCCCGGGCACCGCGCGCCTCTAGAATGCGGCCGGCCGAGGGAGTCCCGTCCATCGCTTAGATGGAGGCAGTCACCCCCCCTGCCATGCCCTCGCAAGCACAAATGGCCTATGCTCAACGCACGACAAATTTACACAGGTAAGCGACCTCCGCAGACCCGTCACTGAGAAACTTCATTACCTTTTCATTCAGAGATAATATGGTGAGTAGTGGTTGTTGTTGTAGCCAGCTTGGCTACAGCTGGAGGGCTGAGTGATGGTCTCCAGCCAACTTTATTTCAAAGTTGGCTCGTCCTGAACCACATATTTCTATGTGCGATCAACCATCATGAGGACATAGACACTAGAGTAGTTGTCCCATCAAGACTACCTATAGTCCCTTTATTTTTAGTCCCTACTCACCTGATGTTCTACAGCTCCCAGAAAGATATAAATATGCACATGTGTATGGATGACATCTTGGAATCTTTTTCCACGCTACTTGTAGATTCGAAATAGTATCGAAATAGTACCAAATGCAATTTCAAGAAAATCGTACCATTTGACCTAAACAAACAATCGAGACATATCATTCTAAGAAAAAATATGTTTGTAAAAATAATGATAAAATATATTTTTTTAAGTGTACCAATTTAATTCAAGAGTACCATTTGACCTAAACAAACAAACTAGACATGATTATTGAATATGACTAAGGAAAGGAAAATCATGTTCAAACATGGACTTCGTATTCAAAATATGCTTTTGCAGCATCACAAGTTATGTTAAATCGTTTAATATTTTCGACTTCCTGCTCAGAGTGTGCTTTTTAAACCATCAGCTGAGGCGGACTAATGATCACTTCAATGAGAACTCCGTTGGGTTTAGTGTTGAATCTAATCCATTGTCATCTTCATCAACTCATCTATCATGATAATCAGGCAATCCATCATATTGGCTCTTGACTTTCCGAGATGATGTGCCCGAGCGCAAATCGCCTGGTCATTAGCGAATACCTGAGCCCAGACCAGCGGAATGAAGAAATCCGCTGGTATCCTTTTTGTTAAGACTACCATCATATTTTATTATTCATCATTTTTTTACTTTCCTTATCTATAATAAGGAAAGTATTGTATTCGTCGAAAATTTGACCTACCCAGTTTTTCACATTTCTGGACGAATCATAGCCTCAGGATACCAAAAAAGTTGTTTTCAGCCATTGGTCCGTGCGTCTGTCTGTCTGTCTGTGTGTGTGTGTGTGTGTGTGTGTGTGTGTAAACAGAATATCTCAAGAACGGTAAGAGCTAGAGACTTGAAATTTGGTATGGTAATTTAATTTTTACACCAGACGAACCATGAAACTTTTGGTTGAAATCGGCCGCATTCTGCGGCCGCAGGGCCGCAAATATTAGCCGCAAGCGCCGCTTCTTTAAATTGGTTAAAGATACAAAAAAAGTTAGAGAACAACATTTTCTCGGATTAAAAAAATAATAGGGGTCTATTCTCATCATTTTTTTGATATCTTGAACTTTTTGGAACCCGGCCTCAATTTACCGGTATTTTGGGGGGACCCGCTTGGACTAACTTTTTTATTATTTACCCCAGATGGGGGTTGCGACATATCAAATCCAATGATTTTAAGGTGCTGATTACGAATTTGGCACTGATTTTTAACTATCCGTTACCGTTGAGTCACCAGTGGCGGAATTCGACTTCTTTTTGGGGGATAAGGAAAGTCGTGTGATGTTTACACCAGATTTTTATTAATTTATGTAAACAGAGAATGGGCGACAGAATGATGATTTTTGTTGTTGATCTATCGGTGTTGGCCTACTAGGAACCACGGGAAATGAAAGAACATTTTGTTTTTTCTCGTCAAAATTATAATTTCCATCATCATAATCATATTGTGAGTCATGGAAAACTCCACGAGACATAATTTTAATATACTTTTATGTAGTAGAATTGATTTATGCACTGAGAAAGTGATCGCAACATCTTGTTTTCTTGTCAGATGTCTGATGATGACCGAATCACTTGCCGGTTGCTGCGGTACCGTTAACAAATAGTTTTCGGAACTTGTGGTGTTATCAGTAAGGAAGCCTCTTGTCAAAGTGGTTTTTTCTCTCGATATTTGCTCATTGGTAGATTTCAAGTCTTTTGCAGGTTTGAATTTTTTCATATATGATGTAGAATTATTGTAATTAAGTGTATCGTATTTTTGTGCTTTGGTAAGCAGTATACAGCTACAAAAGCATTTTACAGCTTCAACGAGGGGTTGTCTTTAGTGGGTTCGACAAATCCCCTTTCCCGATCTCATAGTTGGTAAGGCCTTTCTCGATAGCTGGGACTTGGGGGTGTAGATACATATCACTATGTGTTTATACTCCGTGGTCCTTGCTCTTGGGTTCGGTTTTGTCTGCTATTTGCGTATCGGGTTCACTGTTTCCTTGGAAATTTTTTCCCCTCTTAAAAAAAAGCTACAAAAAGCACACATTCATTTTACAATCAGTTAGTAAACACGCTGATTTAATCGTGCATCAATCAAGGACAAGTTTGGCAGTGATCAAAAAAATCACCATTTATTTTGTTGATTCGGAATGACAGGCGCGTCGTTAGTCCAGGTCGTGACAAGCGGCTTGATCTCTCAGATTTCAAGGCTTGAATCATCACGCGAGTGGCCACGCCCACCGCAGGCCGGGGCCATACTTGCCGGTGAACCTCGCTATCCCAGTCCATCCGGTGAATAACTGTAACTTTGGAGTCAACACAGTGTTGCATTTGTTGCAAGTTGAATTTTTTTTGTTTGTTGGTGAGGTGATTTGCTCTTTAAAATCCAGTAAACGAGAATCTAATACATGACTGTAGGTGTAGGTACATAAATAAATAAATAAATGAACCTTTATTTGGAACTGAAATATTACATACATCAAAATTAATACATATTTATAACAGAACAACTGGTTCCAATTCAGCTTATTTGCTGAGGTACGTGTAGGTACATAGATTTCAGAAAGTAATGTGTACCTGGACATCTGTTTCAAGCTCTTTAGCTCCTATCAGTCTCCGCAGAATGTCCATGCCATAAGTTGAATGTTTGGCACAGCTCTCGTTCTACGTTGATGGCATGAGGACGGATGAAGGTCTCCTAAGCACTGGGACCCATCATATCTTCAGTATATACAACTCGCAATAGCCTATCCATCCACCTACCTACTACCTATATGATGTATCTATCTATGTCTCTGGTTCTCCAGTTGAATCTCTCTGGTTCGCTTGGCTCTGGTTTAGCTGAATCATAAACTTGTAACTCTGATGGTTCCATGCCAAGAGTTCACGTTAGTTTCTAGGCCACTCGTCTCTCTCTCTCTCTTTCTCTCTCTCTCTCTGCGACCGACGCTTATTGCCAGGTATGTTGTACATTTTATATTGGCCACAGATAGATATAATGTTGTATTTCCATCTATTCGTACTGAGGAGGCTATGTATGTTGTGTCTTGGAAGTTGGACCATATTAGGTAATCTATACACGTTGAACGGGTTCTGGTAGCGAGAGTCGGTTGGTTCACATGCTGGGATTGAGAGAGAAGATCGAATTCATCTCTAACTCTCTGGTCTCCTATTGTTGTTGACGCAAGTGGTGACGATGCCGATGGTAATTTGATTCTATTTGAGCAGTTCGTCTAAGCCACCAGCATTCACGATAATAACCTGCAGATGCAATAGGACATCATTATTGATTTGAATGTTTGTATTCTGAAGCCTGTTACTCTGTTGTTGATAATGAAACATCCAGTTATTATTATTATTATACAACGCTTTATTAGATATAAAATGGACATTATGTACAGACACATACAAATAATTATTTTAACAATGAAAAAAAAATGGAAACAATATATACAATAAAAATGAAAAAGAATAGAAAATATATAAAAACATATGTCCTGACTAAGGGGCGGGGTTATTGCCTATGGCAATCTCTTCCACCTAACCCAGTTATGCAATTTGTCCTGTTCAATTCAAAATATCTACACATATAAAATTTCTTTGTTTGGAATGTGAATCTCGATATTTCACTCAAAGGATAGAAATTCAACATTGAAAAATCTAGATATGTATATTATTATATCTAGATTTTTATTTTTCCTCGTTCATCAGTAATTGATTTATGTGTCTTTTGATTCTTTTGCAATATGCAGACTTTGAAATGCTCACTTCTCATTTCTCTCTCTCCCTATCCTCTGTTTCCACCTCCTTCCCCCACCCCTCCCCACTCTTGTCTCGGAGATGGCCTTCAGTTTGTGCAGTGGCGTAGAATGGGGAGATAAGATATCGCTTTTACTAGGAAGGAACGGGAGAGACAGAGAGAGAGAGAGAGGAGAGGAGAAATTGAAAAGATACAACAAGAGAGGCCCCCGTTAAAATTTCATGATCTACAATAATATCACAATTAGGTACATAATATGTATTACATATTTAAATACTTACTACCATGAGGATGATACATTATATATGAAACAAAATATATGGTAGAAAAGAAAAGTGGTGATAGTTGATAATGCCTAGGCCATTATCCACCAATTGATACACTACTATGTGCAATCCATATCTTTCTTTGCTCCATCATCCTTTAGATGGGTTTCTCCCCGTAAGTTAGGGCTATCCCACGGGATTGGCAACCTGCAATACAGACCATATAGGTGATGGATTAAAAAAAAGCTTTGGATTACTCATCAAGGAAAAAAACAGAGATAAAGAGAAAAATGTGGAGAGAGAGAGAAAAGGGGTGAAGGATGGGTGTTGAGTTTAGTGTGGGTTGTGCTCAGCCGGCGTTGCTATGGAAACACGAACTCTGCATCCAAACTGGCTAGGGAGTGCCGGAGTGGTAAGCCGCAGGACGAGGGTTCAAACCCTTGTGTTGGGCTTCTTGTATCTCAGGTATTGACTAGGGGGTTGTCTTTGTCCACGAGAATTGATCAATTTCAAAAGATAATTTTGAGTGACAAAAGAATGATAAGCTGAGTTCAAACAGGAATCAGTTTTCCTGCATGAAGATCTATCTATATTTTAGTCAGAATATCGCTAGTAGACAAATTTTTGTTGCTCGCAGAGTGGTCTACATTGCTGCAACTCGACGCAGTATTATTATCTAATTAAAATGGAATTGATATATTCCCTGGACGAGTATATAAGAAATCTAAGTTGCAGGCGTTAAGCCGAAAAAAATCTTCTTTAGGAGTTTTCTTTCATAACTTTACACAAACGAATTTCAAAATCAATAAGTTAAATTTAAACCCACACTTGTCGTGTTCCTCCTTTGAATGGAAAGAAAATACAGGAAGTAATGTGGTGGTTGTGGGAAGAGGGAAACGAGGAAATGGAATCGAATGGTATTAGATAGGAGAAAGGGATACAGAGAAAAGAAGGAAGAAAGAGAAAGGACTTGAATTTCTCGAGGGAAAAGGAAAGAGATAAATGAGAAGAGAGGGTTGGAAAGAAAGGAAATGGAATTGGATAGGAGAAAGGGATACAGAGAAAAGAAGGAAGAAAGAGAGAGGAAGTGAATTTCTCGAGGGAAACAGAGAGAGATAAATAAAAAGAGAAAAGAGGGTTGCAAAGAATAGAAGGAAATGGAATTGGATAGGAGAAAGGAATACAGAGAAAAGAAGAAAGAAAGAGAAAGGAATTGAATTTCTCGAGGGAAGCAGAAGAGATAAATAAAAAGAGAAGGGTTGAAAAGAATGGAAGGAAATGGAATTGGACAGCAGGAAATGAACAGAGTGAGAGAGTATGATGGAAGAAAAAGATAGAAGTAAACGGACTTTCCATCCGTTAGAAAAAGTGGAACGGACACAGTTTCTTTGGTCATATCTCTTCTTCTCATCTTTCTCTATCTTTTCTTTACTTTCCCTGTCCCAATTTTTTTCTGGAATCGATTGCCTTAGCAAAGGAAGGTGGAGGGGGAAATGCTGATGAGGTCAGAGTCTGGGCGCCCTGAATTCTCTTGGAAATGTGATGAGGAGTTTCAGCAGTCAGCATATAACTTTTTCATTGTGAGATAAGTCGCTTGGTGTAAGAGATAGAACCCCGGACCTACGCATTTTATTTACAAGTACCTAATCTATAGGTCTGGCTGGGGGACTAAAAACAGGGAATAGACCAGCAGTCTAGCTGGGATACTATAAACAGGGAGTTAGACCGGCATTGGCTTGGTTCTGGGGGCCCTTGTCAATTATTAGGCTACTTGTAAAGACAGTGGTAGAAGTGCTGAGTCATTCCTCCACTGTCTGGCTACCATCGTTCACGATGACGTCATCCTATGATGATGATGAATCTATAGATATATTTGCATTGAACTTGTATAAAACCTGTCTTTTTAGTTTTTCTTTTTCCATATGGTTCCATTCAGTCAGTAAGAGTCCCATTATTTCAATTAAGAGTCTCATTATTCTAGCAGTAAGCACAAGACGTATTGTCATGTGGTCATAGCTCGAATGGAAGGATAATTTGTCATGTCCCGACTGGATTTCGTACCCGCGACCTATGGATTACGAGACAGACACCTTGACCACTGAGCTCCCGGTCAGCAGTGCACCATTCTTGCTTTTCAAGTAATACCTACAACTAGGTAACTATACAGATATCCCTATAAGAAAGGACTTCTACTTATAGCAAAGGACTTCTACTTATAGGACTTCTACTTATAGCAAAGGCTACCCTCTTATATGTGATGATGTACAATTGTCATGTGGGCCTCACTGGAATTCAGAGTCAGCTTTTGTTGTACGTATATTCCTGACACTAGTCAAACCCGAGTCTGATGCAGACGCAGTTTTGAGATTCAGCAAAATGAGAGAGAGGGTAAAATGTGCTACTTTCGAGAAAACTGTCAAAGTAGAGCTTTTAGCGCTGAGAATGTGAAGGGGGAGGGGAGATGCTGACTGAAGCTAAGGGAAGACTCTTTTCCCTTCAGCAATTTCGGAAAGAGTGCTGCAGACTCAGCCTGGTTTGTGGTTAATGGGAGAGAGGCCTTGGGTATATGTGAATAGAAATGAGAGAAAGAGTGTGTGCGAAGGAGAAAGAGGTGCGTCCTGTGGTCTGCCATTATTAGGATACCATGTCTCTTCCAATCACGTCAGTAATTTTAGGTAGGGAACATTACCGAATTTCTAATGGTACTCATGCAGCATTTGTGACGAAAGTACATAGTTTGTGTTCATTCAAATTAAGTTTGAATAACGCAAAGTTCAGTGCAATGGTCCCTGGTATCTCTGCCATTGGGATATGGGACATCTTGCACACCACGTTGGATTCTCCTTGAGGCATGCCATGTGCATGATGTACAGAATAGTCAATAATTATCCGATAGAGTACTTTACAAAATGAATATTGGTACCTTTTCTTGAAAGTAATTAAATATTTATTACTAATACTTGCTCAGATATATTTCATTCAGTTGGTACTTGGTATTGCGTAAAATACTTTACTTCTGATCAAATGCTTGTTGACTTTAAAGCCATCTGGAAAGAGAAAGAAGTTCATTAGTATTTGTAGGTATTAAGTTAAGTTAAGTTATCATATATGTGTTAATCACTTTCGTGATATCACAACTACTCAAACTCGCTTTACTAAATCTACGCTGAAACCGGGACTTGAACTACCGACCTTCAGGTTACAAGTCCGCCGCCTTATCGATCAAGCTACTGAGGTCGGTTTTTTTGTAGGTATTATAAGCAATGTATGTGAAGTCTGTTGAATTTAGGCTGACGACATGAGCTCTCTGGTTGTTTAAAAACCGGGAACTCTTATTCACTTCATGTTGTGCAGAATTTTAACACCGCGGATTCCGTCCATATTGCACGAGCAAATCAAAATGCACATATGTAATTTTGCAAGTCTTGTCCTTACATGCTACTTGTTGGATTCTAGACACACAAGTCTGGTCAGGCCAATCACGTATCACGACCTGCAGAGCTTTGGCCTGCGTCGTGGAATGGTACACATGTTCACGTACTTGTGTACACATGTGTGCGTTCTCATGACGAACGGTTAGGTTCACGTAGCGTGAGCGATTCAAACCGGATCGCGGAGATCTGGTTCTTCTAGGTTCACTATCCTGGTTTTCTTCTGATGTCTGAACCAGTTGGAATTCTCGGTAAAATAATTGCGAACGCAGAAGCGTAATGAAGTGAGTCTGCCATGACTTGATCGACATTGCGTCCGTATATATCTATGTATTTATCGCGATAAAAGTTGAAATTTTGGTTCCAATGAAGGTGAGTGAAATGGTCTGTAGGATGTGGTGCATCCCTGAGACTTGCTGTGTTCTAATCAAGGTGAAATGGTCAGTATAGGATGTGGTGCAATTGGTGCATTCCTGAGACTTGCTGTTCGATCAGGCCCTCAGCCATTGGCGGAGATAAAAAGTCACTCAGTCGATATAAAAAAGACATTTAAATGTATCATAAATTCACTTTGCACCTCTGTCAGAACCTAAAATGAGTTGGGCCTTTTTGAGTCTTGGGCCTGATATGAGCCATTTTGTTCTAAATTGAAAATCTTTCTCACCAATGTAAACTCTGAAGTGAGTTCCTCTCATTAGTTTGAAGCACTTTTATATGAGTAAATAATGAGCATTACTAGTTAGTGATTATTATTTAAGAACATGGTGGGGATCACAAGGTATTTGTTTCATAGGAATCTCGAGCTATTTAGATCTGGAACTGGTTACTATGCGACGCAACGATCTGAGTGAAATTTTTTCCTTATCACAAACATTGTCCCTGTATTATGCCCAAACTACATTAGAGCGAGGTTGAAGACTCGGTGGCTTTTATCAGGACGTCTGTCTGATCAAACTCGAGCCTCGTTCAAAACAGAGGAATATATTTTTCATTTGGGGTTGAAAAGGAATTCCTCTTGAATTCGCTCGAAGATTGCTCAAGTAAATTCATTTGAGTATCTTCCTCTGGCGAATCCAAATTGAATTTATAAATTAGTCTCATCTTATACGTTTTCCTAATGACTTAAATTTCATCTGTCTTTGATATTTCCATCCCATTTCGTCTCCTCTTTGCGTTTTATCTCGCTGCCTTCGCCTTTATCATCAACTCAGCCATTAGCTTTCCATCCTTTACCCTTTTCTTTATCTTGTTCTTCCTCTACCCTCTCTGACTGTTCTCTTTATCTTGCCTTCCTCTCCTTCTCTCTCTTCCTCTTCCTCTCTCTCTCCGTTTTCCTCTTCCTCCTCTCCTGTTCCATTTCCATTCTGTTCGGTCTTCTCTCCTCCCTCTATTGCTATGAAAAGAGTCGCTAATTGCATTACTTATTGTTATTGTTATTCCCACACTTCTGCTATGCCTTCTGTTGTGAGTTGAAAGCACTTTGTACTCTTCCTATCTCTCATTATCTTTCTATCTACCTATCTCTCTCCCCATCTCTCTCTTTCCTTGTCCCAAGAGTTCCTCTCTCTCCCCCCTCTCCTAATTTGTCCCTGAAGTTCATTATCTCTCTCTCTCTCTCGCCCTCTCTCTCCCTCTCTCTCTCACTCACTCTCTCTCTCTCCCCCCATCTCTCTCTTTCCTTGTCCCAAGAGTTCCTTTCTCTCCCCTCTCCTCATGTGTCCCTGAAGTTCCTTCTCTCTCCAATCTCTCTCACTCTCTCTCCTCTCTCACTCACTCACTCACTCACTATCCTCTCTCTCTCACTATCCTCTCTCTCTCACTATCCTCTCTCTCCTCTATCCTCTCTCTCCTCTCTCCTCTATCCTCTCTCTCTTTCTCTCTCTCTCTCTCTCTTTTCTCTCTCTCTCTCTCTCTCTCTCTCTCTCTCTCTCTCTCTCTCTCTCTCTCTCACTCACTCGCTCCCTTTCTCTCTCTCACTCACTCACTCCCTCTCCCTCCAATCTCTCTCTCTATATTACTCTTCTTGCATGGTCTCTCCCCTGAAGAAAAAGAGCCGAGACAGATTCTCCTCTCAGGCAGTACTAGACAAGAGAATGCCCGAGGTTATTTATTATGTATGGCTCGGACGCTCTGGTCAAATGGCTTTTCCATGTACCCACCCGTCATTTCAGTTATTATTATTATTATTATACAACGCTTTATTAGGTATAAATGGACATTATGTACATAGAAATAATTAATTTAACAATGAAAAAAATGGAAACAATATATATAATGAAAATGAAAAAGAATAGAAAATATATAAAAACATAAGTCCTAACTAAAGGGCGGGGTTATTGCCTATGGCAATCTCTTCCACCCAACCCTTTGTTAACTTTGTCAGTTGTACGCCTTTGTTAACTATCTCAGCTCCTTGAACATAAACAATGGCTGAAAACAACTTTCACGGACAGACAGACAGACGCACGGACCAATGGCCGAAAACAACTTTTTTGTGGTATCCTGAGGCTATGGATTCGTCCTGAAATGTGAAAAGCTAGGTAGGTCAAATTTTCGAGGAATACAATACTTTCCTTATTATATTAGGACTAGCGGGCCGAGGCATGGCCGTGAAAGCTAAAAACCCTTTTTCGCCAATGGCAGGTGTTGTAGTGGGAATTTCGAAAAATCCCGTCTTATTGCACATCTAGACTATAAGACAAAGCTACCTACCAAATTTCAGCTTCCTAGGACTTACGGTTTGGGCTGTAGAGCGATGATCAGTCAGTGGTCAGTCAGTGACTTTGACATTTATATATTAAGATAAAGAAAGTACAAATTCTTAAAGGACTAGTAGGAACCAAGAGAGTTGGTCTACTTTTAATCTGTTTCCGACTTGTTCAAAACTCATTGGATTTGAGATGGGACTGTAGACCAACTTTGGTTTTTATGTTTTCATTAAATAGTGAATAGGTATGTACTATAAAATTAATAGATGTACTACAAATATGACTAAGATGAATATTTAGCTTCACAATTTCTCATAATGTAGACACTCACATCAGTGTAGTGCTCCTTTTACCAGTTCAAAGATAGGATGTCCTATTATGCGAGAACAGTTAAAAGACTCGAGTCCCATCATTACATAAAATGTTCAGGTGGGATAAACAGGAGGCTTAATGCTGTGTCGAGACCGTCAGCCAGAGAAGTCCCATTAGGGGGGCTCTTAATTAGAGAAGAGTGTCGAGAACATAGTGCGACACAAACGCCAGTAAGTTCTCTCTCTGTGGCCCTTCTCTCCCTCTCCCGTGATAATTTTTCTGCCAGGTTTGTGCTGTAGCGAGAGAGAGCTGTAAGTGCTCGAATGCGGGGAAAAATAGTGCTAACGCTGCTGTAAAAATAGTGCCAGGGGCCGGAGAGAGAGAGAGCGAGAGAGAGAGAGAGAGAGAGAGAGAGAGAGAGAGAGAGAGAGAGAGAGATGGGGGGGGGGGGGGGATACTCCCCTGCGGTGAACAAAGAGAGAAGGATGCTTTTGAGAGAGAGAAAAAAAGGGAGTGTGTTTTTTGTCGTATATTCCGGAAAAAATAGGAGATAGAAACTGTTTTTGCAAAAAGAAATATCCTCGAAAACACCCCGAAGCAAAAATTCTTTTCTCGCTCACTCCTATTCGTCCTTTCCCGCTTCCCATCTCTCTCCTGGCTATGTTGGAAATAAACAAGCTTGCAAAGTACTGAGGCTACACCATATGCCTCGATAGGTTCCCTCTCTCTCTCTGTGTGTGTTTAGCAAATAGTTGCATAAATGTTATTATAAATCTACCTCCCTCTATGTAGGTGGAGAATAATTCACATCTATAAGTTACCCCTTTGCTTTCCCTCCCTCTGTGTAGGTGGAAAATAATTCACATCTACAAGTTACCCCTTTGCTTTCCCTCCCTCTGTGTATATGTGGAAAATAATTCACATCTATCAGTTACCCCTTTGCTTTCCCTCCCTCTATGTAGGTGGAAAATAATTCACATCTATAATTTACTTTCCTTTGCTTTCCTCCTCATAGTTATAACTTATCTCTCAGAAAATAATAGCTATTTTAATGTTGGTAAATATTTTTATCTAGTTTTCACTTGGGGAGCGGCTCCTGTTTTGACTTTTCCGCAATTCTTGTTATCACATTTTCTCTCGCTCCTCCAAGTCCCTACCTCCCTCTCTCTCTCTCTCTCTCTCTCTCTCTCTCTCTCTCTCTCTCTCTCTCTCTCTCTCTCTCTCTTTCTCTCTCTTGTCACTTCCTCCTCCCATCCCTCCCTCTTCTCATTTCCTCCCCCTCTCTCTACACAAGTCTTATCACTCCTGCTGTGAACATTCATTATCTATGACGAATTCACTCCCTCTGACGTTTTATGATTTCTTGCTCCCTCCCTCCCTCCCCACCACAAACAGACGAAAACCCGGCGAAAAGTTTCCTCCTCTCTTTTTTGTGTACGAAAATTCGCTATGTATGACGTATATACAATGTCTTATGTACAATACACTATATACGTACTGGCGTCTCCCTTTCTCCCCCCCCTCCTCTCTCTCTCTCTCTCGTGCAAAACTTTTCTTTCCAACTTGAACTTGTATGCATCAAGGCGAGAAAAGGAGTGGGAGGGGGAGAAAAAGTTTGCGCTATTTTCTGTGTACGTACATATATATTTATGGCTATACATTTCTCGTATTCTCAGCTAACAGCTCCACGATGAGGGTGAAAGAAAAAGTGACTGCTTCTCCTACTGCTACTACTGCTTCTGCTTGCCACTTCTTCTCTCCTCTCCCTCCCTCCCTCCTCTCCTCTCTCCCCCTTCATTTTTTCCCATCTCCTATTTCTTTCTCGCACTTGTCCTAATTTCTTACTCACATAGTTTCTTGTTTCCTCTTACTCTCTCTCTTTCTCTCCCTCTCTCCTTCTAGCTCGCTAAAGGTTTCCTCAAATTTCACTGCAGATTTGCAGAATAGTACAGGAAAAGATTGAATTGGTGAATATTTTCCGATTTTTTTTCATGGTTACCTATTACATACTGCTTTTGCAACATGGCTAGAAATTTTGTCTCGCCAACACTGAATAACGAATGACTTCTTATCTCTTTTCGTCGATTTGAAATTTGTACTTCATAATTTCTTCCGATATCTTTCGCTATGATTGGAAGTAAAACACAGAAATAAACTTTGGTTGTTCGCAGAATTTTTCCATGTGCCTTTTATTTCTTTTGCCGACCTCTGGATCAAATAGCTAGCGCTGTAGCCTGACGACTCCTCTTATTATAAAGACTCCGCCAGCCTTGATAAGAAGATACCACTTCTTTCTTTGAAACTCGCAGTCAGTTATGTGATAATCGCCCGCGCAATTTTTTTTTCCGGATTGACTTTCTTCCCGGATTGATTTCAATTCCATTTGCAGGGATAATCCCCGTCACGTCTGAACGGGATGAGTGAGTTCACTATTCCTTGTGAGAAGAGTGAAGAATCTTCCAGAGAATTTTCCTGTCTAGTCTCCGAAATAGAAGCTAAATACGTCCCGAGGGAGATGTTTCCAACTTTAGCCAGAACTGCAGGCGTGCGGGAAATTTCATTTTCGTTCCACGCTCCCCACACGCTATTTTCTCCCTTCTTACAATCTTGAACGCTACTACGCTAACTCTCGCTCTTTGGCGAAATGCAGAGAAGAAAAGGCGTTTCAATAATGAAGCCCAGCCGTTGTGGGCGTGGACTTGTGAGCGGTTTTCTGCTCTACTTCAAGCGTTGTTGTTGGAAATCGAAAGCGGTCCGTGAATTTTTCTTCAGTGGTGTCAATGTTTTCCCCATACCAACATTTGATATGTTTAGGCTGCAATTTTCTTGGACTCAAGACACCTTGCGAGCTTGTACTGCGGTCACTTTGAAAAGTGTGCCTAATTACTTTGAAAAGGCCTATATTGATGATTCTACTCTTCCACTGCACGGTTATAGTTGAGCGACTTCCAGATATTGTTGCTGTAGTAATAGTGTGGGCCATAGCCACCGCCTCTAGTGATGGTCTTGTCTTTGGTCGGGATACCACTGAGCTGTCCCTGGTCACAGAACTGATCCATGAGAGGCACCATCGCGTACTCGTGGGGTCATTGGAAACCATTCTGATCCCCTCAATAACTGCTGGTGGCTACTTGACTGGTTAAGGTTTGGCTGGTCTTCTCTTAGCTAATATTCCGCGAACATTCTGGGGAATAGGTGAGACAGGAATCACAACCTCTGAGTCTAGTAGGATTCAGCGCTCCCAAACTGAAGGTTCGAATGATAGTCAGTCAGCCTTGGTGATTTTTAACAACACATGAATTTCAATCTTTGGCATTGCGTATTCATTTTAGTTTTCCTATCATCAGCTACATGAACTCGGTGTTTCTAGAACTGTTAATCTGATAGAATAATGGTTTGTTTTACCTCTCTACCATCAAGTACCTAATTTCTGAGGTGTACTCGAGAGAGGAAAAATTGCCTCGGAATATTCTTGAACCGTCTATACTTCTGATGCCTTTAACACTTGATGTGACCCCGACCCCGAAAACTTTGCCAATCTCTCCTGCGCGTCTCTCTCGTTCCCATGAATGTGTCTTTGCAATGTTGAACTTTTTTGCTACTTCCTCCTTTCCTCTCTCTCGTTAGTTTTCTCTTTTATTTCAACCCACCCCTTGTATTGTTTCTATGGAAGAGTCAAGTATTATTACAATCATTATCGTCTCATTCATTGTGATGACATCGCTACTCCTGGAAAGTCTGAAAAAAGAAGTTTTACTGTCGCACCGCTGTGCGCTAAAGACGTCAGCTGTAATTTCAAGGACCGAAATACTGTGAAATACCAAAGTTCACAGGAAATTTACAACAATGAGAACTCTCCCTCCCCTTGAGAACTTTTCCTTGAATTGAATCGTGAAAGGTTGCATAAGCAAGTTGAAAAGGGCAAGACGGTATGTGCGCTCACTGTCAGGAGTAGAGTTTGTTGGGTGTGAGTTGATTATGTAGAACCTGTGTAGGATGTTTTGGTAATGGAGGTGAGGACTCCAGTCAGTGTTGGAGGAGGTAACTGGAGGCGAATTGAAAGGAACATGACGGTTGGTGGAGAAGTATATTATAGGTTGATCGTGTAGTGAGACAGAGATTGGTAGTGTGGAGGACGATAGCATAGGGTGGAGCGGAGAGGGATTTTTCTCGAAGGAAAATGGCGAAGAAGAACGGCTATGTTGATGTTGGGGTGTTGGAATAGAGACGGGAGCTGTATGTTGATGTTGGTGTGTTGGGATGGAGATGGGAGCTGTATGTTGATGTTGGGAATGGGGATGAGAGATGTTGGAGACAGACGGAAATGGGGTAGAGATGGAGGTGAGGATTATTCAAGCTGGAGGTGGGTGGGAAATGAGACGGCAGTGTGGAGGAGGAGGAAGGGAGGAGAATTGATTTGTGTGTTGTATGGGTTTGTTATTGAGTTACATAACGCGCGGCGCGGAATACTAATGAGCTGGGTGTGTTGTGCATACGACCTTGTGCCATTGTGTGTTCACAGCCATATTGTGTTCTTTCTGTCTTTTCTTTTCACTCTAGAGCTTCTTTTTTTCAACCGGTCTGAATTGTCCTTTCTCTCTCTACCTCGCCCCCCCCCGCTTTCTCTTTCTCTCCCCCCCCCCCTGCTTTCTCTCCCTCCCTCTCTGTCTTTGTGTCTATTTTGGACACAAAACTTGAAATAAAGGAAAAATCAAAATGATTTTTTTTTTTATACTTTCCATAAAATTAAGTTAAGTTAACATATTTGTGTTAATCACTTTCGTGATATCACAACTACTCAAACTCGCTCTACTAAATCCACGCTGAAACCTGGACTTGTCTCACCGACCTACAGGTTACAAGTCCGCCGCCATAACGATCAAGCTTTTGAAGTTGGTGCCATAAGTGAACAATTTGACTGAAGTAGAAACAAAACAGGCAGTAGAAAGTAGTTGATAGTTAAGTCACAGCAGTCACTGACAAGTAGTCGTTGGGTCCATGCTTTCTATACGAATATTTGAACAGATGGTTTTCAGATGTAGGCTGTGTGTGTTGACATGTGCAGTATGTTTGAATTGTTTGAAAGTCTCCTAATTATGCTGTGTAAGTTATCTTGTCCCCTTGCTCGATGTCAGGAGAAAAAATTTAAATCGGAGCAAAAAAATATTTTTTTAAAACAAAAACGAACATAATACTTCCGATTTCTAATTTTAGAAATTTCACGGAAGTAAAAATTGACACGTCGATAGCATGGAATTTACGTGATCTGTGTTAGACTTTCGTCTACTTGACGACAATTTCTAAGCAGCTACAGAGTCACCAACGTTGCTCAAGCTTGACAGATTCTCAATAAATACAGGCATGGCCGTAGTCTGGACTCTAGATGAACGATTATACCAACTGATTCCTTCTCTACATCATACGGCTGTTCCCGAGGCATGGCCTTATAATTATTTTTCTAACCCCACTCTACACATGGAGGCATTGCCGTTCATCGGTTCGGATCTGAATTTGGCGCCACCGATACAACACAGTCCATTTATGAACGTTTCTATGATATTTTTGTCTCGTTTCATTCAATTCTCATCGCCAATTCTATGGTTCTCTTACCCAGAAACAATTTATCATAACTGAAAACAAGCGCTTGCGAAAGCTATAATGAAAGGTTCTCACTTACGAGTCTTTTGATTCACATGACCCATTTCATTTCATGTTAAAAGATAGTCGTAGGCACTTATCTACAACTCTAATGATCCGGTCTCCGCATCTCGATGATATTTGTGCTAGCACAATTATCATATGAGACACACGCGTATGTCCTTGTACATTAGTACTTACTTACCTACTATTCTATCCATTTAGAATAACAACATTCATACATGTATGCACACAATTATTGTACATATAATTATGTATAATCTTGCATAATTAGCAATATTAGTATTATTATATTAGCTATTAAGCGTACATGGTAAACTTAGAGTACCTATATTTTAGTTATACCTACATGAGATAGTGTGTATGATATGTTTTATCATTTTGTTGTTTGTTATCTGAATATTCTGTGTCGTATAATTGGGTAAACTGAGTGTAAGAGTGACTGACAATCGCAAAATAGGTTAAAACCAAAGGTTTTAACCTATTTTGGTTTTGCCTCACCAAGAAATCAGAATCAACGGTAGTATTTTATGAAACATTGGATCATGTGAGGACTTGCGTTAAGAGTCTGAAAATACAAGACAAATGCATGGATGATACAATATGATACATTGATACTGCCAATATAAATAATAATCCATTTTTGGTAGTTATGTAGATGATTCCCCAAGGCTGGGTGAAAGAGTTCATTCTTGGAACAGTTGCTGGTCAGGCTTTCCACAACAGGCGAGCGTGCGATGTATGAATGTATGAATTTTTCCTCATTTATTTGCGAATTCCACCATGGTACCAATACAATAGTAAAGGTACCCTATAGTCTTACGTGGGCAGTATGTATTATTGCAGATTTGATTCCATTGTTGATGTCATTGGCATTGAGAATACAAAAGCCATAGTCTTATTAGCAATGTATTGTATTAGGAAAACTAGTAATTGAGAAACTGCTGGAAGATTAATAATAAAACAAAATTCATACAATATAAACTATGTTTCGTGTTAATATAGGCCGGTTGGCTGGCGCTACTTGACGAGCGCTCGCCTACCGGCGAGCTTGATTGAAATTTAAAAGTTTAAAATTATTGCAGTAATCTAGACTTTGGATCTGAGGGTCTATATTGGTTCCGCCACCGTGACAAAGGTATTTTTGCCTATCTCAGAAGGGAGACGAAATTATATTTAGTATAAATTGCAAATAAAAAGCTGCAAAATAATTTTATATACTCGGTATTTCATTTCATTTCTCGGTATTTTTCCCCCAGCATGTATTTTAATTGTTTGTTTTTAATTAATACTCTAGCTGGCAGGGACGTCGTTGTCTAGTGCTGGCGTTGGGATAGATTTTAAATAAGTACAGCTCGACGGAATATTTTTTTATTAAACTTTTTTGAAAGGGAAGAAAAAATGGTGTGTGGCTATTTTTAAAAAATGATGTAGCCTCCTCTTTCCCTCACTAAAAAAAGTGAATAAAGAACGCAGAAATTTATTTAAATTACTTTTAATGAATTTTATTTTTCCAGTTTAGGTATCTTTTTTTTTCGTCTCCTCTCCCAACAAATAAATTACTTTTTAATTTTTTTCCATCGTGGGCGAAAGAAAGAGATGTCTTTTTTTGCAAAAGAGATGTATAAATAAAATGGCTTTTGAAAGGAGCTTTTCCATCCTTTGCAATAATATATTTGTATAGATATGTATAGCTATTATATAATACAACATTTTGATTGGCTTTACGCTAGTCTTTAGAGAGAAACAACACCTTGTTTTTCGAACGGCCAACAGCTCCGCTTGGTTGTCATTGGATAAAAAATTGCTCTAGTTAGTTTTTCAATTTCTATTTTATTGTAATTTCAATAACAAAAAAAGATGGCATAATTAACGAGTTTGATTTGTATACTGTGTTCTTTTGGCAACTCACATAGTGAGCAAGTACAAGCAGTACATTAATAAAATATATTAATTGTTTCCCTCCATGTTGTGTGTGTGTGTACAAATATTTCAAGCTAGTGCATTGTTATCAACAAAACTATAGTTATGTATCAACCGAAGTTTTGCGCCCCGGGCAATTTATAGACGGACAAATGAAACAAAATCCTTTACATGGGTCTGCAATCTGTATGCGACAGGAGACACAATTTACCCTATGAAATACATGACCCAATTTCTACACCCTCGACTCTAGAGCATGGGAAACTCACGTATATGACTCGGTTTGACCGCTCCAAGTTATTGCTAACTATGGTGAATTCCATTTTTACTAATAAAGATACATACATAGGTAACAGATAATACACCTCCGTAGCTTGATATAGATAACGGGGAAGATTTTTAATCTGGAGGTCGCAGATTTAAGCTCCAAGTGAAGCAGAAATTTAGTAAAGCGCGCGAGCTTGAATAATATTGTTGTTGTAGCTAGCTTGGCTACAGCTGGAGGGGAGAATGATGGTCTCCAGACAACTTTATTTCAAAGTTGGCTCGTCCTGAACCACATATTTCTATGTGCGATCAACCATTGTGAGGACTAGCTTGAATAATTCCAATATCACTGTTGTGATCAATACAATGATAAGGTCAATAAGGTGACGGATATGTATTAAATGTGAAGATGTGAGCAACTGAGCACATGCACCACTTCTAGATGACAGACAATCCTTTTTGAAATATCTCTGAAGCGTTTTTTTTAACAAATTTTTATAGATGATGCAAGCACCTTACAAAAAAGCTAAAACTTCTATTTATTAAAGCAGTATAGATGTATTTTACTACAAGGTTTATAACATCTGAAACGTTTGCTGAGAATATTTCCGCCAGCTCATCATTCCCAAAACGAAGCACCACTGCACATTGCGTTGTTCCCCCTTGTCCCATCACGCTGGCGTGCAAGCCGTGTCGCAATGATTCGCCTAATCTCTCCCGCAGAACACTCTCCTCCCCTTATGAAGAATTAAAATACTGAATCATCTGCATGTGCCAAATTCAGACAGCACTCCGGCGTGTATGTGTCAGAGAGCTGTTTATCATTGAAACCATGCAGCACAAGTGACTGGGTATTGTATTGTGAGTGACATACATGTAAGTATCTGACAGGTTTGACTGATTCACCACAGCTGAAAATAATACCTGAGAGTGGTACCTAATTGAAAAGACGAACAAGAGTTCGATTCCCGCCTGGCGGAGATATTTCCAAAAAGAAATTTGGTTCTTCTCTCCGCTCCGATGGGTGACTTTCTCTTGTACGTTATCTATTGTTCAGTTCTTCAATACACTTGAACGTACGTTCTCAGTCTTCTTACTCCAATGTCTTTATGATAAGTACAATGATCGAAACTGCCAAATCCCATCTAAGAAGAAGGTGTTACATAATGGTTGCACATCACCATGGGGGACTGATAAGTATCATGTATACTCGTTGGTACATAGTTATAGGTACGTACACTAGAAATATGTTTTCCAAGTACCCCAAGGTCACTCAAGGGCAAGCAGGGTTTATCGGCCTAGTCGTGGACACTCTTCTCTTGTTGACATGTCCACAACACCGAACTGAAAGTTTCACTGTATAAGTTAAAGTTAAAGTTCAAAGTTATCTCATATTTGTGTTGATCACTTTGAAGATGTCACAATTGTCACATTATTGTTACAACTACACAAACGCGCTTTACTTAATCTTTGCTGAACTTGGGACTCGAACCACCGACCTCCGGTTACAAGTCTGCCACCTTATCGGTCGAGCTACTGAGATCGGTTTGTAAACTCAGTACGCGGCATTTGAAAGTCGCTGAACCCTTATCAGCTTTGGCAGATACATATTTATGTACCAGTAAGTTTCATACATATTTATATACCTGGCTAGGGGACTATAAACAGGGAGTAGACCAGCAATCTGGCTGGGGGACTATTAACAGGGAGTATACCAGCAGTCTGGCTGGGGGACTATAAACAGGGAGTAGACTAGCAGTCTGGCTGGGGGACTGAAAACAGGGAGTAGACCAGCAGTCTGGCTGGGATACTATAAACAGGGAGTTAGACCAGCATTGGCTTGGTTCTGGGGGCCCTTGTTAATTATTAGCCTCCTTGTTAAGACAGTGGTAAAAGTGCTGAGTCATTCCTCCACTGTCTGGTTACCATCGTTCACGATGACGCCGATGATGATAAAGTTTCATATGCGCTAGTAGTCACCTCGGGGGATCAGTGCTTGCACTAATGGACCTCAGACTCGGATGCTTTCGATTCGATCCAACAAAACCACAAGACATAGGCAGAGGACAGTAGATTTCAAAATGCCAGACGGTAGAATCAGCGTTACACCTAAAATGTCCCCTATTCGTCTTCAGATGCAGTCCTACTCCAAACCCCCCCCCCCTTATTTTTCCTTTGTCATCTTTCTCAACCTTGAACCTTGTGCTCAGAAATCTGAGGATGTGTCTTAAATAAGAAAGAAAAAAAAAGAAGGTTATAATAATAATAATGAAAAGGATAATAAAAAACGTCCTTGAGAATTCCGGTTTACATTTGAAAAGAGGCGACGCACCATATGTTGGTTGGTACCGTAATTAATGGGAAGAGGATTCGCAGGACCCTCTCAGCGAGTGGTGTGGGGCTGGGAAGAACCAGGACTGGGGTGTTCGAGTCCCGAAATAACCATCACACCAGACGATGCGTTTCTTTTTCTTGCAAATCCTTTCTTTCAGTTTTTTTTCCCCCTAGTTAGTGAACTGATATTTAATGGGATCCCCCGTCAAAAATAAACTATGGCAACTATCTCTTTTTGAGATTTTATTCACGATTTGAAACTCTTCTTCTTACTTGACCTTTTTCAAAATTTCTCTGACCATTGTTGTGAAACAATGAAGACGACCTATGAATAATTAGTGATTAATATTCAACATGCCATCGAATCTATTTTTATGATTCATCTAGCTTTCTTTTCATTTATCTTTCCTTTGTCTCTCTCTCTCTCACACACACTCTCACTCACTTACTCATTATCTCTCTCTCTCACTCCTATATTTTTTACCGATTTTTTAAATGATAATCTAGCTGCTCTAGCGGGCAGGTACTATCCCACTAGCACCCAGAGCACCCACGGAAGGGATCAGCAGTTCACCAATACCAAGCAAAGTAAATCTTGTCCTCTTCTGTGTCCTATCTCATATCCTGTACATAATTATGTTCTATAATCATTTGGAATAAATACCTATATAATTGTGTCTATTTATATACCAAATTTTGTTGTAGTAGATCAGGTGATGTCCAGTTGTGTTGCCAATTGTCCTTCTAACCTTGTCCTTCCTTACAATATTCTCACCTGGAGTTTCACAATTTGCCTGGAGTCTAGTATAGACTCTGAGTTCACCACATGGAATGCATCATTGTATTTAGAATAGACCTACCTTTTTAATACTGTCGAAGTAAGACTGACAACTGACACCTTTACTCTATATAGCAGTCAAAAAGGTGTTTTGTCAGAATATGTACAGTTTAAATTTTTCATGGGTAAATATTTGTATTTTGTGTGTGGATAGAATAGAAGCATTTGATGTCGTGTTGTCCACAAGAGCCCCGTCTGTCACTTTCGTTCTCAATACTAGATGATTTTCTTTTTACTTTCTATTACCTATTTGGTATAGGAAGTATTGTTTTCGGTTGGTTTTTTTCGAAATTGAGCTAATAACATTTCTGGACGAATTAGAATTACCTGATTTCAAAAAAGTAATTCTTAATGTGATAATCCTGCCACATGCTCTATTGATAAGGAACTTTTCGTTTCACTGGACACACCAAGTATTGAGAAGAAAATTTCCACTCGGTCAGAATTCAAACCCGGACCTCCTGTGTGCAAAACTAGTTTGATATTCACTCTGCCACGGAGACTTCAGCCTAGATTCTCCTTAAATTTGTGTGCGGTAGCATGTGGTATATAATTATATCATCTGGTATTCTCGTCTGTATGAATGTGTGTGTGTGTGTTGCACTCCATATGGTGTCGGCATGTTGAGTCATTCAACACACTTGCTGGAACTGAACCATATGATGGCAGTTTTCTAAACGCAAAAAAACTACGTATATATGTAGGTGTATGGTGCATGAGATGCATAGAGCATTCCTGTGCAATGTTGTTCATAGATTGGATCGGTGAATTAGCCAAGAGGTAAGCATTATTACTTTCAATTATTCTGTTTAATGTCAGGGGTTGGGTGGAAGAGACTTCTGCAGACTAGATAATGGTTAACCCCTGAAAATAACCTTTACAAAGGTATGTACATAGTCACATACATATAGGTGTTCTTGAGTTAAAATTTTGCTCAGTCAAAATGTTAGTATTACCTTTGTGAAATTGCACCCAGATATAATTTATGAATTCCTTAATTAGACATGCATATAACAGGTATATCTATTACCCATGTCCAACATTGTCCACAGGCTGCCTCGGGCTTAGTATTATCTCTGTGGAAGGATGAAATCCTGGAATGTGAACAACGCTATTGTAGAAACACAAGCCCCACAAATTCCCTTGCCCCGTTACTGAGCCCCGCCCCCCGCCTTGTTTCAAACTGTTGGGCTTCAGGATATTTCATCAGTTGTGTGATGTGTTGAATCAGCTTTTCATCATCATTGCATCATAATTCATAGTATTATGAATGTAGCTGAAAATTGGTATTCCATCTAGAATATGTATAATTATGGGTATTCCACGTATGTTCTCAGAAGAGTTAATTTTCAATGTTTGGTAGCTTTTGATAGCGTATAAATTGTATACCTAAAATATGGATGAATTTTGCTGTATTATCTTAAACAAAATTAAAATTGTGTTTGGCATTTTCATCTTTATTTTATTGTCTATCGTTGTGAGAATAATTATTAAGTTGACTCTCAGTCCGTCATCAATTTCATCATTTGCATGAATATTGCTAATATTAGGTAGACTGAATATTGTCAATGTCCGTTTGCAATGTATGGAAAATATCGCCATAAAAGGTATTGAAAACAATTGGTTTTGTGATGGACAATTTTGATAGTATCTATATACTTTAAAATATTGAACATACATCCAACTCATGAATATATAGGTACTTGCATCAGTCTGTTGTGTTCATCAATCCTGATAGAGCCAACGATTTTGCTTGCTTTGATAAATTTGTGTCTAAAATTGACGCAAATAGAATTTGCAGGAATGGACCATAAACCAGGAAGAGAAGAGTAATATGTTGATGGTAAATTCACGTATTTGTGGAGTAGGAAAGACGTTACTTTAGTTCCCGTTGAATAATCTAGCATTGAACATTAGTGTGTTGATTATCGTGAACGATGTTTTCCCCGATGAGAACAAATGTACGTGAATATAAAGAGTTAAAGAGATATCTTCATAGTCAGTAGGCTGTTCAGCTATTTTGTTGCAACGTCGAGCCTTGAAGGAACTGTTTTCGATTTCATTAATATTCTCAATTCGCCTGAATCCAGAAGAAGAGCCAAGTTCCATTCGAATGAGTAATGATTGTTTCTCTCCTGCTCAGTGCTCATGGCTGTGGCGTGATGAGGTCAGACATGAAATCACTGACAGAGTCATGGCAACCAAAACAAGAATACCGCTGCTGATACTACTAATAGAAACCAGTTTGTACAAAGTATTGCAAGGATTTGGTTCGAGGCAAAAAGAGACACGTTCTTCAGAGAGAAAAAAAATGTGGAAGAGAAAACAAGAACTCGACAACAAGTCAGAACCCTGCTCGAGCGAGCAGTAATGATGAAACAGCCAACACGAGAGTCAGAGCTCTGGAACAAGTCAACTAAAGTAAAAAATAACAGAGCAAGAGCGAGCGAGAAAGAGACGGAGATAATAACAAAGCAAAGTGGACTCGCCCAAATTCAAAATGGCTGCCATGTCTTAAATAATAACGTGTCTGTATGTTTGTTATATACTTTGCGTGGTGAATGTCGGCGGGGGGTTTCTATGTACTTGTATATAGGTTCTCTTTGAGAGAGTATATGGAACATGTCTTATAGATAGGCAGAGCAGGCAGAATGGTTCCTTTATGTAGGAGCTATGATTAGACTCAGTGTATCATGTGCTCTGACATGGAACGGGCGTTTCGCCTTGCCCTCACTTCTGATGGCGGAGTTTCCGACACTTTTTATTTCGTTGCAAACTTTCTTCATGATAATGCTGTTGCGAGGAGCTTTGCTTAGAAACATGTTGGATGGTCCTGGGGAGAGCACTTCCATGTTGTAATGTCATCGTTCAACATGCAACTCTATGTTTCGCGGTGCTATCTCTCTGTCTTTTCTACATAGGAGTGTGTTGGGCAATGTCTTATTATCTCTTGCAATAATGGAACCCTGCGAAACTCTTTCTGATTGTGGTGCAATACAACTTGGCTTATGTCTCAAAATCTTGCGGATTATTTCTTCAAGTGTATGAGAGCATGAAGTGTGGGGTCGTGGATCAGATATATTTCAGATTTTGGTATCCAACATTTCGTTGCTCTCCTCGTGAAATCAAAGGCTTCATTAAAATCAATCAATACTCATCACTTTTCATAGACAATCACAAAATGGGGTTTTTAGGCTATTCACTTCCTGGGAGAAGCGAACTATTGACAAAGAAGTGAGTAATACCATTATTAGTCTTACGTTGGTTCTGCTCAAGTCATTGTTATGGCCTGATGTTGTAAAGGCTATTTTCATGTGATAATACGATTAAACATACGTATTATTCCATAATTGTTGGTTAAATTTCTCCTTTCTTGGCCCTGAGTTCTTTTCTAGTGTATCATTAATAACTTTCAAAAAAGGATCACAAAATAAAGTATGACGATGTAAAATGAAAGTATCAGTTGCTGAATCCTTTTGGTCAAAGGTCACCGTAATTGCTTCATTAAACATACGTATTATTCCAGAATAGTTGGTTAAATTCCTCTTTTCTTGGCCCTGAGTTCTTTTCTAATATATATAAGTTGCTCTCCACAAAATCCCTGTATGCTTCTCAAATTCTCATCATGATGATAACATGGGAATTCAATGGATATTTGACACCCTCAGAATATGGAACATAGAGTTCCTGAGTTGTGCTTTCAGCCCCATTGACTTCAGTCTCTTACTCGATGGTAACCACACACGATGAACCCTATTTGTATAAATTCCCTAAAAAATAAATCCAGAAGGACCTAACAAATACTGAATGTCTGAATCGTTCCCTTAAAAAATGTACAGCCCTAAATGTTTACCACCAGTGTTCTGACTTCAAAATTCTACTGTTCTGACACTCTTGACTAATTTCTATGCTTCTTTCTTTGTTGCAGGTAAGGAACTTGTTTGGATTGGACGATGATTTCGGTGGATTACCGACGGCATCGTTGGTAAGTGATAAACAACAGATGCCAAATTCACTATGATGACATCACCGGTCGTTGAGGTAGTGAGATTGTTGTACCGGGACAGACTAGTATTTAGCGATCTCTAGCAGGTTCAATTTTAATATATTTTTGGACAAAATGTTTAAAAATGAATGATGTTTTTTTTTGTTGGAAATATCACTCGCGTCCTACGATAGGAATGACATTATTTTTCATGTCCGCATTGGGATCTGTCACTTTGTCCCACGTGGACTCTTTGTGAAACTGTTCAGTATGAAAATAGATTGTGCTCTAGTTGTATGTAGTTACAATCCGTGCATTCAGCTATTTCCCTTTTTCAGCTGGTTAGTATGTGTTCAGCTGAGCTTGCTATCTGTTATACACAATAGGCATCCGTGTAGATCTAGATAACATAAATTATTATTATGTATGGAGAGGTGTAATAGTACAAAATGTACATAGTCTGTATAAAAAAAAGTATCGGGATATTTTTTTTTGTTTTTTTTTTTTTTTTTTGAAAAATATTTCTACTATAGGTAGATATTGATATTATAAAACCTTGAAATTCTTCAAAGTGCATCCCTAGGACATTGACAAACGTTTGCCAGCGATTTTTCTATAAGTGGAAGGCTCCCTGGTAGGATACTGACTGATCCTTGAGAGAGCATGTGCAAGCCTCTTTTTCATTCAGCCTTCCATGATAGGGGTACTTTCAGGGAAATTTCAATTTTGGTAAAAATAAATTGTCTGCACTGGCCAATTCGGGACTGTCGGTCGGCTGAGGGATGAACTCCACTTTGTGTCAGATACTCAGACTTTTTGTGGCTGTGTGCGTTGTCAGTTTTCGAATTTGCACATTTGAGCCTATTTTAGAACGAGCCTTTCAAGCTTTTCTCAGCTTACACCGAGACACTCAACAGAGGTTCACTTATAATAAACACCATCTAAACTGAACAGGAGCTCGCAAAAAAACCAAACTTGGTGTATTTATCTGGCCCGGTAGCTCAGTGGTGAAGGCGGCACTCTGTGAATCCAGAGATTCCAGAAGTCGTGGGTTCGAAACCCAGCCGGGACATGACAAGTTATCCTCCCATTTAGGATTTTTACCACATAATAATACGTCTTGGTCTTACTGTTGGAATAATGGGACTTTAACAGTCCCAATTGAGCAGTATAAATAAGGCGATATTTTTATTTGAAAACCGAGAGAATTACCGTTCAATTTCCAGATTACTAGACAATTCCGTGTTTCTTCTAGTCTACATCTGTTCATGTCTCGCAAGTCCCGTGGGATGATGGGATACTCCTGCAGCCAGGCTCTCATCTCTAGTTCGAGTCTCAGCACATTTAATTTTATGCTGATATCGCATTATATTTTACACTAAGGTCACATGGCAGATACCCCTGTGTCCACGTTATCAATGCTGACTCTGCTAGGAGACCAGGAGAGTGCTGTCCAATTCCTGGAATTGGAACCCGGGGACCCAACGCACCTAACCCATTAACTCGGTGTACTGTTCGGTGGCCTGTGTTTCCATCCGTTGTTCCACTAACTACATAAGTAATCCTGTCCTTCTGTTCTACTTCGGATCGCCTGCCACCCAATGAATGATATTCCTCGTATATTTGAGAAACTGACCTTATAAAAATTATAAATAAAACAGAAACAACTGCTAGAATAAATAGACTCTTCAGTCGTAATAGAACAACGCTGGATTTATTATTTACTAATTTCACAGATTGTAAAATAACAATTCAAGAGTGAAACATCAATATATTCCTCCGTTCTTGTGAACTCTAGACATAATGCCTCTGTTTATGTGAACTCAATTAGGTGCTGGGTTAACACGAGCGCACCGGAAGGTATCCCTTACAAACAATTGTAACCAAATTAAGAAAACAAATTTTTGTCGGCACGGGGGATCGAACCCGGGACCTTCCGCATGGCAAGCGAGTGCTTAACCATTGAGCTAATATTCCTCTGTGCATGTACTCAGAGAACCTCTGTGGTGTAGAAATTCGGAAGGAACCATGATGTGAGGAAAAAATCGAAAAAAACACTGCCAATTATGGACTCTATACTTCCTCGTGATTGTTTCACATTGTTAACACGTGCCAATTTTGAGATTTTATACTAAATTACTTGTATCTCCAAAACGACTGCACCGATTTTCTTCAAATTTGTTTTATATGGTAGAATATCGTTTTTTCTACATTCTAGATTCCACAAAAATTTCTGTATCGGCAAGTCGTGGTCCTTATTTTTTGACTTTTTTGTCCAAAATTTCGGATTTTCTTAAATATCAGAGTCTAATTATAATTAATTAAAAAATATATGAATAGCCTATGTAAAACAATTATATGCATACACACACAAAATTTCATTAAAATCGGGTGTACCGTTCACGAGATATAAGCGTTTAAGTAAAAAGTTAGTGGTCAGGCGCATGGGCTCTTTCACCAAGAACCGCTAGTACGAATTCGATGAATTTAAAATGGGACCATCTACAGAATGTCTCCTAGATGTGTGCAAAATTTCATCAAAATCGGTCGAGCAGTTTCCGAGATTATCGCGTTACAAGGAATCGTTTTAACAGACCGACAGAACGACAGACCGACAGACAGACACAAAACCAAATTTGCTCAGGAGGTTATGAAACGTCCAGAAATCTGAAAAAAATTGAAATCGGACCAAAAAAATATTTTTTTTTACAAAAACGAACACAATACTTCCGATTTCTAATATTAGAAATTTCTCGAAAGTAAAATATTTTCCCTGGAAAGAATGTTTGAAAAAATTAAATACATAATAATATTTTTTTTATATATACTTTGTTGAAAAAGTACATAATTATGAGCAATATTCATTCCTGCAATGCGGTTTCTAGGCGAAATTCGGGTCGGCACCGTATAGTTTGAGGTTTAGGCCATACCTATTCTACACTACAGGGTCACGTAGGAGATGGCTATTGTACCGAAACACTTTCTCTTTCTTTCCTATATCCTGATGGCTACGATACCTATAGTGTTGTGAGGAAATGATATTGGAATTGTACGAATAAATTGTACCTTGTACTTGCTTCATAACCCAGAAGAAAAATTGACTTGCTTTCTGAGCAATACTTTCGGACAAGCATTATCGTCTGTTGAAACAAAATCTAACGAGAAAACTTTATATCTCCCTTGCCTTTATCCCATATTAGTTCATGTTACCGACCTCAGTAGCTTGATCGATAAGGCGGCGGACTTGTAACCTGGAGGTCGGTGGTTCAAGTCCCGGATTCAGCGTAGATTTAGTAAAGCGAGTTTGAGTAATTGTGATATCATGAAAGTGATGAACACAAATATGATATTAGTTCATGTTGCTATTGGGGTCGGCATTGTTCAACCTCATGGTTGAGGTTGGTTGGGTGGAGCACTTTCTTTATGGCTGGATGCCCTTCCTAACGCCAACGATTTTATTTGTTTTTAACGTCCTGATCAGGACGGTGGTGTTACCTTCCATTCGCTGGGAATCGTACCACCTACCCACATTAACCTCACCCAGCCTGGGTAGGGCCGGAAATGCGAGCCTCACGTGTTTGGAGGAAACAGAATTTTTTTCGAAAAGTCTGCTCCAACCGGGGATCGAACTCGGGATAACGAAAGAACTTTGCGAAAATAAATTGAGATTTTCATTTTATGGAATCTCCCTGTTTACTTGCGCCACCCTGTGTATTATCCACGGTTTTTTGTGTGTTTGTGGTAGTTACATCTTCATTTCGGGTACCTTGAGTTTTACCTGGAGGTTGCCCTGTAATTATTCCCAGCACAGCATAACAGTCAGCCAGGCGAGCCTGTGTATAATTATTCCTATCTTGTTCATCTTCCCACAGCTGTGTTCTCATTAGATGGCATCACAGTCTCTTTAATTGTGAATAGGTGGATAATTTCTTGGCATTCGACAAATCGACACGACACAACTCGTTCCTGTTCCAAGATGCGGAAATTTTGTGTGGTTTTTGCTTTCAAGAACGCAGTGAGACGAAAATGAGAGGAAATATTCTTTAGTTCATATACATATTATGCAGTATTTCGCGTGGTTTTTGCTTTTGATACAGCGTCGGCAGGGTTCTTGTGGGAGGAACTATTTCTTGTGTGTTTTCTGTCTTGGTATTGTTATGGCATGGATATTGTTAAACATGTTGGATCTAGTTTTATTTACAAATGATATAGAATATAAATATACATACATAGAAATTGAAATTAATAAAATCAAGGGCGGTGCTAATGCCAATGGCATTCTCTTCCGTTGTAGAGAAATAGAGAATAAATTCGATATATTTGACATCCAATTTGTAACAATTATATCTTGATACTATGAGATATAATGAATCCTAGTCTCACTCATATTAAGAAAAGAAAAAAGAAGAAAAAAACAATAGATAGTAAATATTCCCTTGGAGAATAAATACTCTCAGGCAGTACTTCGTGTAGTTTTACCGAGGACAAGAGACAATGTCCCTTATTCGAGATTGAAATATGGTGTTTTAAGTTTGGAATAATAGAAAATACTACCACATATTTCTATGGTCCGTGGTGCATTTCACTATGTTTGATTGGCGGATAATCCGACAGTATTCCCTTATATCATTGCTGTGATATTCTTTCGTATTTTGGATACAAGAGTGAAATTAAAGTACGTTTAGTAATTTGTTTGAACTTGGATTTCGATCTGGCGTGTATCGTTTGGATAGAAAAAAAGAAGAATTTCGTGTCATGATATAGATTATAGGCCCCAGGACGTGCGGATGAATATACAGGGTGTATGAAAAAAAAGGAGCCAGTCAAAATATCTCGTCTATGGAAGCGATTTTCAGAAAACCCTGGAACACGTGTCTCATTATATGGAGGGGGAAACTTTTTCAGGGGGTTTAATTTTTCATACTTTTAACAAGGGCGGACCCAGGGGGGTCAACTTTGGAATCTTAAATGGAAACACCCTATTTTTAATACATTTCTGAAAAGTAGTTCACATTAAAAGTATTTTAAGACTAGTTTGAGATTTTTAATCAAAACAGGGCCGGAGATATCGTGCATTTCATTTCACAGGTTTCAGTTATTTTTTATAAGTAATTAATGGTATTTTTATAAAAAATGTTGAACACATGTCTTTCTATTTGGGAGAATTAAATTTTCATGCGTTTTTTTATATCATTAGCTTAACCAGGGAAGGTGTCAAGGGGTCAATTTTTTATATTGTGTAAAAACTATTCTTTTTTTAGTACAACTTCTCACTTTACTGTTTATACTGATACTGAAATAAATGCACTGAGTGTTGTTGTTTAATCTAAATTTAAGATACCCTTGAATACAGGGTAAACAGGGTTGGAGACTAGTACTGCCCGCGGGTTTTAGAATTTTTCACATTAATTTGAAGTAAATCGGGCCCTGTTTTATTTTAAATTGAACAACATGAATTATTGCATTTATTTTTCACAATTTATACTCGAAAAATGATGGTTTTTACAACTCAAAAAAAGTTGACCCCTTGAAATCCCTCCTGGTAAAGCTAATGGTATCAAAAAGACAGGAAAGTTTCATTATTTCAATTGAAAAACAATTTTTTACAAAAAAACAATTTATTTCTTATAAAAAAATACTGAAACTTGTGAAATGAAATGCACGATATCTTCGGCCCTGTTTTGATTAAAAATCTCAATCTTGTCTAAAAATACTTTTAATGTGAACTACTTTTCAGAAATGTATTACAAATAGCCTGGTTCCATTTAAAATTCCAAAGTTGACCCCCCTGGGGCCGCCCCTGTTAAGAGTATGAAAAATTAAACCCCCTGAAAAAGTTTCCCCCTCCATATAATGAGACACGTGTTTCAGGGTTTTCTGAAAATCGCTTACATAGACGAGATATTTTGACTGGTTCCTTTTTTTTCATACACCCTGTATATAAATGTTCATTATACCACCATTACTCACACGCATATGTACATAACTTCGTACCGCTGTTGAATTATATACCCAGAACTGTAATATGAATCAAATATGAAAAACTGTGAATGGGATTTGTCATGAATGCTCTAAACATTTCACTCCCCTTGTATCCCTTACTGGTGTGTCAATAGTAATCCCAAATGTAACCACGCCCAGTGCATAATATTTCCAACCCCTGGCCCTGTACCATGTGCAAGCTGTAAGCTGTGAGGAGATAGAAATGCTTTCCATCCCGCTGGAATAGAGCCCACGCCTTTGTCGAAGAAGCAATCTCCTGTATTTTCGATAGCATAGCTATGTAGGTCATATTTCATAATTATATTATGTACAATGCATTGTGTTATGTATTGCTAGGTACTATTAATATTTATTTATTTATTCACAACAATTAGTCGTAGTTTACAATTTACAGAAATCAAGAAATGATATAAAGAATAAAATAATGTTGAAAATACTTATATGTCCAAATCTATAGTATTTTTGATTTTTAGCACTGCTAGAGCTATATATTTTGTTATTCGTCAATGAATATCTATACTCTGTATCTGTATTTTGGTACTATAAGCAGGCCGCGTGGCCACATGACCTCAAGAAAACAGCTATTTGGAACCAATTATTTTACTTGATTCTGTTCCGTACTGTCCGGTGAGGGTTAGGTGATATTAGAAAATACTTTTAGGCATTAACCTCGCCTGGTGTTTGGTTACCTTTCACTAAAGACATGTTATTTGGGGAATGTTTCTGCCCTTAACATATCTTGCGTAGATAAAATTTTGTTCATTCCATGGTTTTTTTTGCTACTTGAAAAATTTAGTCCATATGAGATTTTCATGTTATTGTCCAAATTGCGTATGTGTAGAATTAGAGGTAATTGGAGGTTGTGTCTGGTCTCGTAATAGGAAATTTTTATTGGTGTGGGTTAACTCACATCCAAACCTATTTTTTTGAAAAATGTTTAAAAAAAAAAAATATCTATTATTTATATCTACGTTTCTCTATGTATTTTATTTTTACGTGGACGTACATGATGTATTATTGGATCAAGCTACAATAATTATACATATTTTATATGAGTAAACTGTCATATCGTGTCCCCATATCGACTGCATACGTGCGTCTGAGTGCACAATTGCACTCAGGATAAATATAGTTACACTCACCACTCTCGTGCATATACACTTGGTGGAGACTGCTATCACTGCCAAGTGGGTATACCCAGCACTGGATCACCTCATCACTTCACTGATAACAGCTGATAAGACGGTAATAATATCCCCCTCCTCCCTTCCTGGAGATAAGACTTGGCTGTACGTGATAATGCTGACTCCTGTGCTACTGAGTTAGCCTAATGACTTACATCATTATTATTTGATTCATCAACAATTCCTATCAGCAGCACTATAGACATTATCATCTTTATGATAATATAAGAGTGATCATTACTTGTTTCGTGGTAATGTTATCACTAGTTATCACATTATCACTAACATGAATATTTGATTAATCATTATTATTTGTTACATCTTTAATAATTACGCTATCACTAATCAACTTTGGAACTCTAATGCTTGTTGTGACTATTACTATCATGATAACCCTTCATAAGTATCATTAGAATGTTCATGGTTGTATTAATCTATATTTGTTATGTTGATACTCAATTAATTTTTTATTATTATTAATATCATAATCATGGAGGGTCTCATCACTCGGTTGCATGATCTGATCTCCTCTGTGTACTTGAACCAGTAATAGAAAATGTTACGTATTAGACTGTTGTTAATTAGATCTGGATTAATTTTTACAAATTCTTTTTATTCATCTTGTATACTTTGTATGACTGACAAGTGTCTTAAGACAAAGCTTTTCAAGTTTGGCTGTCTCTGTAAATTCTTAGCACGAAGGAGACAAAAAAATGTCGAAAAAAAAGTTCTTGTAAGAATGATTGTTGTTTACGCAGGTATATGTGTGTGTTTTCGGCATTGTATGAAGAAATGGCAAAAGAATGCGAGGTATTTAATTTACTACTGACCGCTTGCAAATCTACTGTACGACCCCTGGTTACCTTTCAAAACTTAAATTCCATAACTTTTTGACGTCCATTTCTCTGAGAGCGCTCACAGGGGCGTTTTTGTCCACAGCCTTCCATATTGAATGCCAGCGCCCCGGCACTTTTTCTCCCCAGTCTTTTCAAACTTTAGTCAAACATTGAATTGGCTTCAAATATGTGCTAGGCTTAAGCTCTTTGCAATGAAAAGATCTACGAGTAGGCCGTGCATAAATTAAATTACCTGTTCAAATTTATGAATGAAACCTTCCTAATTTGATTTTGAAATCCAGGATTTTGCATCTCATTAACTTGTGTCTACCCACAGCAGGAATGGCAGGAAACGTATGTGAATGTATGATGTGTGTGTGTGTGTGTGTGTGTGTGTGTGTGTGTGTGTGTGTGTGTGCGTGCGTGGTGTGTGTGCGTGTGTCGAGTATGTGCGCACCTTCAAATGTTCACAAATGTGACACTTGATCCGGCCCTGGCGTCCTGCAGTGACCTCATTGTTAGGCATATAGGCACCACCACGCACTCAACTGTCGGAGCGAGATTGAAAGAGTCCCTGTTTTCACCACTTCCTGATACTGGAGTTTCAGTATAAACAGAAAACTTTAAAAAAAGGAGAGTTGTACTAGAGTACATCATGAATATCAGAACATACCTGGACAGCTGTTTCGAGCTTATTTGCTCTCATCAGCAGGTAATAGTTCTGAGTTTAATTATTATAAATTGCTTTTGGCTATTTTCGCATCAGGTTATAGTTCGAATGTCTTATCACATCGTACTATCAAACTCCTCAAACACGGCTCGGTTTGGACTAAATATTTGTTTAATTGGGACTTGAACACAACCGGACCTCCGGTTAAAAGTCCGCCGCCTTATCGTTTAAGCTACTGAGGTCGGTCACTTTTTGAAACGACTTTTTGAAGTACAGGTTTTTTTGTGACACATCTAGTACAACTGACTGACTGACTGATATCACTTTCTAACACGTTGTTATTGTAGAATGAAGAAGTAACTCGTGCGAATTATTCGGATTTACTTGGTCCCCTTTTTCTCTTCCGTTCCTTGAGCTTAAAGTCCTGATTAAGAAAACTCAATGGTACGTTTCACAACTTTCAGTGGCTTCTCCTAAAATCTTGCTCATATTTCCACCCACTATAAAACGCGTACCTCTCCTAAGGACGATAGTGATGATAGGCACCGTTTGTGAACACATAATAACTTCACCCTTTCCTCACTATTATACTATTATTTCATTGCTTACTGGGGTTGTTTTATTGTTATAATTATACCCCCCCTATTTTATAGAAACATGGGGAGGGAGGGGTCTTGAGTAGGTCACGCTTTGTCGGAATAGAAGGAGGGGGCGTGTCCTAACTTCCAAATGTTAACAGAGACACCCTCGACCCCTCCTCGTCCACCCAACCCCTCCCTCTCTGAGAAATTTGAAATCCCGTGCACATCAAGAAAGAAATATGAAAAATGTTCGAACTCGTGCATTATTTTTTCGTCGACCTTGGCTCAGCTTTCGCTCTAATAATAATGGGAATGTCATTATATGTAGGATAGTTGTTACAGGGGGTGTTGGTGAGTAATGGCCCCGCCTACTTCTTGGACAGGGCATTTGTGTCTCTATCTATGTATTATGTAGATTCTCTAGGACTATATGTATATGTACCTACGTTCTTATGATTATGTAGGTAATTTATCTTGAAATATTTTTTCCATTATTATCACAATTGTCAAGGTCATCAAGTTTTACATATATGTCACACCAACTTGTTCCCGGCAAATAAGAGTAAATGAGACTTTCTTTAGACTGTGAAAGTAAAGGACTCCCTATAGGGTCTTGCAGGATGTTGTAAAATTGATTGCTGCAGAGTCACTATCAAATTCAAGGCTATGCTGGGATTCGAACAAGTATTCTAGGTACCTGGTACACACCACTGCTCTCCTGATACAGCAAGTACGTAGTTAAAGTGTTTGTATATGTAGGTATGTATGTACTGAAATGCATATATTGTTATGTAATTTGTAAATTGATAGGCGCTTGTACGAAGTTCACCTGACATGGATAAATAACATTTTACTACGCAATAAAAGAAATTCTCGCTGACACACTGTCCTGCTCATCAGTTTGGCTGCTTGCACTCTAGACTAGAGAGTCTGTCTTTATACTTTAGCTTTGAGGTAATAGAAGGTAAAGTGCTGTACTATCTTTACCTAACAGGTAGAAAGTAAATATGAACTACCAAATACTGAGTCTCTATCGGCAGGTGTAAGTTTGAAACAGTACGCAACAATGTATCTGTTTGAACTCTTTTAACCTCGAAATGTAAGACTATTTCAGAATGCTTTCAGAGTTTTGAGAACGGTACGCAAAATCGAGTTCCTTCTTTTTACCCTACATCACAAGGACAAACATGAAAGTGCTATCTGTTCTGACTGCTAGTTGTTAAACCTCGAAAATAGAAGACAAATTAACAGAATGTTCTCAAAGGTGTAAGTTTTGAGAACAGTACGCAAAATCGAGTTCTTTCTATTTGCCCTACATCACAATGACAGACAAACATAAGAATGCTATCTGTTCTGAACTGCTACTTGTTAAACCACCTCGACAAAACTTCCTGATTCAAGGCAAAGTGGAATCAACAACTCTGTGAGAGATAACAGTTTTATTGATAAGTAATTTTAGACTCGAGTTTCCACATGCGTCATGACGAGGCTGATAGCTCGAGTGTATCACATACCTGGGCAGATGCTCTTATCTTATCACCGAGAGGTTACAACTTCACTTGTACGCCTCATCGCTATCGGTGAAAGCATTTCTGTTGTTTGTCCATCAGGCAACTCTGTTTGATGCAATCACTCCCGAACAATTACTTGTTCGTGACAGGCATAGCTTCTAATTTAACGGTGGTGAAACGATTGTATGATGGACGACCATATCGAATGTTACAGGACTCCTCTGGTACCTCTTCAGAGGAAATCAGTCAGCTAATAACGATAAAGTAAAATATTATATATGACCAGTGACGCCATGACGAGGAAGGCATTGAGTTTACTGAGGCCCAATGCAATCTTGTAATGCTGTGCTACACATAATATCATAAAGAAAGCTCATATGAGCCAGCATCGATGGCGCGATGAATGCACCGGTTCTCGTAGGATCACCGAAGTAAAGCAACGTCCAGCGAAGTGAAGACTTCGTGATGTGGGTCTCCGGCCGAACCCAGGCTGGGTGAGGTTAACGTGGGTAGCAGGTTTGTTTAAGTTTCCTGCCAATGGAGGGTAACACCCGCGTCGTGATATGACCATGCAGTTGAAAGCGATTTCCAACCAAAAAGGTCATTTCCATACATTATCTCTTTGTATTACATTTTTCCTCGCAAAGCATTAGACTTCGCTTTATAGGAAGATGTTATTGTTGTATAATATCTTTCTTGTACAAGATAAATAAAAGTATTCAATTCAATTTTAATATTCAATTTCCTTCCAAGTTTCCCCTCTGAATTGAGGCTTGAAAACAGATTCCTTACGAATGCCACATTGTGTGTGTGGTGTGAGGTCTCGGAGTTTGGACGCATCACTACGTTGGAAATATCTCCTGTACCTTTGACCCTCTCCCGCATGATGGCGAAACATACCCGCCGCGGCCTGCTCGCGAGATGAACTTTGCTATCGCGCAACTTTCAACATGACCTCAACCCCAGGTCCTGCCGGGGTCATACCCCCCTGCCTTATCGTCGGTCGGGAGATGAACTTTCGAGCACTGAGAATAACCACTGACTGATAAGCAGCACTTGCTTATTCCGCCCGAACTGACTTGTAATACTTACAGTGAGGTTCTTTGTTCCCGGCGACGCTGTATCGGCGCAATTATTTCTTTGTAGTGAATAATCTGGCTGGGGGACTATAAACAGGGAGTAGACCAGCAGTCTGGCTGGGGGACTATAAACAGGGAGTAGACCAGCATTGGCGCTTGGTTCTGGGGGCCCTTGTCAATTATTAGCCTCCTTGCAAAGACAGTGGTAGAAGTGCTGAGTCATTCCTCCACTGTCTGGCTACCATCGTTCACCATGACGCCCCCTATGATGATTGAATAATATTGTTATTTCACAAATCAGTGTAGTGTTTTGGGCTATTAACTATTTGGTGTACGAGTAGATACACGGCACTCTATCAAATTTCCAGTACCAAATGGTGCACTGGTAGTCAAGTGGTTAACGCGCTAGTCTGATGGTAATCTAGGTAGCGTAGGGATCCGTTGGTTCGAATGCCACCCAGTGCATGAATTTTTCCTCATTAATTTGAGTTTGTGACCTCATAATAATAAGACTCTGAGGGTTAGGTGCATGGGAGAAAATGCTTTGAGCATTAACCTCGCCTGGTGGTTACCTTCCACTAAAGAGTGTTATTATAAATTTCCAAGTATTGAGAGAAAAAATGGTTGCCCCAAACACACACACAAGTCTTACACATTTTTTACCCAAATCTTATGACCTTATTAATTATGAAAACCTTCATCATGGTTTATTATAATAATAATTCCGTGTTCGTGAGATAGGTCGTTGATACCTAAGTCACGGTGGTGAGCGGATTATATGGACGGCCAGATCCAATGTCTAGGCTCCTTTCATGTCCATTCTAGGCTCCTTTTATGTCCATTCTAGGCTCCTAGGCACAAATCTTGGTTTATTATAGTCTTATTATTATGTGGTCACAAACTAAAATTAATGAGGAAATATTCATGCACTGGGTGGGATTCGAACCAACGATTCCCTACGCTACCTGGATTGCCCAGACTAGCACGTTAACTAGTCTGGGCTACCAGTTTAGTAATACCTTCAAGGTTTTAAAAAACATTCATTAAGAAATGATGGATCTGAAATCTGAATTGTTTTTTTTATTGAGGCGCCACCCGTTCTCGATGAAAGACAAAGAAGTCAGGAGCCCACTGAAGGTCAATTTTTAGCCCGACGGCGCGGTGTGACCTTCACTGTAAAAGAGCCTTCCACGAAAGCGTACTTAAAACCTGTGCACACAGTATTCAAAATATAGGTAGGATCTGAGAACAATGGCTCACCAGGTATTTTTGTGCGCTGGAGGGTCTGAACCAACGACCTTCAATACAGAAACCTCATTACTGTGATCTTCTCATCCTGGCTCCTCGTAGTCCACAGTAGTCTGATGAGATGTCTTCTCGTGAGTCCACATTGCCAATGAGTTCTCTAGAATTATGTATATCAATACTGTTTCCTTTCTAACAAAAGGTTTTCTTCTTCTACGTTCCTATACATAAAAATATGTTAAATAAATGTAAATATTTTACATATGTAAATCTATGGATAAACAATGTACGAATTATTAAATATAACTATTCTAGGTTCTTTATCATAGTCAGCTCATGACCCCAAAGCAAGGGGGATAAATTCACTACCATAATTGATAACATGTATCAATTCACTACCTACTCGATAATATCTTGTGAACATACGCCACTTATGTAACGTGGAAACGTAATTCATAATCCCTGAAATTAATTTTTTTGGGTGATTCCATTGCTTTCCTTTTTAAAGGATGAGGAAAGTAAAAAAATATCGAATGTTGGCAAAAACTGGCTCAAGGGGAACTTGAAATTTGAACTTAGATCAAAGATAGACAAATGTGACATGTCCAATGTCTTATACTTTGTTTTCTAAAAGAATAAAATTTTTCTCTAAGCAGCAGGATACAGGGATCTTCTTCTCAAACTGTCGATCCTGTCCGGATGTTAGCTATCATTTGGGCTATGATTTTTTATTTGTGGCTATGCGAAATAATATTGTGCAGATATGGGACACTTGTACGAATACTCGGAGGGCGTGGGTTCACATCTCGGCTGACCCATGCAGCTCTTGTCCCACGAGCAGGATGATGTAGTCATTCAGTGCCTACGACAGTTGTCTGTTGTGGACAAAGACATTGCTTTGTCCTTTTGAAACGATAAAGGATAAGAAACTCGCCCGGTTCATGAGATATATGCAACACTCCGGCCACTCACTACGCATGCGCATGGAGACTGGAGAGCAGCTCAATCTGTTCAGAAGGCACGAATCCGTCGGCGTCCGCTTAATGGCAGCAACAGCCCATATTGTACTACACCAAATCTCTAATAATTACGTGTGGTCGTATATTAATTTGTTTCCAATCGGCCATCACTCTCACCTATCTCGCACTCTCTCGCTCAACACAACAGCATAATAGTCACCCATAACACAATAACTAACGGTTGAATGAAACCGAACAATCACCAACACAGCCATGACCGAGACGGGGTCGCTCGCTTGGCAACGCTGTGACGAGCGATGACATGGCAACACTGAGCGAGGAACAATACACCGCTCCATCATGGTGCATGCAGTCAATGAGAACCGACATTAATGTCAGTTGTTGTTATTGATGATTGTTATTCCGGAGCCAATAGTAGGACAACAAAAACGAAAACCACAGCGAGTAGAGGAACAATAAAAATCATGACAACCACAGCAGCGAACAACAACAACAACCTTCAGAAAATATCAACAAAGTAAATAAACTATTAACACAGTAAAGTACAGCGCAAGGTTGCCATGTGAACTCGCTGTTTTCAATGACCTTAATGAAGACGTTACGTGTGGCAACGCTGCAGCGTGATTCTCTATTATTAAACTGTTGATACTTTGCCTATAATAATATAGCCTGTAATACCTAAATAATTAATATACATACAGGCTATTTCTCATAATGATGTTTTTCTGCGCTTACTAAACTATGTACTCGGTTATGTTTCGCCTGGTAAGTATATAAATATTCTGTGTATTTCATGTATGTTCCTGTGTATCTATCTCTCTTGTGAGTGTATGGGAGAGGTTCCTATGTAGGCCACAGCTATATTATGTCCGTGTAATGTGAAATTGAAGAAGGCACATAGGATATCATTACTATTGCAATTGCTAGTACTATCATTATACTCAACATCCTTATCATGCTTAGATTTATTATATAAATAGATAGATATTCATTTCATTAGCTAGGATTAATGTAAATAGAAGTCTTTTATCGTATGTAATAAAACTTATCATAATCCTCAACAGCAGAATCAGACTTTGATGGATGCTATTTTCTAGTATGTTTTCTATTGCTACCACAGGTTGGTCACTATAATATTTGGACTTTCCCTTGTTGTAAGTTTTATATTTATATCATGTAAATGCATGTTTTAAATTATGCTTACTTGATATACATGATTCAAAGGGTAAATTTCGTGATATAGATGTGTTGTAATAATATGACATATGTTATAGTATACATAGATGTAAACATAATTTATATTTATTGTGTTTCAAATATATTTTGTTGGTACATATTATATATAAATGTAAAACATGATGTGGAATATTTTACCAAGAAGAATGTTGTTTACTCGAAATTTGTATTGCGTTCCAAGTGGTCAATTGGAGCGAGATGGGATTATCTTACTTACCTACCTACTCTTCTTAATCATCTCTTAAGTTTTTTTTAATGTGAGATAATAATAAATTTATGCATATGGGGATTATACATACATTATATATAGCGGGTTTATTTACTAACTATATTTATCGTTATTTTTTTATATAAACATAGAAATTAACATGTTGTTTTCTTCTTCATCTTGTTCTTGATATTATGGTTCTTCCTCTTCTCTTCCTCTTCTCCTCTCCCTCTCTCTCTCCTCTCTCTCTCTCTCTCTTCCTCTCTCTCCTTCTCCTTTTTTTTTCCTTACCCCTTACCTCATCACATTTATCACTGAATGTATTTGTTCAAAAAATAATAATAATGTAATCCCATCTTTTGCTCTCTACTGCCCACTAGGGAGACTTGCATAGAAGATACCTATAATTTTCATTTCGGGTATGTATTAGTGTATATTATGATGTGTATGTGATGAATACATAATATCAAGATAGGATGGGTGTCATTGGGAGTCACTCAGTGTCAATAAACTCCCCTCTAGAGTGATGAATCTGAGTGGGAAGGAGAGAAGCGTATGAAACTCATCGTTACTTTGAAGTACTCCCTTCTCCTTTCCTCCTCTTCTCTCTCTCCTCTCCTTTCTCTCTCTCTCTCTTTCTTCTCTCTCTTTCCTTCCCTTTGATCGTTGCTCTCATATCATAGCTACCCATTAAACGATTGGAACCCCTGCACTGAATGCATAATAATACAATGAATCAACCTTCCGTTGTTCCAACTCAACTCATGCGCCCACCTTTTAAATTCGAGACCCGACCACAAAGTGTATTCACCTTCCTCTTATCATATATGCCTTTTGCAATCTTTGCATCTAAAATTCAAGCTTTTAGATAAGAAAATATAATAATTATTTATCTTTTTTAAGATTTCAAATAAAATTTATGATTGTTTTCAATTAATTAATTAATTAATTAAAAGTCGAAAAAAAAGTGGCTGGTGGCTCAGAGTAAGACTACTATGACTTTAGCCCCAGTTGAGTTTGATTCCGCCCTTGTCACAGCGGATTTTCTCAGAAGGTAACATAGTTATTAAAAAGTAAATAAGTATAAATATTTAAAAAAGTAGGGGTGAGTCTTTCTGGGAACACACTTTTGGCGACTGGCTTCACAAGTATTGATTTGAGGTTGTAATATTTACTCATGATAACGCTATCCGGTTGGCGTACAGTAGGAAATTATGCTTAGATTTCAGGGAGTAAAGTAGGATAACCTTGTTCACAATAAGGTTGTCGAAATAGTACTAAAATTCGGGATTGGCAAGTCTAATTCTTGAAATCCACCAAGAATTTGATACACCAAAATCTTAAGTTAGTTTAACTGTGTTATCAATATAATAATAAACCCCTCGAAAGTCTAACGGTACATTTTGTACAAATTTTTTTTCTCTTAATAAATTTTTGCGCCATTGGATTTTTATTGAACATTTTTCGAATCATAAAACTTTAAAAATTTCCTACAACCAATCCTTGCCGAAAACCTGAAACTTTCGGCGACTCCACTTGAAACCTTCTCGCGTACCGCCGGGAGTGTCGACCCAACCAGTGGGAACCAGCATTCCTAAAAGTCTAGGGAATGCAGAAGGATAAAGGCGGCACTTATTGTTTCTTCTTTGTAATCATCATGATTGGAAAAGTAACGTTGTTTCGTCCTGCTAAGTTTAAATTCGATTGTACCTGCACGTGAATCCTAAATCTTCCAATGAATCTACATTTACCTGAAAGTTCATGTATTGCAGATATTGTACATACAGTAGGCGGCACCTGTCTGCTCCATTGATAACATCATGAAAATTACTGAAAAGTAAGTTGTTTCTGTCCTGCTACCCTGTTATGAATCGAATATCATGAAAATTACTGAAAAGTAAGTTGTTTCTGTCCTGCTACCCTGTTATGAATCGAATATCATGAAAATTACTGAAAAGTAAGTTGTTTCTGTCCTGCTACCCTGTTATGAATCGAATATCATGAAAATTACTGAAAAGTAAGTTGTTTCTGTCCTGCTACCCTGTTATGAATCGAATATCATGAAAATTACTGAAAAGTAAGTTGTTTTCTGTCCTGCTACCCTGTTATGAATCGAATATCATGAAAATTACTGAAAAGTAAGTTGTTTCTGTCCTGCTACCCTGTTATGAATCGAATATCATGAAAATTACTGAAAAGTAAGTTGTTTCTGTCCTGCTACCCTGTTATGAATCGAATATCATGAAAATTACTGAAAAGTAAGTTGTTTTCTGTCCTGCTACCCTGTTATGAATCGAATATCATGAAAATTACTGAAAAGTATGTTGTTGAAAAATGTATGCCAGTTTTAGAGAAAATGTTTGTTGTCTGGTGCAAACAGCTTGTTTAGGATAACCTTGGTAGTTGGAATATCATTGTCGAGAACTTTTACTTTTGATCCAGAAGTCGCGGGTTCGACACTTGGAAATAAGAAGAAAATAATTATTGTAATGTGAAAGGTAACGCAAACTTGACATTTTACCGTTTCCTTGACTGACAGCTGTGTGTGTGTGGCTTCTTGAAGCAGGCTCTGCGCATAATTTAGGATCTCCAGCTCGTGAATCCTGTGAGTTTGACCTCACTGAAGTTGAAGTTTATTTGTGTTACTCACAATCGTGATGTCACTCGACGTACTCGGAACTCGAACTCTCGACCTCCCGGTTACGAGACCGCTGCCCTATAGTGATTTTTTTTTTAAAGGTAAGTGTGCCCCGGAACCGCTTTCGCATTACTTCAGGGCACTACCTTTACAACCATGCCATTCCGAAAACGGAAAATTTCGGTCAGAAATTTCCGTTCCGGCCGGGATTCGAACCCGCAACCTCCGGGTCAGTAACCAATGCTCTTAACCACTGAGCCACAGAGGTCGGCAGCCACGGAGATGGGGCTTTCCTTATCTTATTTGTTTACTGCTTCTCGTTTTCTTCGTTGGTAACTTTCCAGTTGACAATGGAACGCGTCAAGTTGTCAGCACTTCCGCGTCTCTCCCCGTGGATCCTGTCTCTCGCGCCCACCAAATATGCTTTCAATTTACGAGAGCTTACAATTTTCTTTTTCACCATTGTCTGTTTTCTTGTAGTTCCCTTTCAACTTTAGCTGCAGCACGTTGTCCTCTCCATCCGTTCTTTCCTTTGAACGTCTCTCCCCTATTATCTCCCTTGCTTTTCATTTCCTCTTTTATCTCCCGGTCACAATACGTTCTTATTTCTTCTTTTTCCTTCCAATTTTTCTTTCATTAATGCTAACTTTTATTAACCCAGATAACGCGGTAAAAATTTTTGTCTCGTTCATCCATTGAAATTTACAGCTATCCAAACTTTCTTATCAGAGTCACACGCAAGAATAAATCAAAATAAAAGTGGTGTCCTTATCACTAGGACTCTAAACAAAGAGTTTGAGGTGTCGCCAACTATCCCCAACAAGTTGAATTAATTAGAAAAATCCACAGCGTCCTTCTGGAAGGACGTCAGCCCCATCTGGGTTAAACTCATTTCTTCTTCCCTTTCCTTGGAACTTCTATTTTTCTCTTGCTCTCCTCTCTCCATCTTGCTCCCCTGTTCCTCAATTTTTCTTCATAATAGTATCCCCTCCACTCCTACCTATTGGACTCTTCAATATTACCCCTCATATTCGCCCCTCATTCCTTTGTAAATGTCACTTAAAAACGGTACAATTTTTCTCGTTTGGACTTCATTTTCCGTTTTAAAATTTTTCGCTGATTCATATTGACAATTTTTTCTCTTTATTGTAAAAGTCATCTCAAATGTCATTTTTTCCTATCTCTCTTTGATGTAGATTGACCGGTTGTTTGATACTATTTTTTTCGTTTTGAGATTGTACATTAAGGGACGACACTTTCTCTGAACTCGGGCTGTGATCGGTTCAGAACGCCGCGCCGCCTTGTGGGTGTGTCTGGCCTAGCTTAACATTAATCCTGTTTCATAATGTGGTCCTTGTGCATTCGAGTTTCCTTAGTCCTTTAGCAGAAGTATATGCAATGAATTAACCTGGACTAGACAACACGTGTAATGTACAACAACTTAGTTCTTATATAGAATGTATCAATTGTATCATCCCTTAAAAGAACTGTATCTTTCGCTCTATAGCTTATGGAGTATTTCAATTATATTAATTGAAAAATATTTGCCATCCTAAAGTTTTTAAAGACCAGCCTGAAAAGGAAATATTTTGAATTGATCTAACGGTGAATGATAGTCTTCCATTTTTTTACCATGATTATTTCTGTTCTCTCTCTTTTTTATAATGTGTAATACATAATATTATGTACATTTATTATCATTTTGAAAGAGAGAGAGAGAGAGAGCCCTGTTGATTGTAATGCACCGTTTCACCTTGACATATCCTTGCTAGGTCAAAGTACCCCGCAAGGATGTGTGACGTCACCATCATGTACGGGATAGGAGTCATTCTCCCCCCCCTTCACATTAGATGATATTACATTATTATACCAGCGCATCAGTATGGATGAGAACTGGAGAGCCATGGAGAATTTAAATTGAATAATTTATTATGTAATTCCACACACCGACCTCAGTAGCTTGATCGATAAGGCAGCGGACTTGTAACCTGGAGGTCGGTGGTTCAAGTCCCGGTTTCAGAGTAGATTTAGTATGAAAAAAAAAAAAAAAAAAAAAAAAAAATGTAATTCCACACGCTCAGTAGCTGGATAGATGAGGCGAGGAGGCGGACTCATAACCTGGTGGTCGGTGGTTCGAGTCGCAAGCATGGCTAACATTTAGTAAAGCGAGTTTGAGTAATTGTGTCATCACGAAAGTGATTAATACAATATGATAACTTTTTGTAAAATTTTACATTATTGTTTCGGACGAATTTGTTTGTTTGTTTTTTTTATCTGGTAAATTTGGTCTAAGACTTGACTCATATATAGTAACACTAGCTGAATTGTCGCTATATTGATGATTTTCCCCGCGTGCCCCCTGTGGAATTTCGTAAAATCTGCAGCTTGATAGTTTTCATCACCTCTGTGGTAACTTGATTTGCTGACCCCCATATTAGTCATTAGTGTGTCCTTTAAAAAATGCTTTCTAATTGCAATTTTTTAGCCTCGTAATGGTGGGTTTTGCCATTACGGAATCAAAGTGATGGGTGGTAGGTAAATGATGAGTTCGTGGCTTTTGCTTCAATAATGGCCGGTTCTAGATGTGGCCGCTGGGTCTCGGCTCGTGTAGATTTAACCTCACTTGACCACTTTCCACCAATCACAGAGGTTCAAATTGGTCTCGTGACCCTTACATCTACATGAGCTTGAACCTAGCAGGGGGATCTCGACCCGGCCATAAGTAGGTGTATATTTTAAATGTATTAAAATGTGATGTCTGTATTAGAGACTTGAAATATACAATAAAAGTAATATATTTAAAAAAAAAAAAAAAATATTTAGTGATACAGTGTGCTTTAATTTTTGTAAAAACTATAGTTTTTGAAATAATTAAAAAAACGAGTATCATCAACACATGAGCATAGATTACTCATAATAGCGTGTCTGATGAAATGTCGTCCCGGTCACTGACCCCACGGCGTCAAATGTGAAAACTAGGTTGCACAGGCACTTGTGGTGAATTTCATTAAAATTGCATATTACGCTAAAGAGAATGATGAGTTCACAGTTGTGATGTATTATACAGACGCCACACCAGCGTGGCTTCACTTTTCATGTCGGGTTTTCCGCCTGTGAATTCCTCGTATGTATGAATGAGAACAATAACTAACTTCTTCTGACCGTGGCCCGTCGAAGTATGTATTAGTAATAGTAATAGTTTTTCTATTATTATGTGTTCATTTCAAGATTACAAGATACCGTGATTTAGGTATCAATACCTACCTCACGGACACGGAATTATTATAATATTACAAGATGGACGTCACAGAATTCTGAAGCTCGAATTAATTCTAAAATATCTGGGACTTGAACCCACCGACCTCCAAGTTACGAGTGGTTGTGTTATCGACCAAGTGACTGAGGTGGTTCAGGCAGCGAACTCGTAATCTGGAGGTCGGGTACTCGGGTCCCAAGCACGGCAAGTTTTTCCAGCAAGGCTGGTCTGAAGAATGTCGCAAGTCATGATGAGAGCTAACTTTTGCCACTTTCCCAAGAGGTACAGAGTACAGACAGGTCTTCTGCTGCCATTGAAGTGAGCATGTGAGTGAGTTGTTCCTTGCTCACTTGAACTGAACTCGATGAGGTACAGCTTCTTGCTGGGTTGTACCTCCCATCCTCCTACGAGGAGTGGATGAGCATTGGGTGACAAGGTAATATCACTCTCCTGTTCAACTAATGCTATCACGTGCACTGGTAGTCAAATAGTTAACTCGCTAGTCTGGCAATGAAGGTAGCGAAGGGATTCGTTCGTTCGAATCCCACCCAGTGAATTGATTTTTCTTCATTAATTTGAGTTTGTGACCACATAATAATAATACTCTTAAGGGTTAGGTAATTGAAAATGCTTTGAGCATTAACCTCGCCCGGTGGTTACGTGGTTACCTTCCATTAAAGAATATTATTATAACTTTTTTTTCTTTTTTTCTATTAGGTGCTTTAACTCTGTCAGTAGACATGTCGTTCGCGCCGATTCTTCTGATGTACTATTATATTACAGTTTGATGGTCTTCAGGTAACTTAGTAGGGAATCGTTATAACTTTTCTGGAGAAGTAGTGCCTTTTTTTTTCCTCGACACAGTCCTGACATGCGGTTGTTCCATGTGCCGATGTCGTTAAATTACTCCCATCCTGTACGGTGGGGGTTCGTTTCCAGGGATTGTCATAAAATTTAGCTCGTATGAGAATAAAATTAGTGTTTCCAAAAATTTACTAGCGTGTGTGTACACCGGTTTGTATGCTTGAATCCAGCTCGTTGCAAAGAGGAAAAGGTTTAATGTTATCATATTTGTGTTGAATCACTTTGTGATGTCACAACTACTCAAACTCGCTTTACTAAATCTACGCTGAAACCGGGACTTGAACCACCGACCTCCAGGTTACAAGTCCGCCGCCGCCTTATTGATCAAGCTACTGAGGTCGGTGGAAAAAGTTTAGGCACCACTTCCTCTTTGTTACGCAAATAGCAAATAGCCTCCCATTAGAAGTGCGAGCCCCGCACAGTTGTGAGGAAAGCTATGTATAATGTATGTATATGTATATGTATAGTGTATACCAATGTATAATATTATGTGCATTCGGATATAATGAAGCTCACAGCGCGCCGTACATGTTTTAATCTAGTCCAAGTGTATATGTACGTGTAGGTATATAGACTACATAGCCGTGTTGTGCACATATATATAGAAACCATATAGAAATACACAACGTGCTAGTCTCGCACTATCAATGGACCTTTGACCTTGAGATAACGCAGCAAGGTCATTTCGCGGGGATTATTGAATAATAAAATCACTCACTCAATCATCAGCCACACGTACTGGGTGTTACCGAATATTTACCTCATTGTATCTGCGCCTGCGTGGAGTTCTGCCCCGGTAGCTCAGTGGTCAGGGCATCGGTCTGGCAACCTTTCAACCTTACAAGTTACCCTCTCATTTGAGATCTTGACCACTACTAATATATAATCCCCCAAAAAATATCCCTTCGTGACATAAAAAAAGTCCCGCCAAGTCGTTCCCCAAAAATAATTCAGTTCCCCAATTCATCCCTCCCTGATAACACTTTTTAGTGGAAGGTAACCACCAGGCGAGGTTAATTCTCAAAGCATTTTTTACCACCTAACCCACTTATTATTCTGTGATCAATCTTCGAACATGACAAGTTATACTCTCATTTGAGATCTTGACCACTACTAATATATAATAACACTCTTTGGTGGAAGGTAACCACCAGGCGAGGTTCATGCTCAAAGCATCTTCTACCACCTAACCCTCTTATTATTCTGTGGTCATGAACTCAAATTATTGAGGAAAAAATCATGCAATGGGTGGGATTCGAACCAACGGATCCCTGCGCTACCTGGATTACCAGACTAGCGCGTTAAAGAGAGAGAGTCTTGATACTCACACATACTACAACTAACTACTGATACACATAGTAATACGTCTTGGACTTAACTGCTGGAATAGTAAGACTTCTAGTTCTAATCAGGCAGTAAAAATAAGGCGCTATTACATATGAAGTTCTCATGTTGATTTATTGATTAAAAAAAAAAAAACAAAATTATTGTTTTACCATAAAAAGTGAAAAATCCCATATCCCCACACATTATGTTTATTAACATATAGAACAGAAAGCCCAAGGGATATTTATATTAGACTCATCCGTTCTGTCATAAATATGTACATGTAAATCTAACAATCGATTAGCCAAGAGTATTAAAGTTAAAATTAACAGACGATTTGTATGCATGTCGTGTATGTGATTCACAAGTAAATGTGGCGAGTTCTGACACTTGTCGAAGTTTCTGATCATATAATTGCGTATTTGAATAATTATTAACCATATTATTTTGTTTTAGTTATCATATTTGTGTTAATTAATATCGCAATATTATTACAACTACTCAAACTCGCTTTACTAAATCTACGCTGAAACCGGGACTTGAACTACCGAACTCCAGCTTACAAGGCCGCCGCCTTATCGATCAAGCTACTGAGGTCGGTTTATATTATTTTGTATTAAATACATAAATATAAATTTTAATACAAACTTTGTATTGTGAACGTATGTATAGCCAAAAAGAAGGCTGAACTTCTAAGTCCTCTGTGTTGCTTAAGTTGTGATGATGACGATCGTTGGTTGATAAGGTTCATCATGCTTAAGTGGCTGTGTAAACAATCAACTCGACTAATAATTCTCAAGTATTCAAGTAAGTGATTGTCAATTTATTGACTGCGATGGTCATATTAATACAATTAGTTCATTCGAGTTTTGTGCTTTCTCTCTTGTTCCGTCTCCATGGAAATGAATGTTGAGCACTCATCAGTTCTCAGTGTCATCAGTGTACTGTCATCAATCATCAGTGTACTGTCATCGCTCATCAGTGTACTGTCATCACTCATCAGTGTACTGTCATCACTCATCAGTGTACTGTCGTCACTCATCAGTGTACTGTCATCACTCATCAGTGTACTGTCATCACTCATCAGTGTACTGTAGTCACTCATCAGTGTACTGTCGTCACTCATCAGTGTACTGTCGTCACTCATCAGTGTACTGTAGTCACTCATCAGTGTACTGTCATCACTCATCAGTGTACTGTAGTCACTCATCAGTGTACTGTCGTCACTCATCAGTGTACTGTAGTCACTCATCAGTGTACTGTCATCACTCATCAGTGTACTGTCGTCACTCATCAGTGTACTGTCATCACTCATCAGTGTACTGTCGTCACTCATCAGTGTACTGTAGTCACTCATCAGTGTACTGTCGTCACTCATCAGTGTACTGTCATCACTCATCAGTGTACTGTCGTCACTCATCAGTGTACTGTCATCACTCATCAGTGTACTGTCATCACTCATCAGTGTACTGTAGTCACTCATCAGTGTACTGTAGTCACTCATCAGTGTACTGTAGTCACTCATCAGTGTACTGTCATCACTCATCAGTGTACTGTAGTCACTCATCAGTGTACTGTCGTCACTCATCAGTGTACTGTCATCACTCATCAGTGTACTGTCGTCACTCATCAGTGTACTGTCATCACTCATCAGTGTACTGTCGTCACTCATCAGTGTACTGTAGTCACTCATCAGTGTACTGTCGTCACTCATCAGTGTACTGTCATCACTCATCAGTGTACTGTCATCACTCATCAGTGTACTGTCGTCACTCATCAGTGTACTGTCATCACCCCAGCAGTGTACTGTCATCACTCATCAGTGTACTGTAATCACTCATCAGTGTACTGTCGTCACTCATCAGTATACTGTCATCACTCATCAGTGTACTGTCATTACTCATCAGTGTACTGTCATCACCCCAGCAGTGTACTGTCATCACTCATCATTGTACTGTCGTCACTCATCAGTGTACTGTCATCACTCATCAGTGTACTGTCGTCACTCATCAGTGTACTGTCATCACTCATCAGTGTACTGTCATTACTCATCAGTGTACTGTCGTCACTCATCAGTGTACTGTCATCACTCATCAGTGTACTGTCGTCACTCATCAGTGTACTGTCATCACTCATCAGTGTACTGTCGTCACTCATCAGTATACTGTCATCACTCATCAGTGTACTGTCATTACTCATCAGTGTACTGTCGTCACTCATCAGTGTACTGTCATCACTCATCAGTGTACTGTCGTCACTCATCAGTGTACTGTCATCACTCATCAGTGTACTGTCGTCACTCATCAGTATACTGTCATCACTCATCAGTGTACTGTCATTACTCATCAGTGTACTGTCATCACCCCAGCAGTGTACTGTCATCACTCATCAGTGTACTGTCATCACTCATCAGTGTACTGTCATCACTCATCAGTGTACTGTCATCACTCATCAGTGTACTGTAGTCACTCATCAGTGTACTGTCATCACTCATCAGTGTACTGTCATCACTCATCAGTGTACTGTAGTCACTTAACAGTGGGCTGTCCTCACTCATCAGTGTACTGTCATCACTCATCAGTGTACTGTCATCACTCATCAGTGAGAACACCACATTGAGGAGTTGAGATGTTCATGGTTGTGAAACCAAGGACGAGAAATGTTCCGGGTCCGTCTCATGATCTTGGATTTCAGTGATGCTATTGATAATATTGGCTTCATCATCATAAGGTGGCGTCATCGTGAACGATGGTAGTCAGACAGTGGAGGAATAACTCAGCACTTCTACCACTGTCTTTACAAGGAGGCTAATAATTGACAAGGGCCCCCAGAACCAAGCTAATGCTGGTCTACTCCCTGTTTATGGTCCCCCAGCCAGACTGTTGGTCTACTCCCTGTTGATAGTCCCCCAGCCAGACTCTTCGTTGGCTTACCAGTATAAATATGTCTAATGTGTTGGCGTGGACAAAATAATTGAGTGGGTAGAAAATAAGAGCAGTGGAAGGTTGAGGTTCGTTTCCTAGGATTGTAATACAATTGAGCTTGACTAAAATGCTAATATATAACAGGGAACGAGCAATTATGTCAAACGTGGTTTGGAATTGGCACAAGTAGATAACACAACCAAACAATTGGAATGTTAAGACAGGCAATAATATTATGTTGCACCCGACACCAGATCTAGTAATGATTAGGTAATAACCACTTCAAGGTCGCCTGCTTTGCCATTCCCATTTACTTACACCTAGACACAGGCATATAGACGCAATGTGTATAAATAGCCATGCTATAGACCTACAGGAATATGACTGTGTAGAGGACATCACATGAATGTTATTATCATCATTATGGCGTTTTTAAATAGAGTCTGAAGAACATTGGTTGATGAGAACCTTGATGAATGCATAGATCTTCATGGAATAGATTGGTAAGGACTAGCTAGATGTAGGTAGATAGATTAGTAAGGAGTTAATAATGTATAGGTAGACACGATGTAGGTTCAGTCTGAGAATTCTGATTTATGATGGTATAGATTAACCACCAAGATGAAGACTTCCTAGCTCATCGGTCTTTTTTACCGTCCTTAACCACTCGGTGGTTCACCAATGGCGAGAGAAACCACCACGCTGTGATAAATCAGCCCGTGGAAATATACAGGATGTTTCTTGTATGGATCCACTGCTTTTCTAGTACCGGGTCTCTCATAAGAATATGTAAGCTTGTACCAAAATACCATCACTTCTGACAAGTTCACAATGCCTCATTGTGTAGAGTAGGGTTAGGAAAATAATATAGGGCCATGCCTCGGGTTTGCAACTCGGTTGCAGCTGTCCGTCGTTTAGTCTTCGCTGTGCATGGTCAAGTCGCCATCTGTACACCTGAAGCATCGCATATTGTATTTTCCTAAAAGTTTTACGACGGTTATCGGTTATTAGTGTTATTACACTTATTAATTACCCTTAAAGTACATTTATTTATTTCATGTTTCTCGAGCCGTCGCCATTGTATTCAGTTAACATCACCCCCATTCATTATTTTCTTTCTCAACTCATTTACACGAATGTTAAACAGAGGACGTCAATCAGTAAGAAGATCAGTGTCTCGCTAGAGGTCTATAAACAGAGAACAGACCAGCCAACCCTTACAAGCCAGGCTAGCTTGCAGTTTCCTAAGGGTTTAATGGCTTATAAAGAAAAATCCAAGTCCTCATAATGGTCGATCGCACATAGAAATATGTGGTTCAGGACGAGCCAACTTTGAAATAAAGTTGGCTGGAGACCATCACTCAACCCTCCAGCTGTAGCCAAGCTGACTACAACAACAACAACAATGTGTTCCCCAACCTCGCTACTACACCAGACTAATACCACGCCCTCTTTCCCCTCTGTTCCAGCAGAACCACGCTACTTATTAGACTTATTATGACTAATGATTTATTAGACTTATGCTACTTATTTAGACTATTATCAGACTAATGCCACGCCTCCTTTCCCCTCTGTTCCAGCAGAACCAGTCATGCTCAACCCAGTTCCGAGTCGAACACCTCCCCCTACAAGCCCCGCCTTCCCCTCCCCTCTCCCTCCGCCCACCCGTACGGAGCTCCGCCCAGCTCGGTCCGGTTCGTGTCTCACTTTGCCACGAGCGCGGGCCAGCTCCACTATCGCCCCCCACCCTATAACGCCCACGTAAGTTACCGCCCCTTCATTCTTCACCCCTTGTTTTTCAAATAGAGCCTCAACTTTCTTAGAAGCTTTAGCTTAGGAAAAATACCTTTGTATATGTTATCCTGTTATTAAATAAATAAATAAATTTAAAAAAATACCCTTATACCCTGGACCCTGGGCTAGAGCCAGTACCACGTAAAATAATCCAACCATTTTTTTTTTTTTTTTTTTTTATTTTTAATGTAAGCGGCCACAACACATAAAATCGTCAATATCAAGCTGTAGGTCAATATCAAGCTGTAAGTACCAGGGTGGGGTGTGTACTGTGTAGGGTATAGGGTCCTGGTTGTGGCTGCCTACTTGTATTAGGACTAAGGAGTCCCCCTTGGTGTCAATATAAATATCGAAATTCATGCATTGAATTTGAATTGCATTGAATTGAATTTAACTGAATTGAATTTGACCTTTATTTGATTTAAAGATTTTTACAATAAAAGTATCTCTCCTAAACTAAGTCGTACTTTTGATGGGTGGGATCTGAACTTATGCATCCTCCACGCTACTTTCAATTTCAGAGGATTGCCTTAAGCATTCGACCTCCAATACATGGTTCGAAACAATAATATAAAATTTTCCAAAAAGTTATCATATTTGTGTTAATCACTTTCGTGATGTCACAACTACTCAAACTCGCCTTACTAAATCTTTTCTGAAACCGAGACTTGAACCACACCGACCTCCAGGTTACAAGTCCGCCGCCTTATCGATCAAGCTACTGAGGTCGGTCAATATGTTTTTCTCGAATGTGAAGCTCGGGAAGATCCCCCTGTCAGAGCACTTTACACTCAAACCTGTGCTGACTGCACGAATCAACAACTCTCCGAAATCAAACCTATTTTTGAGCAAACCAAAATCAAGCTTTTTATGGAAGTATCCGTCGCCCACATGTTGTTTTATATGTGACGCTCGTAAAACTCTACCGTTATTATATTATTATGACTAGGATTATAGCTGTCAAGTTTTATGACCAAAGTTTTTGTCAAGTTTTTTTTTATATAGTTAGTGCTTTGACTTGATTGGAAAGTCCCAAAAACAAATCCTTATCATGATCACTCAGGTAGTGAAACTCCAGCGTCAATGGCACGTACAATGAACCAGTTTCGTTGTGTCTAAAAGTTAAGCAACGTCCAGAATTTGGACGGGTGGCCATTCAAATTCGAACCTTCGTGACGCTGATGGTTCCCGACCCATAACATGCTGGGTGAGATTAATATGGGTAGCTGGTTCCTAAGTTTCCAGTGAATGGAGGGTAAAACCCCCGGAACTTTCGGAATACCTACATGACTATGAGTATGCAACTAATGAATAATTAAATCTGGGGAAACCAGTAGTAAATGACATTTCTTAAAATTTCTCCAATATTATATATAATGCAGTTTAAAGCCTTTGATTGGAAAGTCCGAGAAACACATTACACATTGATGGGAAAGTCCTAGAAACACATCACTCATTGATTGGAAAGTCCAAGAAACACATCACATATTGATTGGAAATTAAAAACTCCTAGAAACACATTACACATTGATTGGAAAGTCCAAGAAACACATCACACTTAATTGGAAAGACCTAGAAACACAACACACATTGATTGGAAAGTCCTAGAAATTCATCACACACATTGATTGGAAAGTCCTAGAAACACAACACACATTGATTGTAAAGTCCTAGAAACACATCACCCATTGATTGGAAAGTCCAGAAACACATCACACTTAATTGGAAAGTCTTAGAAACACATCACACATTGATTGGAAAGTCCTAGAAATACATCACACACATTGATTGGAAAGTCCTAGAAACACAACACACATTGATTGGAAAGTCCTAGAAACACATCACCCATTGATTGGAAAGTCCAGAAACACATCACACTTAATTTGGAAAGTCTTAGAAACACATCACACATTGATTGGAAAGTCCTAGAAACAAATCACATTATTATAGTTCCTATGCAGAACTAGTGAAACCAATTGAACTTCTGCGTGTACACCACCACCACATGTCATGAGCAGTGCAGTGCACTGAACTAAGGAGATGGAAATAGTTGAACATATTCCTTCTGGTCGTCTTGGGGATGTAAGGCCCCTATAGTCCTCCAACATATATAAAAAACATATACATACTCGTACACACTACATACATAACAAGGTCTGCCGTTATGTTTATAACCTTATAACAAACATTCGTGTTTGTCATAATAATAATAACACTCTTTTAGTGGAAGGTAACCACCAGGCGAGGTTATTGCTCAAAGCATTTTCTCTACCACCTTACCCTCAGAGTCTTATTTTTATGTGGTCATAAAGCCAAATTAATGAGGAAAAATTCATGCACTGGGTGGGATTCGAACCAACGGATCCCTCCTATGCTTCCTGGATTACCAGACTAGCGCGTTATCCACTTGACTACGGGTGCATAACATCAGAAATCATATTAGAACATTGAGTCACAAGTCCAGTATTTATTCGAACCCTGAAGAACTGGATTACAAAACGATTTCTCGAACCACTCTCTGAGTGACTCATGACCATGTCTTGTGACGGTCAAGTATTCTCGCGACCTGAGTTACCATTACCATTAAGCTGTTCTTCCAGTCTAACTGTTAAATAGAAAGTAGTTGAACGATGCCGCCAGTGGCGGCTCTGTTGGTGATCAGTGGCGAGGTTCGGAAAAGAAGATGAGGTTCATCAATCACTCTTATAAATAAGCATGATCAGTGATCACAATACATCACTCTTATAAATAAGCATGATCAGTGATCACATCACTCTTATAAATAACCATGATCAGTGATCACATCACTCTTATAAATAAGCATGATCAGTGATCACACCACTCTTATATAAATAAGCATGATCAGTGATCACATATCACTCTTGAATATTTTTATTTTTTTAACGAATTTACGGGGTCCAACCCCATTCACAGAAGCTAAGGAAATTTCCTTTGGCAACTGCTTCAAGGTAAAAATGTTAATAAATGTTGTATTACTTTGTTAATAAAGGGTTGGGTGGAAGAGATTTCCTAAGGCAATAACCCCGCCCTTTAGTTAGGACATATATTATGTATATATTTATTTATTTTTCTTTATTTTTTTTCTTCTATGTTATTGTATTCTAATTTGTAATTATTTGTGTTGTATATAATATGTCCTATCAATAAAGTGTAAATAAATAAAATAAAAATAAATAAATATTACTCTGTATTTCTTCCATTTTCCCTCTCTTTTCCTGTCAAAACTGTTGTGGGACTGGAGTGGAGAGGAAAGGTCCATGATGTTTACAGAGATTAAAGGGAGGATAGATTTTTCAATTGGAGGATCTCGCTCTTGAAGTTGCTCATGCTATCATTATAATACAAGTATGATCCTTTTACGCTAAAGAGTAGGAGTGCGATGTAGTAGCTCGAGTATGGCAAATTTTAGTAAGGCTGGTTTTAGTCATCCTGTGATTACTCTTGTGATTTACAACAATAATAATAATATTATTGTACTATGACAACCTTAAAATGATAATTACAGGAGTACAAATTATGGAATATTAGTTATGATTTAGGATATATGGTTTTGGGCTGTGAAATTATTTGAAGGCATTTTTAAATAAATCTCGCGTCGATTTTTTGTGCATGAATATGGTGGCTGATAGACTTGATTTTTAAGGTCAGTTGAACAACCACACTGCACCAACCCAAGTTTTGCTTGTATTAGTGGGACACTATAGTCCCACTCAGACTGGGTAAACCCAGTCCATGGCTAGTCCAGTGTTTCATTCAAAACCGTGTTTTGCAGACGCAAACGTGTAAAAAGCTGAGTTCTTACCCACGAGTTTGATTCGCGGCCTGATGTGCAGAGTATCCGAGTTGACTAGTACTTAGCAACATCAGAAGTTGATCTTGGATGTACATTCTTGTGGTTTGATCTTTAGTGATGTCAGATGAACTTCACCGAACCGTTAGTTCGACTTAAAGGAATTTTTGCATTACCACACTGAGAAAAAAAATTATCCTGGACATTCATCCTTGAAAAAATGTTAAAATATAAGGATGATAGATACTTAAATTAGTATATATTACTCACTTCATTATTACAATGTAACAATGTAACTTTTATCGTTGTCTTAGTGTGCAAGGACAAATAATCTTTTCTTAAAGTAATCCCGATTCCATCCTCGTTTAAGGATAACTTTCTAGCTAACAAGGATGTCTTTTTTCTCAGTGCATGTATTTGTGTAGAAAGGTTTTCAACTACCTACCCAAGTCGAGTTTAATGTTGGCACATTATGATTAGGTATGTTTTATCGCGATGAGGACTTTTTGATATTTGGGAAACAACCATGTACAACCAGAAGAGGGATTTGACACTATTCGCTGAACCAAGAATCTACTCACTTGAGCCTCACCCAGCCAGAGTGGGGCCGAAATACCAAATTCGCGAAACCTTGGTTTTGTCATTTTATTGATAGAATCGGTCATTTTTTTTTTCAAAGGAGGAAAATTTGCATCAGACACCAGCGTAGGTTAACCCTGTGAGCCGACGAGAAGGTTTTTTTTACCGTCTAAAAAGCTCTTCTTGTTTGAGTTTCTATTATATGTTGCCCTGGAACCGCCGTGTGGCATTACTTCAGGGGATAGAACCGGTCATTAATAGCCCCATTGTCCAATGCTCTCATCTCGAAAGTGTACCTAATACTAAAAGCAATCTAAAGGCCACGGCTTTTACAGTCCTCCGTGTCCTGCCTCTGTCCTTACTTCGCATCTCCTTTTTTACTGCCATCGGATGGCGTCATGGCGTATATTTCTTTCTTCTCTAACTCAGGTGAGTCACTATGCCATGGCAATGAGACATTTATATAGTCACGCCATATATAGGTATATAGCTATATGTATAGTATATACTGTAGATAAATGTAAACCATGCGCCATTATTATCATTGTCTGTATGATCATGGTTAAAAAGACACATTATTTTTATGACTTGTCTTTTAATAATGGTTTCTCTTTTATTCATGAATTTTGTTACAAACCAACTCGTGACCCTCCTATCTCGTTTATCCATCTCTCTCTCTCTATGTATTGATTATCCTTCTCTCTGCCCCTAGCGCAAATAAAAAGAAATAAAAAAAACTGGTTTTATCTGTATCTCATTTTAAATTTCGATGTAATGTAATGATGCAAAAATAAACTGAATCTGAAACCAGTTTTGATTGTTGACAAAATTGTTCTTTATACGAGTATGTATGTTTGTATAATAATATAGAGTATGTATATGTTGGTATTATAAATATGTACTGCTCAGCAAGTTGTGGCATTGGTGCTATCAACAACTAGAACCGGAATATGGGACCCTGGCAATTATAACGATTATCATCAGCACCACGATGAAATGATAAGAATAAAAAATGGCAGTACTTACTGAAATTAGAGGACCGATTTCCCCTCAATGTCAGAAAATGTTATGTTTATTTTTTTTAAAAGGTAAGTGTTCCCCGTAACCGCTTTCGCATTACTTGAGGGCACACTTTTACATCCGTGCCAATCTGGAAACGGAAAATCGCTCCTGCCGGGATTCGAACCCGCAACCTCCGGGTCAGTAACCATGTTATGTAGGAAGAGAAATTTCAATCGTTCAAGAAACAAAATGTTGTAGAGGGATTTTTTCTGAAAATTAGTCGAAATCTTTTCGGTAACAGGGTTACCGAAAAGATTTCGTTGTCAACTCGGTCCATAGAAATCAAGACTGCTCATAGTGCCCATAACTGAAAATGATGCATACTGTCCATGACTGAAAATGATGCATACTGTCCATGACTGAAAATGATGCATACTGTCCATGACTGAAAATGCTGCAGAGTATCTTTTCAAAACTACCTAGCTGTAGGAACATTGTTTGTTCTCGGCTAGGTATACTGCCATATATTATGAATGAACAATTGTACATGTACACATGTAATGCTGATTAATGCCATATTAGTAACAATAATTAATAATATATAATTTTGAATGATGATGACGATGATTTGGAAACCATGATGATAATATTGTCGACGAGCGACGATGATAAGATTGATGATTTTGGTTTTAATGATAATGATTCTGGTGGTTATCATTCCAACAACTAGTGTGCGGTGGATTGGTTCTGGTTTTCGCTTCCAGTGAGTGGGTTCTCTCTCCTGAAACTTGTTACTTGTTACAGGTTGAGTTTTGAATTTAGAAATTGTGTGGACTAACTCGTTATCTCGATATTTTTCTCTCTCCTCCCCTCTCTCCCCTCTCTCTCTTCTCTCTCTCTCTCTCTCTCTCTCCTCTCTCCCCCCTCTCCTCTCTCTCTCTCTCTCTCTCTCCTCCTCTCTCTCCTCTCTCTCTCTCTCTCTCTCTCTCTCTCTCTCTTCTCTCTCTCTCTCTCTCTCTCCTCTCTCGCAAGGAATTTTTCAATTTGATGTGACCCCAACTAAAGGGTTTTTCAGTACGTCAGACGCAAAAACAATCACAGAAAGCTTCCCTTAATAATATCGAACACATCTTTCCCAGTGCCATTAACTAATAATTATGACATGTAACTGAGAAATGTAACACACGTTCCCTTTGTTCCACAGATGATAGTGAGAGAGAACCTGCCGCCCCCTGGGACTCGAATAGACAACTCACCTTCTGCCAGTCCGCAGATTCGAACCCGCATTCCCCTGCTAGCAGCTCAACCTTACCTGACATCCCCCGCGCATGGGTGAGTAGATCTACCTGGGCGGTGGTGGCGCCGGATTCAGAATGCACGGCAATGTCTCATTGTGTAGAATATAGGTTTGGGAATATAATAATAATAATATCGCCTTATTTCTACTGCCCGATTAGGACTATTAAAGTCCCATTATTCCAGCAGTAGGCCCAAGACATATTATTATGTGGTAAAAATCCCGAATGGGAAGATAACTTGTCATGTCCCGGCTGGGTTTCGAACCCGTGACCTCTGGAACCGCTGGATTCACAGAGTGCCGCCTTTACCACTGAGCTACCACAACAGACCATGCCTCGAGTCGGAACTCGTGTGCAGCTAGGTCCTGTAGGGGAGGAATCGTATGAACAGATATATAGTGGCCCTTTTTATGTTACACTGCCCGGATACGATTCACCCATAAATGGGCATGCCTCAGTAATCCAGTAGCAGTTGTCTGGATATCTTTTATGTTTTCAAATTTTTAATCACCACCAGCAGAGTGGTATCATGATATTTTTGGTTTGTTAGTAAAACAATACTCATTAATGTTTACCTCACATAAGGGATTCAGAAGTTGAATACTCGTAACGTTTCCTCCCACTACATCACCAACGTCTGTCCCGGTAGCTCAGTGATAAAGGCGGCACTCTGTGAATCCAGAGATTCCAGAAGTCGCGGTTTCGAAACCCAGCCGGGACATGACAAGTTATCCTCCCATTTGGGATTTTTACCACATAATAATACGTCTTGGGCTTACTGCTGGAATAATAAGTATAAGTAGTGCTTTATTTAGACTGTCAGCGCAAGACAGGTAGTCCCATTATGCCAACAGTTTAACAAAACACCTCTTTATTTATTTGAGTATAATGGGACTTAAGAGTCCCAATCGGGCAGTATAAATAAGGCGATATTATTATTATGTTTAATTCAATTAATTGTGTGTTCTCCCCCGCAGGAACGAACATGGGGGTCTCGTGATAAGCCTCCCCTCCATTGATCTCAACCCCCCCGCCAAGAAACTAAGACTGAGCGACGGTCTTCTCAAGACCGACCTGATTCAACCCCTGCGCATTGAGACCAGGGTGAGTATCGCGTAGTCCCACGAGGCTAGGTTAGGTTAGGGTGAATAGTCCCACGAGGCTAGGTTAGGTTAGGGTGAGTAGTCCCACAATGTTAGGTCTGGGTGAGAAGTCTTCAACGAGGCTAGGTTAGGTTAGGGTGAGTAGTCCCACAATGTTGTTGGTCTGGGTGAGAAGTCTTCAACGAGGCTAGGTTAAGTTAGGGTGAGTAGTCCCACAATGTTGTTGGTCTGGGTGAGAAGTCTTCAACGAGGCTAGGTTAGGTTAGGGTGAGTAGTCCCACAATGTTGTTGGTCTGGGTGAGAAGTCTTCAACGAGGCTAGGTTAGGTTAGGGTGAGTAGTCCCACAATGTTGTTGGTCTGGGTGAGAAGTCCCTCGAGGCTAGGCTAGGTCAAGGTGAGAAGTCCCTCGAGGCTAGGCTAGGTCAGGGTGAGTAGTCCCTCGAGGCTAGGCTAGGTCAGGGTGAGTAGTCCCTCGAGGCTAGGCTAGGTCAGGGTGAGTAGTCCCTCGAGGCTAGGCTAGGTCAGGGTGAGTAGTCCCTCGAGGCTAGGCTAGGTCAGGGTGAGTAGTCCCTCGAGGCTAGGCTAGGTCAGGGTGAGTAGTCCCTCGAGTCTAGGCTAGGTCAGGGTGAGTAGTCCCTCGAGGCTAGGCTAGGTCAGGGTGAGTAGTCCCTCGAGTCTAGGCTAGGCTAGGTCAGGGTGAGTAGTCCCTCGAGGCTAGGCTAGGGCAGGGTGAGTAGTCCCTCGAGTCTAGGCTAGGTCAGGGTGAGTAGTCCCTCGAGGCTAGGCTAGGTCAGGGTGAGTAGTCCCTCGAGGCTAGGCTAGGTCAGGGTGAGTAGTCCCTCGAGGCTAGGCTAGGTCAGGGTGAGTAGTCCCTCGAGTCTAGGCTAGGTCAGGGTGAGTAGTCCCTCGAGGCTAGGCTAGGTCAGGGTGAGTAGTCCCTCGAGTCTAGGCTAGGCTAGGTCAGGGTGAGTAGTCCCTCGAGGCTAGGCTAGGTCAGGGTGAGTAGTCCCTCGAGGCTAGGCTAGGGCAGGGTGAGTAGTCCCTCGAGGCTAGGCTAGGTCAGGGTGAGTAGTCCCTCGAGGCTAGGCTAGGTCAGGGTGAGTAGTCCCTCGAGGCTAGGTCAGGGTGAGTAGTCCCTCGAGGCTAGGCTAGGTCAGGGTGAGTAGTCCCTCGAGGCTAGGCTAGGTTAGGGAGAGTAGTCCCTCGAGGCTAGACTAGGTCAGGGTGAGTAGTCCCTCCAAACTAGGTCTAGGTGAGTAGTCCCACAAGGTCAGGCTAGAGTGAGTAACTTCATGAGGTTAGCTTAGACTAGGTTATCGCGTCATCGCTTTTTCACAAGAGCGATGTCACATCAATTACTCAGACCCGCCTTACTAAATTTTGTCGTGTTTGGGACTCGAACCTCCGAATTCTCCCATGCGTGGCACTGAGATCTGACGGTAGGGCCAACTGTGACCTCGCTGACCAGAACGAACAACAAGCTGACACCCACACACAGATCAATATACACTGTAGGTTGATAGACAAAGGTTTCTGCTCTCCGAGGGTCGACAGCTATTCTACTTTATCGCCTGACGTGGGTGCCAAACCTGTGTACCCGCAGTCTACATCTCTCGCTGTTGCTTACCTTCCAAACGAGAACTGTCACACCATGAAGTGACTGACGACAGGGAGCATTATTGTTATTATAATACAACGCTTTATTAGGTATAAATGGACATTATGTACAATTGTACATACAAATAATTAATTTAACAATGAAAAAAATAGAAACAATATATACAATGAAAATGAAAAAGAATAGAAAATATATAAAAACATAAGTCCTAACTAAAGGGCGGGGTTATTGCCTATGGCAATCTCTTCCACCCAACCCTTTTCCATTATTGTTTCCACAGCTAAAGTACACATGTGACCTAATTCAATAGTCTCATAGCTCATAAGTCTCATAACTCATAACGGTGTCACTACACGACGAATCCATAGTAAAACCGAGTCTAGATCTATATAGAATAGAAGAAAAAAACTAAACCGAGCTCTGAATAATTTAAGGTTTAAGGCAATCTGCGTTGCAACTATTAAGACAAGTACTGAGAAAATCATGTTTGTATGCGTGAGAGAGAGTGTGAATGAGTGAGAAAGTATTTTTTTGTGAGAGAGTGTGAATGAGTGAGTGAGTATGTATGTAGGCGTGAAAATGAGATGAGTGAGTGAGTATTTTTGTGAGAGAGTGTGATTGAGTGCGGGAGTATTTTTGTGACAGAGTGTGAATGAGTGAGTGAGTATTTTTGTGAAAGAGAGTGAATGAGTGAGAGATTATTTTTTGTGAGAGCGAGTGAATGAGTGAGTGAGTAATTTTGTGAGAGAGAGTGAATGAGTGAGTGAGTAATTTTGTGAGAGAGTGTGAATGAGTGAGTGACTATTTTTGTGAGAGAGTGTGAATGAGTGAGTGAATAATTTTGTGAGAGAGTGTGAATGAGTGAGAGAGTTTTTTTGTGAGAGAGTGTGAATGAGTGAGTGAGTATTTTTTGTGAGAGAGTGTGAATGAGTGCGTGAGTTTTTTTGTGAGAGAGTGTGAATGAGTGCGTGAGTATTTTTGTGAGAGAGAGATTGTACGTGTGCGTAAGAATGAGATGAGTGAGTGTGTAATTGTGCGAGTGTGAATAATTGAGATGGTGTGTGGGTTTGTATTTTTGTGTGTGAGAGAGAGAGGGAGTGTGTATGTGTGGGTGTGTGTCTTGCTTCATTGTTTCCACGCAAAGGTCAATACTCTCTTCTTAACTTCGGACCACCTCTCGTCTTCGCCAGTACAAAGTCATGAAAAATATCGAAGAGACATAAATAATTTATGTCTCATCGATTGTTGTAGTTATTGTTGTTGTTGTAGTTGTTGACAATTATTGTCAACAACTACAGGAAGAACACTATTTTCTGTAACTTATTTAAAAAAAACAATGCTTGTTTTCTGCCAATATCTACACTCATATTTTGACTTTATTTATTTTTTGAATAAATAAAACGAGAATTTGAACCTCAACGTTCGAATTGAGTACCCTTCACAGTTAGCTTCCAATTATTATGTTCTCTAAAAACCCTAAATTTGTGTCCCTTTTTTTTTTTTTTTTTTTTTAACAAAGTACTCTTAATTTTTTAATTTTACATAATATACATTAAATATAGTGAGTTTATGAGGTACTATTACCCTATTTGTTGTGGGTTGTGTTGCACCTCATTTATAATATGTTACATCTATTAAACATTTCATGTAGGCACTGATAAGTGGTATTCTAGAATCTACTGATGCTAAATAGCCCCAGAGTATGTAGGATGCATTTGTTGAGTTGATTGCTATTGGAACACAGTGCAGTCTCTGTCCTCTTCATTGTAGTAGGACTTTTTCATCAGCTTGTGTCGAGCTTAGTAAATATTGCACGGATATTATTATCATTGAACACTTTATTGGTCCACTGCATGATACATTCAAGCTATAAGACTGGCCTTAGCTTGCTCTTGAGGACGAGATTCGAGAAACCTATAAGAATAGATTACCATGAACAAACAGCAAAATGTTTTCGTAATGTGACAGACGATTCTGCGTGTGGTGTGTTTGTGTGGGGGGAGAGAGAGAGAGAGAGAGAGAGAGAGAGAGAGAGAGAGAGAGGAGAGAGAGAGAGAGAGAGAGAGAGAAGAGAGGGATAGAGAGATAAACACAGAGAGAGAATGTGTGTGTGTGTGTCTGTCTGAAATTAATTGTTCTCATTATTATGTTGTATGGATTATTTAATTTATCTCTGTTCTTGGTGAGAGTGTGCTTCTACCATGATAAGCGTAGATAAACACCAACTACTTAACATAGATAAACACTCGTCACCGCTACTTCTCGCGTCTGTTCTCATCCTATTGGGAGCAGACGCCGGGATAGCCAGGACATCTGTGTGTTATTGCATCACTTTTGCAATGCACTTTGCTCAACTTGAACACATACATTCCATAGTAACAAATTTACATACGTACTCGTATTTACGAACAAGATTTTTAGTTGGAAAATATTTTGGTAAAATAGATATAACCTCCTCGAGTTTCTAAACCATCAATAAAGAGTTTCTAAATAAATAAATAATCAATGCTTCTTCCTTGTTGGTCCCGCCGCAGGATCACAGTCAGAACACGGTGCTGAACGCGATGCCGGGCGGGGGTGGGGGCGGCGGCGGCGGGGGCGGGGGCTCCGTGTACAACCCCCAGGTGGAGGCCATCTCGCCCACGCTGCCGCCCGACCCCGTGAAGGAGGACACCACGCTGAAGACGGTCAAGGACGAGCTGATAGGCAAGATCGGGAAGGTGGACAAGGACATTGCCGCCACGGACGCGCTGGTGAACGAGTTGAAGGAGCAGGAGGTGAGGGAATAAGATGAAAAGATCATCTTCATATTTGTTCAATCTTTTATTGTATATTATTTATCATAAGTTAGAACTTCAAACCAATACTGTCTATATTTCTATGTGTCTACTTGTATGCTGTCTATGTATTATTAAATAAATATAGATGCCAAATATTTACAAAATTACAACAACAAAAAAAAGATTAAGAAAGATAAAAATAACAATATCGCATTATTTATACTGCCCGATAAGGGACACTATTAAGTCCCAATATTCCGGCAGTAAATAAAAATAACAATATCGCAGTATTTATACTGCCCGATAAGGGACTATTAAGTCCCAATATTCCGGCAGTAAATAAATATAACAATATCGCAGTATTTATACTGCCCGATAGGGGGGACTATTAAAGTCCCATTATTCCGGCAGTAAACCGAAGACAGGAGGTGAGGGAATAAGATAAAAAGATAAAAATAACAATATCGCAGTATTTATACTGCCCCCGATAAGGGACTATGAAGTCCCAATATTCCGGCAGTAAGCCGAAGACGCCCACATTATTAGGTGGTAATGTCATGTACAAGGGAATAAGATAAAAAGATAAAGACAGATAAGAATAACAATAACGCATTATTTATACTGCCCGATAGGGGGGACTATTAAGTCCCCATATTATGTCAGTAAGCCGAAGACGCCCACATTATTAGGTGGTAATGTTATGTCCCGGCTGGTTATTAGGTGATAATGGGAGGATAACTTGTCATGTCCCGGGTGGTTATTAGGTGATAATGGGAGGATAACTTGTCATGTCCCGGCTGGTTATTAGGTGATAATAGGAAGATGACTTGTCATGTCCCGGCTGGGTTTTGTTGTGTAGATCTGAGTTATGTTAGTCGTTGAGTGTACCGTGTTCCCGTATTCTTGAACTGAGAGTGTAGACCAGCAGTCAAGCTAGGGCGTTGTTATCTGGACAACATTGTGGTAATGTTTCTACTGGGGCACGATATTAACTCATCTTATTTTCTTCTCCCCCCTCAGAAAGGGCTGGCACGTTATTAACTCATGTTATTTTCTTCTCCCCCTCAGAAAGGGCTGCAGGAGACGCTGAAGGGGCTGCAGAAAGTTCTAGAGACGGTCAAGGCTGAGCCTCCCAAGCAATCCCTTGCTCAATTAGTGTACAAAAGAAATAGGGTAAGTTATCATCATGTATTGTCAGTATTACGTGTAAATCACAGTCGTGATATCACTTTTTTTCCCCAATTTATCGGCGCTTTAACATGGCGATAAGCCTGTCGTTCACGCGGGAATCTCGAGTTTATATTTTGGGGAATATGTTGGTGGCTTTGAGGAATGTTAGAAGTGAGTCATTCCCCAACTGGTCATCTAGCAAGGCGGGTGTAGAGAAAAAATTGCTCAAACTTGCTTTGCTAAATAAAAAAAATTCGGGTTAGAAGTAGGCTAAGATCATGCATGGTTTTCTACTTTGAATTGTCATCTGAGGATGGAATACTGGATGATTTTGTAAGCTTAATAACATTCATGCTAATTTATCCCCTGTTTAATAGTGTTTATTTGATGTTGTGTAAAGTGTTCAAAACTGTAATATATCCATGGAAATTCCATGCTTTTTGATGTGAGATAATTATCAAGCTCGCCGTGAGGCGAACATTCGTCATGAAAACACACGCCAGCCGGCTTACACGAAATCACATATACCTATTTTGTCAAATTAAAACTGCCGAACTTTAAGGTTCCATAAATAAATTTATAATGTTTAAAAATATTTCTACCGAGGTAATGCTGCCACATGTGATAATGGTGCCCCTTGCTGGTTGTAGAGGCAACAATGTTTCATTTCTACATGCACTCAGATTCAAATTTAAACATTTTCAATATTGGTTTTGTTTCAGGAATTGGCAGAACAATCCCACGCTCAAATGCAAAAACTAGGTCCACCCATAGATCTGGTAAGTTTCCTCTGGTAAAATAAAGCCACATAGAAAGCTGGTTTGTACTGAGCATTTACATATATGTAGGTACTTAGAGTATCTGCTACTTAAAGTATGGCTGGAGAAGTCTACTAGCAACAAAAAGTATGGCTGGGGAGGTCTACTTGCAACAAAAAGTATGGCTGGGTAGATCTAGCTATTCGAATAGTCGCAAGACGGTTTTGTTCCTGAGAACAGTTTGATATCTGGCATGACTATCGTCTTAGCCAGGTCATTCACGAGAGAAACGATATAATGCGTAATAATTTTAGCTATATGTTTATCTAAAGTATAAATAATACGCACTGCATTATTGTAAGAGTCAAATTATAAAATGGGATTTAATATAAGATAAACCATACCTCAAGTCGAGCTATAGTGTGCTGTGATTGGTTGAAACTCGATTTGAGGGAGGGTCTGACTTTTTTTAAATTCAATTCCAATTTATAATGCGGCCCAAATTGTGCGGGCACAACGGACCCCTAGACCCTAGGCACTGGGGTCCAGGGTTCTGGCCACTTTTTCGGGTTCATTAAAGAATGATCCTATTACTTCAGAGAAATTTCCAATATTAGAAATCGGAAGTATTGTATTCGTTTTTGTAAAAATAATAATGTTTTTTTGCTCCGATTTCAATTTTTTTCATATTTCTGGACTTTTCATAACCTCTTCATAACCTCCTGAGCAACTTTGGTTTTGTGTCCGTTTGTCGGTCCGTCGGTCTGTGTTAAAAATATTCCTTGTAACGCGCAAATCTCGGAAACTACTCGACGAATTTTGATGAAATTTTGTACACATATAGGAGACGTTCTGTAGATGGTCCAATTTCAAATTCATCAAATTCGTACTAGCGGTTCTGGGTGAAAGAGACCATGCGCCTGACCACTAACTTTTTACTTAAACGCTTATATCTCGTGAACGGTATACCCGGTTTTGATGAAATTTTGTTCGTATATTCATATTATTGTTGTTTTACATAGGTTATTTATATTGGTTTTTTAATTAATTATATTTAACTCTGATATTTAAGAAAATCCAAAATTTCGGACAAAAAGAATTATATATTTTTCTTCTTCTTCAGCCGATCTACAACCAGCCGATGGACACGGCGGTGTTCCAGCAGAACAAAGCGCGGCACGCCGAGTTCCGGCCGCGCCTGGTGGAGCTCATCCGGAAGCGCAAGACAGAGGAGAGCGGCCGCCAGACGAGGCTAACTGAGGCCTACTGCAGCCTGGCCTCGCAGTGGTTCAAGAAGGTGGAGAAGGTGAGGCTGACGGTGAATCCTTTAAAATCTAGAATTTTTGCTCTGAACTGTTTTCTATCATCAATAGATTCCTCAGGTATTTCCATCTCTGACAGGTCTTTTTTGGTTCAACAATCCAGTTCAATCTTGTTTTTGGATTTTGGTCAAAATAATCAAATAGTTGCTTTGTTAACCTGTTTTCGTCCATTCTTTTCAGATGATCATAGAATTGGACTCTTCTTTTCCTGAAAGTGTCTCTAATTTTTTCTATTTTTGAATAAACTTCTTTATTACTTTTTAATTTCCATACTGCATTTTCTAGTCTTGGTCCTAAAATTCTTCTAACGATTTTTCTTTATTTCTTCTCAATTTCCTGAAGTGGTGGTGTACATCATGTGTGTCTGTACTGTCTGTGTCTGTGTTTCCTTTATTATTATTATTATTTCCTTTACTAATTGTCTGGTGTACCTCTCTCGCCCCGCCCCCCAGATCGAGAACTCTAGCAAGCGCAAGTCCCGCGAGGCCAAGAGCCGCGAGGTGTACGAGAAGATGTTCCCCGAGATCCGGAAGATTATTATACCTTATTATTATACCTTCGTTCTTAAGTGTGTACCAATGTAACCAAGGTCAAAGTCGAAATTTTGTAACGGCTTTGACTGTTTTGTTGTTGTTGTTGTTGTAGCCAGCTTGGCTACAGCTGGAGGGGTGAGTGATGGTCTCCAGCCAACTTTATTTCAAAGTTGGCCCGTCCTGAACTACATACTTCTATGTGCGATCAACCATCGTGAGGACTTGACTGTTATGAATATACACTCTAATAAAATCATATTTGAATTGAATTGAATTTACTAATTGTCTGTTTCACCTCTCTCGCCCCGCCCCTCAGATCGAGAACTCGAGCAAGCGCAAGTCCCGCGAGGCCAAGAGCCGCGAGGTGTACGAGAAGATGTTCCCCGAGATCCGGAAGATTATTATACCTTATTATTATACCTTCGTTCTTAAGTGTGTGTACCACTGTACCAATGTAATTGGTCAAAGTCGAAATTTTGTAACGGCTTCGACTGTTTTGAATATTCACTCTACTAAAATCATATTTGAATTACTTACTTTACTTTACGAGTCCGGGCCATCAATTGCCTTCATATGGTTTCTTGCCAATAACGAGCGACTTCTACTGCCTGGTTGTTGGCTTCTAGAATATCTTGTGAGTTACATTTTGTTGGGAGTTTTGGGCAGACCAGGAGATGTTGCATGGTTTGGATGGAGCCACATTCACATTTGTCATCTTCTGATAGTTTCCATTTCAACATAAATTTAGTTTACACCTACCTACTCCTGTTCTCAGTCTATTAATGGTTTTCCATGTAGGGTATGGTAGATTTTCACCCTTTGATATTTTTTCTTGCAATTCGAAATCGGAGATAGGGACTTTTTGCTTCCAAAGGTCTATTCTACGAGCTTCAGGTGTTGTTGGGATTTCTTGTGTGGATGCCATGAAACTTTTTCTTGACTTTAGTCTTCTGAGCTGTGGTTCATACTGGTGTAATGTATGTCTTGTATCATTGATTTGTTTTCCTCTTTCAGTCTCTGCAGCTACTTGTCGTCGTACGTCAGGCGGGGCTATTCCTACTATGGGGTAGATTTTATGGAGAGGAGTGGGCTTCATTGTTCCGGTGACGATTCTCACGGCTTCGTTCAGAGAAACATCAACTTGCTTCGCATGAGCCGAGTTTTTCCAAGCTGGTGCGGCATATTCTCCAGCAGAGAAACAGAGGGCGAGTGCTGAAGTTCTTAGCACATTCGGATTGGCACCCCACTTTGTACCTGTCAGTTTGCGTATGATGTTATTGCGTGACATGACTTTACTTTTTGTACCCATGCAGTGCTCCTTGTACGAGAGAGTACGGTCTAATTTGACGCCGAGGTATTTTGGTGTGAAAGAATGTTCCAATATTTGACCTTGCCAGTTGATGTTTAATTTCCTCATTGCTTCTCGGTTTTTTAGGTGGAAGGCGCATACCTGAGTCTTTTGAGGATTTGGACGAAGGTGGTTTGCTTCGTAGTACGTTGTTAATGCTTCAAGTGATGTGGTTAGTAGCTGCTCAACTTCTTGAAAGCTTTTAGCTTGTGCTGCAATCGCAGTGTCATCAGCGTATCTGAAATGTCTTGTATCTGTTGTGGTTGGCTGGTCGTTGCTGTAGATATTGTACAGAATTGGCGCCAGCACGCTACCTTGGGCCAAACCATTCTTCTGATTTCTCCACCTGCTATTTCTGTTTTGAAAGGACACGTAAAATCGTCTATTTTTCAGGATGCATGCTATTACTTGTGTGAGAGTGTGATCTTTAGTTTGCTCATAGATTTTGTAGATTAGACGATTATGATTTATTGTATCGTATGCTGCACTTAAATCTATAAATGCAACACCTGTTACTTGGTTCCTTTCATATACATCTTCGATAAATTGTGTCAGATTTAAAATTTGGCTACAGCAGGATTTGCCTAGGCGGAAACCAGCTTGGTTGGGTGTAAGGATGCTGTCAATGAAATCAGATATTCTATTTAAGATAAGACGTTCGAAGATCTTAAATAGATGGCAAAGAAGTGAGATAGGCCTAAAGTTTTTGACATCGTTTGGCTCTTTTCCTGGTTTTAATAGGGCTACTACGTGGGATTTACGCCACTTCTTTGGTATGTTCATTGATTGCACACAGTTATTCATTAGGTTTAGGGAATATTGTAGAGCTAGAGGACCAAAGTTTTTAATTTGCTCTGTGCGTAGATCATCGACACCGGCTGCTTTGTTTGGCTTCATGTCATTAATGGCTAAGTTCAATTCTGAAAGGGTAAACGGTTCTTTCATCATGTTGTTTTCAGATTCCAAGTCTCTGACTATTTTCAGTTTATTTCTTTTGGTGGATGTTTTACCATTTAGTAGCAGTTGATGGGCAATCTGATTGCTGGTTATGTTGCATTGGATTGTTGACGATTTGGTTGGATCATTGCTAAGATTTTTTATCAGTTTCCAAGCTTTTCTGCTGTTTTGTTTTAAGTCCATGTTTGCTTGGAGATCGCACCATTTATCTTTTCTTGAGTCTGATAGAGCATGCATCAGTCTTTCTCCTGCCACGATAGTATCTTCAGAGAAGGGGTCAGAGTAAAAGAGATCTTGGTATTCTTCTAATAAGGTTTTGGAATTTTCGTTGAGACCCGATACATATTCTGTAGAGCAGCCTCGTGGAATGTGGCGCCTAGATACTTTTTTTATAGTATCGATAAAAACATCATAAGAGTTGATGGTAGGTTCTAAGTGTTTAATGCTATCATCTAAGTCTCTAGCAAAAGAATCCCATTTGGCCTTCTTGAAGTTGAATCTCCTCTTGAAAGGTTGTAGATCTGCACTGATAATGGCTGTTATTTTACATGAAATACCTCGGTGTTGAGAGTGGGGGATGTGCTCTTCTACAATTTTCCTGCACTGTTGAAACAAACTGGCACTTACAAAGATATTGTCAGGATTTGTGCCTCTTCTCCATCTGGCGCTGTTAAAGGAGCTTGGCAGCTTTGGGTCATGAAGAAGTCTTAATTCGTTTTGATCAATCCAATTCTCTAGTTCTTCGCCGTTCTTATCGGTGCTGTTGTATCCCCAGCTGGTATTACGGCAGTTGAAATCACCTATTAGTATATGGTGTCTCTTGTTTCTAAAATTAACGGGTTCTGTGAACTGGAAGTCTGTATTTGGCGGTTTATAAATCGATGTCACTGTGCAATGTTCAAGTTCGATTGTCAAAATTTCGATATTATTTGTCTCAGTTTTTGCAGTAGAAATTATCTTGAGGTTGGGCTTGATAAATATTGTACTACCATATTTGATATGTGGCCTTTCTATGACTAGATTCATGTTTTTTAACTTTGGTCTATTGCTATGTTCATCTCTATGAGTCTTGTAGAGCTAAAATATCACATTCACTCTTCGTACACATTTCTTCTAATAAATTTTCTTTATTAGATGATAATCCTTCAATATTTACAGATGTTATATACAAGATTGGCCTTGAAAAAGGCCTTTTTGTTTGTCCAAAGGACGTCGAGCTCATTTGTTTGTTGATGGCTCGGTGTTAGAAGTATCAGCCGGCTTAGAGCCGTTGCCCAGGGTACGCGGGATATGGGATATCACACGGGGACGCTACTTCTGTGTACCCCATATTTGAATTGAATTGAATTTACTAATTGTCTGGTGTACCTCTCTCGCCCCGCCCCCCAGATCGAGAACTGGCAGTATAAACAAGGCGTTATGATTTACTTTATTATTATTATTTCCTTCACTAATTGTCTGTTTCACCTCTCCCGCCCCCAGATCGAGTAAGGCGATATTATTACCTTTATTATTATTATTATTTCCTTTACTAACTGTCTGGTGTACCTCTCTCGCCCCGCCCCCAGATCGAGTAAGGCGATATTATTTCCTTTATTATTATTATTATTTCCTTTACTAACTGTCTGTTTTACCTCTCTCGCCCCGCCCCCCAGATCGAGAACTCAAGCAAGCGCAAGTCCCGCGAGGCCAAGAGCCGCGAGGTGTACGAGAAGATGTTCCCCGAGATCCGGAAGAACCGCGAGGACAAGGAGAGGTTCAGCCGCGTCGGGGCGAGGGTCAAGTCTGATGCGGACCTCGCCGAGATCATGGACGGCTTGCAGGAACAAGAGGTGAGTCACTGAGACGGCTTGCAGGAACAAGAGGTGAGTCCTCATGTCATCAGAGAGTTCCTAAAGTTTGCGTCCTAAGAACAAAGCCAGCATAGATCCACTTTCTCTGATCTATGTTGCAGGAACAAGAGGTGAGTCGGCTGTTCAATTCAAGTTCCTAAAGTTTGCGTCCTAATTACACATAGATTTTTTTTTTTTTTTGCCAGAATAGATTTTTTTTTTTTCTTTTTTTTTATATAAATATTATATTTTATTGTGTTTTTAAAAAAACATTAATTGATTGATTTTTCCTCTTTTTTTACATAATTATATTAAACATATTCAGAAAATTGCCTTATTTTTTTTTTATTTTTTTTTCTTGAACCTCTAATTCTCAAGTCTATGGATCTTATGATTGAGAATTGGTTGTTCACACATACGAAGTTTTTCGCCATACTAATGATCTATGTTCCTCATGTCTGTCAGAGAGTTCCCAAAGTTTGCGTCTACATCACATTGTGTTATAAGGGCCGAATTATAAAACATGATTAGATTGACTGCTGGAATAATAGACCACATAATAATGCCACCAAAACAACTGCTGAAACAATAGAACTATGTAATCCTAGTCAAGCAGTATAAATAATTGTTTTTATTTGTAATTTATTTGCATTAATAATTGTACATAATAGGTATAATAGGTAACATTTATTTAATGCGACTACCCCACTCTAAGGGGATACAGTCCTCTTGTTTTGTGGGGTAGTTTCATTTCTTAAAATAGTTTTTTTTTTATCTCTAACTCATAGTAGGTAAACAGTGTATCGTTGTGTAGGCCATAACTTGTTCAATACAGCCGCTCCTGTAAGAGTTTCAGCAAAGCCCCCCTGTCTTGAATGAGCTGCATATGATATTTATAAGTTTTTTTTTTACACTTTATTTTTTATACAATACATACAACAATAAATTATTAACAAAGATACAAAAAAAATTAACAATAGGTATTTACAAAATAAGATATAGAAAAAAAAATATTTAAATTTAATTATACAATGTATTGTAATCCGGGGCGAAGTTAATGCCTTAGACATTCTCTGCCACTTAACCCCGTGTTTTAATAATAAATTATTGAACCAATAAATAAAAACCTGTGAACCCTTGATTAATCCGTTGTGTCCCCATGAACCCATGATTAACCCGTTGTGTCCCTGTGAACCCATGATTAACCCGTTGTGTCCCCCCCTTGCAGGCCGAGGACCGCCGCCGCCACTCCCTGTCTGTGATACCCCCCATCATCTGTGATGCGAGCTCGACGGGCCGCGGGCCGCGCTTCCTCAACAACAACGGCCGCGTGCTGGACTATGCGGGGGAGATGGAGGCCCGCGCCCAGGCCAAGATGTGGACCCCTCAGGTAAGGCCCGCCCACCCTCCTAGTCCTAGCCCTGTGTATCCTATCCCTTTTTTATTTTTTTATATAGTAGTCACTGTGGCAGAGCGAGTTAGCGCGCTAGGCATTGCACACATGGTGACCTGGGTTCGATTCCCAGCGGGGGAGGATTTTTTCTGCTCTGTACTTGGATGTTCGGGGTCCACTCATACCTCGTGAGATAAAAAGGGTAGCTGCTTTGATGTGAAGCAGCGACCAGTGGCAGAATCTTAGGCAAAAAAAAATAATACAAGATATTGTAAATTAAAGTGGTAAAGTCTTATGATTCTGCGCTACCCACTAAAATTGTGACATAATAACACAAAGAAAAAACATTATTATTATTATTATTTATACAAAACAATCAACAATATTAACAGAGATAAAAAAAAAATTAATAGTATTTACAAAATAAAATATAGAAGGAAAAATAATATTTAAATTCACGCTAATCAGCTGATTGGTGCTGTTGGTGTGTTCATCAATAACATTTTGATCAACCAAATTGGATGAATAATTTAGGGAATGCACAATTGAGTAAAATTTTATGTTAATTAAATAATCAACAAATTATTGTGACCATTGATAAACGAACTCTTCCTTATACTAGTAGTCAAGTGGTTAACGAGCTAGTCTGGTAATCCAGGTAGCGAAGGGATCCGTTGGTTCGAATCCCACCCAGTGCACGATTTTTTCCTCATTAATTTGAGTTAGTGACCACATAATAATAAGACGGAGGGTTAGAAAATACTTTGAGCATTAACCTCGCCTGGTGGTTACCTTCCACTAAAGAGTATTATTATTTTACTGAAGAACGGAAGATCGTGTAGGTTAATTGTTCATGTACCTAATATTCGTCGTCCCGTTGACTTGCAGGAGCGGGAGGTGTTCCGAGACAAGTACATCCACCACCAGAAGAACTTCGGCCTCATAGCCTCCTTCCTGGAGCGCAAGACTCCTGCCGACTGTGTCGAGTACTACTACCTGAGCAAGAAGCGGGAGAACTACAAGCGAGCGATACGTAAGTCCCCTCTGTCTTCTTAGTAATAGCAGTAGGTAACCGACCTCAAGTAGCAAGACTCCTGCCGACTGTGTCGAGTACTACTACCTGAGCAAGAAGCGGGAGAACTACAAGCGAGCGATACGTAAGTCCCCTCTGTCTTCTTAGTAATAGCAGTAGGTAACCGACCTCAAGTAGCAAGACTCCTGCCGACTGTGTCGAGTACTACTACCTGAGCAAGAAGCGGGAGAACTACAAGCGAGCGATACGTAAGTCCCCTCTGTCTTCTTAGTAATAGCAGTAGGTAACCGACCTCAAGTAGCAAGACTCCTGCCGACTGTGTCGAGTACTACTACCTGAGCAAGAAGCGGGAGAACTACAAGCGAGCGATACGTAAGTCCCCTCTGCTTTCTTAGGGTGGCGTCATCGTGAACAATGGTAGCCAGACAGTGGAGTAATGACTCAGCACTTCTACCACTGTCTTTACAAAGAGGCTAACAATTGACAAGGGCCCCCAGAACCCAGCCAATGCTGGTCCACTCCCAGTTGATAGTCCCCCAGCCAGTCTTAGTCTTAGTAATGGCAGTATGTAATATTGTAATAATATCGTCTTATTCAAACTGTCCAATCAGAACCAAAGAGTCCCACTATTCCAGCAGGAAGCTCAATACATATTATTGTGTGGTCAGTGGTCAAAATACCAAATGAAAGGATAACGTGTTATGTCCCGGCTGGCTTTTTAATTTGCGACCTCTGGATTACCTGGTCCTGTTTGATGCCTTGACCCCTGAGCTACCGGGACAGACAGTTTTAGTCAATGATACTTGCTGTACAAATGAAGTTTACTATATGAGGAAAAGAGATTGCACACATCGATAATAGGTAGAAATGGTCCTGTTTGATGCCTTGACCACTGAGCTACCGGGACAGACAGTTTTAGTCAATGATACTTGCTGTAGAATTGAAGTTTACTATATGAGGTAAAAACTTTGCACACATCAAGGATATTTCCACACAATTGGTGGAAATATCCTTGATGTTGTGTTATATTTTTCCAAGTAAAGCTTGGATTAACCTTTTCGCGCCCAATGTTCGTAAGAGGACATTTATTTTATAGTCCCAAGTGCCCAAGCTAAAATTTTATACTACTAAGTAGTATAAAATATTTGTCCTCGGATGAGGAAATCCGTCACTTTGTACTACAAAACAAAAAATGGTGTTGGTCGCGAAGAGGTTAAAACTAACCATTTCTCGGGTCGCCCCTCAGGGTACAACAAGTCGCGCGCCCGGACGCGGGGCAACAAGAACATCGGCAAGGGCGCCGCGGTGAACTCGCTCAACACCTCGCTGCCCCTGCTCGACCCCATCTTCAACACGGCGGGCGTCACCACGCGGCTCCAGCGCGAGGCCCTCATCAAGCAGGAGGTGCCGCCCCGGGGCGGGCCCAAGGGCGCCCCCCCGGCCCCGGCCCCGCCCAGTAGTGAGCCCAGCACGCCCGTCAAGGAGGAGAGCCCCCCGGCGCCCACCGCCGCGAGCAATAGCACCGCCGCCGCCCCTACTCCCGCTCCCCCTCTGCCGCTGCACCATAGACGAGGTGAGTCCACCACGCTCAGGTCTCTTCTTTGTATGCTGACTATGGCTTGCAAAGACACTAAAGCCGTATTTTTAAAATAAACCAAACTGGAAGCAAGTCATTTTTCTTTTGAAAGAGGAAAAATTTCCTCTCTTCCAAAGTTAACCAAGATGGTAGTAGAGAATTCTTGCTTCCAGTTCTTTATAGGTTAAGTCCATTGTTTATCTTTAAAAGTACCGAAACGCATTTTTCTTTTACGAATGTGGTGAAGTTGACCTTGGAATAAAATGGAAATATTTGGAAATATCGAACCTGGAATTTTTTTTTATCCAAAAGAAAAATAGGCCTTAATAGACTGATTCATTCTTTAGCATCATTGGCCAACAGCCATTTGATTCTTAAACTGTCTGTGTCAAGTCCATGATTAAATCTGTCCATTAGCAACTAAGCAATATGTAATTATGTACAAATACATATTTGTTTTAATGTAATTTTTTCAAATAATTTTTATTTTGGAAACCCTAGCTATAAGTTTTATTATGTATAATGTATTGTAAAAATATGACATGTATAAACAATTAAATTAAATATTAAATTAAAGGAGATGCCAGATCAAAAATCCACCTGAAACAGCGTCTCAGCCTGGCGGTGCAGAGGGGGAATGCAGCAAGTATGCTTTCGGCTCTTCCCTCAGCTGAGTTTGTACAAGTCAACGACCTATAATTTTATTATTGTTTTATTTAAATTTAAATAAACTATAATATAACTAACTTCACTATATCTAAAGTAAAAAAATAAAGATAAATTCCTTTCTAATTGTAAGACGGAAACACATCTACAAGACCACCACCTACACCTTCTAAACTTATCTCCCTTCCCTCCCACAGGCGTCACCCCCGTGCCCTCCACAACTGCCAGCACCCCCACAAGCACCACCACCACCTCCTCCACCCCCACTGTTACCTGTGATACCCCTGTCCCCCCCACCTCTCTACCGTCCACTACAAGTAGCAGCAGCACTGTAGCCGTGTCCAGCAGCACCAGTAGTAGTACCACTGTCACTTCGTCCAGCCAAGGTAACACCACTTCTCAAACTATCGTGCCACATAACATTTAATTCATGCAAAATACCGACCTCAGTAGCTTGATCGATAAGGCGGCGGACTTGTAACCTGTAGGTCGGTGGTTCAAGTCCCGGTTTCAGCGTGGATTTGGTAAAGCAAGTTTGAGTAGTTGTGATATCACGAAAGTGACTAACACAAATATGATAACTTTTACAAAAAATTCATTCATGCAAAATAGATCAATAAGTTTAAAAAAGAGTCCATCAGTCAGGTTAGAAACCAGTACTTTTAAGTTGTTAAAAATCACCTTGATTTTTTTCATTGAATAACATTAAGTGCTCAAAATTCTATGAGAACATTTAAACTTAAGTAGAACTTCGGTTTCCATAGTAACTTAGAATAAATTCATTATTATCTTGTCTTCAGGTTCTCTGAGCATTCTGAATTTTTTTTTTTAAAAGATGAGTGTTTCACAGCCTTTTTTGTTTCCTAGCCATGAAACAGGAGCTACTGTAGACGCTTGTGGTCTGTGTTGTAGCCTACCCATCCCGTAGTATGCCTCTCCTCTGATGGGCGAGAAGTGACACAATACTTCCCATTTAGGAGCTGGTCAACACGAGCGCACCGCAAGGTATCGCTTACAAACAAATTAACCAAATGGTATCGCTTACAAACAAATTAACCAAATTATGAATACAAATTTTTGTCGGCGCGGGGGTTCGAACCCGGGACCTCCCGCATGGCAAGCGAGTGCTTAACCACTGAGCTAATCGTGCGCTCTAAACCACTTTGTTGATTGTCCTCAGGTCCCCTGAGCATTCCGGTTTCCATAGCGACCGTGACGAGCGCCGTGAGCTTCGTCACCAACAGTCTCCTCCTGAACGAGCTGAGTGGCGGGGGGAGCAGGTCGCACGGCGCGGCCAATGTGACCAGCAGCAGCGGCGCCGCAGCCACTAGCTCGACCCCTAGCGGGCCGCACTTTGCGTCGCAGGGCGTGCGGAAGGTGGGCGGTAACGGCCCGGGGAGCAACGGACAGCCCGGGGGCGCGCCCCCCATGCTCAACCATCACCACTACAACAGCACCGGGTGAGTGATAAGTATAAGTATATTTAGAGGTTGGAAATGATCAACCTATCAACCATTTGTGTTTAACATACAATATTCGTTTGGTTACTAAATTTTGCACTAAATAATTATGTAAGTATAAGTATATTTTATTTAGAGTGCAGTTGTACAATACAGGTGTTGGCTTTACAAAAGTTAGCCAGCACCCAATTACATAGTTGTACACTATAGAAGAAATAACAAGATTAAAAATTAAAAAAAAAGATAATGATGGTAATAATATTAAGAAAAATTAATAGTAAGGATAATTAATAATAAGGAAATTAATAATAAGTGATGCGACTACATCTTGGCCTGTTTCAATATACATAGGTACAGTCGAACATGGATGTAAGAAAAGAAGAAATCCGGTCCCTTGGATTTTCGTAAGAGAAAAAAAATCCGGTCCCCAGGATTTTCTTATGTAAGAGAAAAAATGTAAGATAAAAATAATCTGGTCCCTTGGATTTTCTTATGTAAGAGAAAAAATGTAAGATAAAAATAATTCAGTCCCTAGGATTTTCTTATGTAACAGAAAAAATGTAAGATAAAAAAAATCCGGTCCCTTGGATTTTCTTGTGTAAGAGAAAAAATCCGGTTCCTAGGATTTTCTTATGTAAGAGAAAAATAATCCGGTCCCTTGGATTTTCTTATGTAAGAGAAAAAATGTAAGATAAAAATAATTCGGTCCCTTGGATTTTCTTATGTAAGAGATAAAATGTAAGAGAAAAATAATCCGGTCCCTTGGATTTTCTTATGTAAGAGAAAAAATGTGAGATAAAAATAACTTGCATAAGAAAAAAAATTATTATGTAAGAGACAAAATCCGGTCCCTTGTATTGTCTTTTGTCCAGGTTCGACTGTATAATATTTCTTGTCTAGCGTTGACATTCTTGGGGCCAAATTGTGAAACAGGATTAAAGTTAAGATAAGCCAGACTCGAATGAAATTTGCCGCCTTAACGATCCTTATTATAATTTTATGGAACTTGAAAGTAAAGTACAGATGATCATTTGAACGAAGATTTTGTGAGATTAATTAGTTTCCCGCATGGAAAGTTTAATGTAAACAACACAAATTAGATTGAAGGAATTAAAATTCAGGCAGTGTAATTTCAAATAGAAAAGAGAACGATAGAGAAACAGAAACGCTTGCCTTACTTGGATTTGAAATTTGATCAACATTCAAAACTTTTAAGGAAAGTAATATTATTTTCATTTTATCATGAGATAATTTTACTGTAGTAAAAATGGAATTCAGTCCCTGAGTTCCACCAGATATTGAGCCGAGAATAGTAGCAGTTTTACTGCTCTGAATGGCCAACCACAACCCATGTATTGAAAATAAGATAACTTTTTTTACGGTACTTTTCAAATAGCAAAGCACTATTAATTTTTCGGGGAACTAACTTTTTCGGACAGACTAAAAGATAGTCGAAAGTCATAGTGGGGGAATTTTGGGAGCTTATAATTTTATTTTTACACTTACGAAGAGAAACGCCGCAAGCATCTAGACCCTGAAGATCTCAATGAAATATTTTATTTGAAATAGTTTAAAATGTTCAAATTTAAAATATATGCATAGATAAAGAAAGACTTTAATTGCAATCAAATTGTCGATTTCATCAACTGGAGTCTGGGGTTATACTTGATTACTTGACTTGATTATATATCAATGGCAACTATTATTCTTAAGCTATATTTTATACCTCAAAGCTACCCCTTTTTTAATGAATATTTATTTAATAAAGAGAGGTCTGTAACATTCAGAGTCCTTGCATCTGCCATTCAGCCAAATCAATATACACATTAGTCGGAGCCAGTTCTTACTTTTGCCCATTGAAAACTTCAAAATCTAGACTTGTGAAGTGAAGATAGTGAGTCAAAATTAGGTCTCATACTTCTTTGTTTCAAGTTTGGAAAACAGAAAGGCCCGAAGAGGCCAGACTACTTCGTCTGTGTTGACTCAAGTAATGGTTATTAAAATTAACTTGGCAAAGTATTTTATTCGTTATCCTTCCTCATTATCATACATCAATACTATCAATTTGCATTTCCCATTAAACTAATTACATCAAACATTTTTCTAGTATTCATTCATCTTATTTTGAAAGTACAATGTTTGGTCCTTTTTTGTACATGAAAAAAAAAAATAGTTCTTATTTGTTTGAGCAGACTTGTGTTCACCTGTCTTTTAAGTTTCACTATTTTATAGTTTATTCCTTTGACTTGCAATCATTTTTTTTTTACTCATGTGTCAGACCTCTCACATTAGCCATGCCAGTTACCACAAAAACAACTGGTCATTCCTTCACCAGTCATTTTTAATTTATCTAGACTTGCATCCCAAGGGTTGGGTGGAAGAGATTGCCATAGGCAATAACCCCGCACTTTAGTTAGGACATATGTATTTATATATTTTTCTGTTCTTTTTCATTTTTATTGTATATGTTACAGGCCAAACTGTTTTTTAGGATGAACTAGTATATCCTAGGACAAACTAGTTTATCCTATGGGCGCCCGGATAAACTAGTTTATCCCAGGCCAAACTAGTTTATCCTAACGCACTTAGGATAAACTAGATTTTCCGTATTGAAATGTTTATATTTCAGTCCAAACTAGTTCGTCCTAGGACAAACTAGTTTATCCTAGGCACAACTGATTTTACAGTAAATTTCATGATGCTGACAAAGGAACCTGTCTCAACTAGTCTGGCACACCACACGTGTGATCTCGATGAACTTTTATTCAGTTAAAGTTTGTTTTTCGTGAGTCTTGTGTCCGCATCGACAAGTGTTTCTTTTCTTTTTTATAGCTATTTATAAAATATTTTGTTCTATAAATTAGTGTAAATTCCTAATTTCGCCTTTTTTTTAACCACCTTCCTATTCAAAGTGTTATGGATCAAAAGCAGTGGAGACAGAAATTTTTGGAAGAAGTTTTGAGATTAGAGGATTCTAAGAAGGAGACACATTACAAGTAACTGACGAACATCATGACACTGAGAAGCTTGCATCAGAGCGTACTGAAAACGCCCGCAAAAGAGCTCAAGAGAATTTGGAGATACAAGCTAAAAGGATGAAGTCGTCCTCTGATAATTTTCAATGAGTAATTTCAACCAATTATTATTATACATTTTTTATATTAACACTCCTATTCACAATACAAAAGATTCTTCTGGAATCTTTTAGTGTGAATAGAAGACAGTTAACATTATGTGAGATGTTTGAGGAGTGGTCCCCCGGAAATTCTTCGATTTCTTCGGGGCCGCTTTTCAAACGTCTCAAATTGTTAGAATATTATTTAGGTACTCTCTTTTTCATTAACTATTTAGTTTTAGCATTTCTTTGAATATATATTGTACCCTGTATAAAATTACTGTCAATAAATTACAAAATTACAAATTACAAATAAGTTACACCAACTAGCCAAAGTAGGAGATAATGTTACTGTGTGTTTATCCGAAGTAGATAAAGGAAGAGGAGAGCTCAGAAACATCATTGGTATTGTTCTTCAAGTAACTGATGATGGGATTTACAAAATAGGCACGAAACATGGTCTCCTCCAAGAAGATGTGGACAATGAGAAAGAAATTCCATTACGATCGGCAGCAATTAAACATTCTGTGGGGAGAGGACAAGGATTTGTCAGGTGCAGTTGTGCAAAAAGTTGTTCAACTGATAGATGCCTATGTAAGAAAAAGAAGATCTTGTGCAACTGAAAATGTCTCAAAAGCACACATTGTAACAACAAATAGACTTCTTAATCTACGTGCACTTATCATTAATTCAATTCATTATTTTATTCAGTTTTGCCCAGGATAAATAAAACAACACTTAATTATCTTTTGCATTTACCTTTATTTTAATTCATTTTCTTCTTTTATTATTTGAAAATCAGTTGTGCCTAGGATAAACTAGTTTGTCATAGGACGAACTAGTTTGGACTGAAATATGAACATTTCAATCCGGAAGATCTAGTTTATCCTAAGTGCTTTAGGATAAACTAATTTGGCCTAGGATAAACTAGTTTATCCGGACGCTCTTAGGATAAACTAGTTTATCCGGACGCCCTTAGGATAGACTAGTTTGTCCTAGGATATACTAGTTTATCCTGAAAAACAGTTTGGCCTGCAACATATATATTGCTTCCACTTTTTTTTTTTTTTTTTTTTTTTTTTTTTTTTTTTTTCATTGTTAAAATAATTATTTGTTTTGTACATTATGTCCCATTTATATCTAATAAAGAGTAAAATAATAATAATAATAATTTTCTGTGTAAAGAAATGTTCCTAGTAACGTTTGGTTTTGGTTTGATTGCAGAGAGCTGAGGCTGGAGATCAAGAAGAAGGAGAGAAGGAAAGAGGACAAGAAGAAGGATGGAGAATTCCTGGACGACACATCCGATGACGAAGTCCTGGACACCCAAGGTAGGATTTTTTTATTTTTTTTTTATTTAGAAACTCTTTATTAGTAGAACATATATACAGACAAATAATGGTAAAAATTAAATATAAAAATTGAAAATATTGATAGTATAAACAAGAAAAAAAAATAAACAAAATATATACAAATGTCCTAACTAAAGGGCGGGGTTATTGCCTATGGCAATCTCTTCCACCCAACCCTTTACTGCTTTACACCCAAGGATTTATTCAATATATTCTGCTCCCTTCAGTCTATCTATCTATTTATTTACAACAAAAAAATATTTTCTTTTTAAGCGCTTTACCTTGTCGACAGACAAACAGGTCGTTCGCGCCGATTCCCCAATTTTAGATCATGTTGTAGAGTTTAAGAGCTCTCAGGTATTGGAGCATAGAATCGACGCTCTCGGTACTGTCTGTCAGTGCCAGTGTTTTTTATACAGAACAATCAACAATAAATGAATAACAATAAAAAATAAAACTTAAAAAATATATACAAAAAAATATAGAACATTACTGATTTTTATTTACAACTGTTTTTTTTTATTTGTGGCGATGAAATCTACCTATGAAACCGGGAAACCCTTGTAGAACCTGTATATGTATGTATAAGAGATACCTGCCAAGGAAAAATTACCTCTTTATAACAGAAACCTGTATTTAAAAGAAAAAAATTCCGGTCCCTTGTTTCGACATTGTATGTATATGTATGCCAAGGAAAAATAACCTCTTTATAACAGACACCTGTATTTGAAAGAAAGAAAAAATTCCGGTCCCTTGTTTCGACATCTAGGTTCGACCATATTCACAATTTAAACGGTGAGGTTCAAATTTTTATGCTATGCACCTCATTTTAACTTCATATTGTTGTGCTATATGTTACTTACAAATCAAAATGAAACGAGATTACCTCTTTTCCTTTTGAACATGTGTGTCCTTTTAGAAATAAATATTTACACTTTCCAAAACCGCCAAAGCTACCAAGCCGAGTTACTAAAATCTACATTCTCCTCGCAACGGTGATTGACATCTCGTAACAAAAATAGATTTGAGGGAATATGTACATGAGATGCACTCTGAAAGGGACAAGATTGAAAAAGAAACTAAAAGATTTGACACCAATTTGATTCTAATTATATTATTAGACTTTTTCATATTGTTTGTTTATAAAGTACAAAGTATACAACTGTACAGCCAAAACAAGATAATTCATTTACATTTGACAAACTTTAGAAACAGATCTCAGAAGACATCGACAAAAAAAGAAATGAATGGGTGAGTAGAAGAACCAGGAATGTCAAAAATCGATTATTTTTTTTTTCTTCGTAGAATAAGAAGGAATATACTCTTTTCTATCATCTCTGTGAATATGAAGGAGAAATACCCCTTAAAAGTATAATTTTTTTCGATTTTAAAGTGGGGGAAGCGGGAAAAAAATCTGATGTAATACAAGGAATGTAACAAAATCACTGACCACTTTTGCTAGCGGTATTAGTACCTAGTTGTGAGAATCTTGTCGAATAACAAGGAATGTAAAATTTAATTTTATTATACTCATTAGCATCAGGAAAGCAAAAATAAGACAAATCTTATTTTTGCTTTCCTGAAAAGTCGATTTTTGACATTCCTGGTTCTTCTACTCACCCATTCAAATATTCTTTGAGACAATTTTAATCTTTCAAGTAAAGTTGATGTACTTTTGGAGTATTGATTAATATTATTATAAATTTACAAGGAACATTGACGAATATAATGAAAGTTGTACCAACAAGTAACGAGAAAATGTGCATAATGCATATTGAATAAGATCATACTAGATCGGATATTTGTCACTTCAAAAATTGTATAATGAAGGTGGAAAATTAGATTATTTCAGGGAAAAAGTTATATAATATTGAGTTATATAATACTGTACGCTCCTCTATTGCAATTCTAAGATCACACTTGTACAGATAAAAATAAGAATATAAAAAGAAACTCAACAATCATCATCAACACCATAGATATTATTGAAGATTAGTCAAATTGAAAATGATTGGAGACTTGTCAAGAAATTTTAATGTGTTTCGTATATTATTTTAAAAAATGTTATAAGGTATCCTTTGTCATATGGCAACCTGTTGATGTACAGGAAGGTTTAAATATATATATATAGATATTATCTACTGTTTGCCGGTGGAGGTGTCCACCTCATTGCTCTGGTTGGGTGGCAGAGCACCGCCTCCCCCTCCCCCTCCCCCCTGTTCCTCCTCCGGATGCTCGCGACGTCGGTGCTTGTGCACGAAGTAGTAGGACGGGAACTTGGCCCGGCACGTCTTGCACGGGTAGTACTGCACGTTCATGTCGAGGAGGCGAACCTCGCGCTGTGAGGCCGCCACGGGCTTGAGCACGGTCTGAGGGATCACGCGTCGCTGCGTGGCGCGTCCTGGCGTGACGCCGCCACCGCCACCCAACACCTTGAGCCGCTCCGCCGATGTGTCTCTGGCCGGCGCCCCGCGGCTCTGGCGCTCGATCTGGTGGCGGAAGTTGATCTGGAAGGACGCCGCTGTCTCCAGATGGCGCGCGATATTCTCCTCGTTCTCCTCCCCCTCCCCCTCCTCGCTGGAGTTCTCCTCGATGTTGATCTCCCCCTCGCTCTCCTCCTCCTTGCTGAGCTCCCCGGGGGGGCCCGGGCGCCCCCGGTACAGGTTGTAGTTCTCATTGAGCACCCGGGTGAAGTGCACGGGCCCGTCGCAGCTGGCAACATCCACCACAGTGTTGCCGCTGCTCACCGCCAGGGTGCAGCTGGGGCGCGCGCGCTCCATGGTGACCACTGTGACGTCATCACTCGAGTCGGAGTCAGGCGCGGTGGGCGCACACACCGCCGGGACGGGCGGCTTGCTCAGCTTTGTGAAGCGACGCCGGCGTCTGACTTTAGAAGACCGCTTGGTGGAGGTGACGGGGGCTGGCGGTGGAATGCTGGACGCGAGGGTCGGAGGAGACGTGGAATGGCTCTGGACCGATGCCTCCTGTTGTTTCACGTGGGCGGGTTCGGTCGTGTCCATGGCGAGTGGTTGTTGGTCCGCAGGCAGAGGTTGTTCTGCCAGGAGCGAGGGGAGACCCCGCCTGTCCGGGATGGGTTTGGCGAGAGGTGTGGTGTTGAAGGTGAGACTGGCCACCGAGTGCACGTTGTGGAGGAGGTAGGAGCGGCACAGGTCCAGCGCGTGAGGCATCTGCAGGATGTTGACAGCGAGGAGCAGCTCGTAGATATTGTGCAAGTTCAGGTCCAGGTACCCGGTGTACATGAAGGTGAGCAGAGGGGAGAAGCTGTCTGCTTGGATGGAAGAAGGAAGCGACACTTCTAGAACACCCTGTGCCGCCGAGAAAGTGGTGCTCGGTATTGCGCCCATGCCGAAGCTGTGTGCCATGTGAGGGGCGCCTGGCTGTGGGAGGTGCTCACCCAGGGCGAGCTGTTCCCCCTGAGCGATGGCACTCTTGAGATAAGCGCTGTGTGAGGACACGAGGGAGCGGTGTGCGATGAACTGGTAGGGGGGGTGAGGAGGGGTGGAGGCGGCGATGAGCAGGTCGGGGGGTAGAGAGAGGGAGGGGGAGGCGATGGAGGCAGTGTCCCTGAGGAGCCAGGCCCGGTACAGGGAATACATGGACATCATGCCACTGCCACTGCCACTGCTACTGCTACTGCCACTGCCACTGCTACTGTTCAGTAGTTTATTTCCAAGTTCTTTCAATTTATTTTTTCATCGCTCGAGTTCCTTTCTCCTAGGAGTCTTACATTTTCAAAACTGCTCTAGTTTTGAAAGAACAGAGTTAAATCAAAACGAAAGTTGACTTTTTATTCACTCTTCAATCAATGCCTTATTACACAAGATTATTTCATTGTCTTATTATATTTTATCGGCAATTTTATTTCCCAATAATTTTTCATGAATACATTTTCTTAGGTTCACTGAGTTATTGTAAAAATTCTACAAATTCATATTGTTCAAAGAATAGCAATAATTTGAGATTTAAAAGAGTATTACATGGTATCTTGAAATCGGTGAATTTTGTCTTTGAATAAAATGCAGGATATTTGCTTAATCTCGTTCGCCGATTAAGAAGTTCAATTCCCGCTTTTATTACAACATTTTATTTCAACACAAATAAATTATTTATCATTGGAATATACTTTATGTATCAGTTTTGCGTGCTGACTGTTTTATGTATCGCGGAAAAAAAAAAATCGCGAATTTTCGTACGCTTCACACCACTTAATTGAGAGATCAAAACGAGCGTTTGAAGTTGCGATCCGATAAGAGATAAAATCTGAAATGACAGTGGGGCAATCCCAAGCGCCTTGATGTCTGCTATGTTTCGACCCCTCCTCCCCTCATTGGCAATCCTCATATTTCCCCTTTCCCCCCTTCCTTTGATTGCAATTTCCCCTACTCTGCTTCGAGTTCTCAAATTATAATAAATTCATGTACATTTTTTTTAAAACTGTACTTTAAGTACATTATTATTAGGAGTGCTTTATATGAATCGCCAAAAAAAAAGACTGGCAATTTTTTTTTTAAATTCAACGAGATGAAACCCAAATTAGATTAATTTTACAGTAAAAAATCTTTATAAATAATAATATTTTCTTATTGCTGATTTCTGAGTCTAGGGCCGTATTATGAAACTGGATCAGTAAATCCAAGCTGACCTTTGGATTTTATCAGCTGTTGACCAATAAAACAAGGTTTTCCGTTACGAAGTCTGGCCACAGCTCCGTTACGCCACAGAGATAATATACAGCTACGAAAACTGGCTTAGAAAACAAGACTTCTACAGTTGTTGTCAAGGTGAAAGTTAAGGGATAGTAGTGTCCACTAAGATTAACTAATCCTGTGTCATAATTCGGGCCTAAATAATGGTTTCCAATTATTTCATTATAAGAGAACAAAGACGATTACTTTTAAAAAGACAGGGTAAGATCTACATCAAAAGAATGATTTCATAACTTATTCTTAAAAATCAGGCACTTGAAATATTATAGTTATCACTGATATCAGTAATTGTGTCTATTCGCACGGATAAACTAGTATATCTACAACAAGAGAAAAGATGTATCTACAACTCGCATACCTCTTGCTTGATCTCAAAGTCGTGGGGTCGATATCTGGCCAGGGTAGAATTCTTACATTTCTGCTCCTAGAATAGCATGGCTGTAAAAAAATGTATACCCTTATACGTACCTTATAAACTGTTGGCATAATGGGACTACCTGTCTTGCGCTGACAGTCTAAATAAAGCACTACTTATACTTATACTTATACTTATACATATGTGTAATGCTCAAAAGATTTTAGGGTAGTAAATGGAGCTTCTTACTGGTCGAAGGATTTACAATTTTACGTACATAGGATCGTGGAGAATTGGAGATAGATAGTCTATAGCTCTATAGTCTAGCATTGTAGAGATGAGACAAAGTACGCTCCGTATAAATTTGACATGGATTAGGGCAGATTATGCGAATGATGAGGACAACTAAAGTTTCAAAGGTAAAATAGCGGTGAGGGGGAGGGGGGGTCTCATAACAACAATAACACTTGAAATGAATTCAAAACAGTTCTCTGCTAACTGATGAAAGAGAATTTCATATTGCCCCCCCCCCCCCCTCTCTTATCACTTCCCTCCTTATGTGAAACAGGGTGGATTCACAATAATATAATGATTCAATAAAATTGTGAGAGTTTTTTTTTTATTAATGTTTTGAATAAATTTATAGAACACAACTAGCTTGTTTGGCAAGTGTTTACAAATTGCCTGTCAACAGATAAAATATTAGGGCCGAATTATAACAGGATTAAAGTTGAGGTAAAAACTGTCCCTCAACTTGAGCTATGATGTGCGGTGATTGCTTAAAACTCGGACTTGAGGGTGTGTCTGGCTTATCTTGGCTTTAATACTTTTTCATAATTTGGCCTTTACTGTTATTTTTTCCCCAATACACATTTTTTTTTTTTTTTTTTTTTTTTTAATGTTATCTTAGAGTGTTTGTGCTGACAGTTGGTTAGAAAAAAGATAGGTACTCAAATTTAACCCACGTTTGTGAAACACAGTTTTGATTCAGAAGCCAAATAAAAATGGCTTAGGATGGGTCCTCTTTAAAAAAAAAAATTCAGACGGAGGCCTGGCCATGGGTTGTTTTCAATTGGCGGCAGGCGCCCCTACTTCTGAGCACCTTGTACCCACCCCTCTAGGGCTTCAGATCCTTTTGTATAAGCTCTTTGGCATGCTTTTTTTATTGTACTAGCTTTTTTTTTCAAATCCATTGTTCACTCGGTTCTTCTCTTCCCTCAGTCTTGTTTAATGTTTTCATGAATGTGGTTGATCTCCAGGGAAATTAGTCGGGGGGTTTTTTTTTTTTTTCGTGTTTGATGATTTTGTTTTCATGATGAACGTGACCAATTTTTGGAGGGTTTAATTTAGTTTTTTTTTTTTTTTTTTTACTAGGAGGCTACCGATTCCAGATGGGGTATAGAAGTAAAACAAGGCATGTTAGTAACGTTTGAGACACCTCCTTGTTGAGACACCTATTTAGTATGCGAAGTGCGCGAACAATGTCCGTGTGTTATCTGCTTTTATGGTGCGTCTACATTAACCAAACGTAAACAGGACGAGAATGTAGAAACTTCTAGTCTCCTTGTCTCTTAGCCTCTCTCTGTCACTTCTGTTGTTCTGTCTGTACTCTCTCGGATAAGTCATGCACACTTGCTTGCTCATCTCAGCCATAAGTGTCCTCTGTAACTCAGATACTTACTTCAGTATGGAGTGAAACCACGTGATTCTTCACAAGGGGGTTCCAAAATAAAATGACTTACTGGAACTTTTTGTCCAGAGCACTACCACTGTGCTTGTGGCATCAGGAACTTTTTGTCCAGAGCACTGCCACTGTGCTTGTGGCATCAGGAACTTTTTGTCCAGAGCACTGCCACTGTGCTTGTGGCATCAGGAACTTTTTGTCCAGAGCACTGCCACTGTGCTTGTGGCATCAGGAACTTTTTGTCCAGAGCACTGCCACTGTGCTTGTGGCATCAGGAACTTTTTGTCCAGAGCACTGCCACTGTGCTTGTGGCATCAGGAACTTTTTGTCCAGAGCACTACCACTGTGCTTGTGGCATCAGGAACTTTTTGTCCAGAGCACTGCCACTGTGCTTGTGGCATCAGGAACTTTTTGTCCAGAGCACTACCACTGTGCTTGTGGCATCAGGAAGCGCGGAACACCTCGAGGAAAAGCAGCGAAGGAAGAAAAAGTAGAATTGAAAGAACAAGAAAGAAAGCACACAGAAGACAGGCCTCCCCGGAGAATTGCTGATGATGTAAGAGCAATAAAAATAATGAAGAGCAAACAAGAAAGTCTTGGGGAGATGGAAAATAAAAATTGAAATGCTGAGAATGGATTCGATGTGGAATGTGATCATGTAATGCTGCCGGACTACTGCACAAGACAAACATCAGGACATGATGGACAGTTTTTTTTATGAAACGAAAAGGTAATGAGAAGTAGGAAGCCCTCTATCGTTCAGAAATTGGCAAATGAAATTGATCAAATTTTCTTTGTCCGTAATTTTATCTTTTCAAATACTCGTGTAACGATTTTATCACGTTTTACTGATGGTGAGGATTTTCTTGTTCTTTTTTAATGTAGAAACTTCACACTATATGTAGTTGGCTCAGAAGATAGCCCTCTTGCCCATGAACCTCTAGGTTGTAAGTTCAGTCGCACTCCGAGGCACATTTTTCTGGAAATGTTTTTTTTTCTCTCCTGTATTTTTTGCTCTTGTAAGTTAATGTACACCAATTCTCCAATACAAAATGAAAAAGAGTCTATATTTTGTTGAAAATAAATGATATTTCAATGTTTCTTCTAGAAGGTAATGAAATTAGTACTGTGTAAAAGTACACAACATCATGGATTAAGCTTAATGGAGAGTGTGGGAAAAGTGAGGATGTGTTGGATTATCAAGTGTAGCAGAGACATCACAGGAGTGGAGATTAACAATCGAACGGGAAAATAAAACAATAAAAAACTTCATCTGTGTGCATAGGTACGAGAATTAGGTTTGGAATAATGTAATGTAATTACTCGATGCGTGTATAAATAATTAAGCCTTTAATATGAAATAATGGAACATGGCCCTTCCCTTCCTCTTCTCTCCAGAAGAATATGTTGTGTACATTGTACAGGAACAAGTGGAGGTGGAGAGGGGTGCTGGCAATCCAAGCGGACGCAAATTCATTATTCCGATGAAAAGTCCCCTGAGAGGTTCTTGCTGGGACCCAGAACTCATCCTTGTGCCACGCCGCTCGAGTGCAAACCACGTCGAAGGCTTTTCTGATATTGATTAATTCATTATTTTTACATTTGGCATACCTTTTCATTGAGATTTTTTTTGCTTGATTTTCGATTTCGATTTGGTTTTGATGTAGTGGTATTATCGTTTCTCTCAGAGTTGGGTCTCCTTCTTTTTGTGATTAAATTGTAAACTTATTTCTCACCGATATCTTATTTAATTTCCTGTGAATCCTGTTGAATAATCGAGTAATCATGTGGATCTTCTTTTTTTTACACTGTTAAGTTTTTCTATTATTATCACTCATTACTCATTACACACCTTATCTTTTACGATAAGATTAATTTGTTCTTTCACACCAGGTGGTTTCAATGCTCACACTGTGTAAACTGTGTAAAGGATCTAGGAAAATCCAGCATCTGAATCAGTGGGAATAAATAAAACTCTCCCATCATTTCCTCTCTCTCTCTCTTCCCTTTTTCTGTTTTTCTCTGTCTTCACATTTTTAATATTTTCTTTAAATTAAAAATAATTTTATTTTCTCTCTCTCTCTCTCTCTCTCTCTCTCTCTCTCCCCCTTCCCCCCTCCTTCCTCACCCTCATCTTTCTCTCTCCCATTACATCTTTTATGATTTCATTCATTTCAATTTTTTCTACATTTTTCCTCCCCTGTGTAAACATGAGTCAATTTAATTTTTCATACTTTTATTTGTTGTTAATTTATTTAAAAGAATTGCCATAACATTTATTCTAATTAATTACCTTTGAAGAAAAATGTGCAGGCATCAGAATAGCAGAGGGGGTGGGGGGGATAGAAAATCTATGCTCACCAGTTGATACAGCTTTTCCTCTAATTCTACAGTTGATACAGCTTTTCCTCTAATTCTATTATGTACAAAAAGAAACCACGTATAGTAGATCTCAAATAAAGACCCCTTTGCTTAATAAACTTAAAAAAATTCAAGTCATAAAAATTTCCAGAGTAGCATAACTTACTATACCGAACAAATCTCTTTGAATCGACCACAAAAATGTATGTATATTGTGTATCATTCAATACAAATCTAATTTCCTTCTCAATTCCCTCTTATATATTCGAGTAATATTCTCCCCATCCCACCCCATCAATGATATCCACTGTGATAATTATTCAGCATCAGCCCCCACCCTCCTGCACTACAATGGGTACACTCCCCATGAGATTCTCTCCAATCATAATTGACACAATATTGACGTTTCGACCACTGAGCTTGGCTGAGCCGCTGCTCAATAGTTAATTACTGCTTGCCCCGCCCCCCACTCACACCTCACATGAGCCTGTCAATCCGCCAATGTTACCCACCTCTTGTGGTTCTGTGCTGGCATAATAACTTCTTCTAATATGTCCATGGAAATTGGAAAATGATTTATGTACTGCGATGCTAGCAAGATTGACGTGGGGTTTGGTTGTTAAGCAGTGCAAGAAGCTACACCGAGAGTCGGTGGAAAAGATTTTAGTCCCCAGAAAACAGCCAAAAGCTGTGTTCTATCCTGCTTTCCTGTCCTCTTTATCATTTTATGTACATTTTTATTTATTCATAGCAGTAGCCCAAAGATATAACATTGAATTAATGTAATAACTCATAGAAGTTAGAAATATTTCAAAATTAAATGAATTCTGGAGATATACAATGATAGAAACGATTAACAAATTGTAAATGCTTGATTTTACAACAGTAAATTTATGTTTTAATTTGAAATTTATTTGCTGCAAAAGCTCAAAAGCTTGAGCGCGAGGGTGAGATGTTGTAGCAAGAAGGGATCGCGGATCTGGGTTTTTGCTGATTTTAGGAAAACGAAATTTTGGATTTTGTGTGTTGTGTACACAGCGCGCAGCGTCGGTTTATTTGCTCTACCTCTATCTCTTGGGTCTCCGCTAATTATTTTGCCGACGTCGGCAGTGTATTATTCTGATTGTTTGAATCCATTAGGGCTGGAGAGAGTGTGTGGGGGAGGAGGGAGAGTTAGAAGTTGTGTGTTTTCTCATTCTACTAATTGTTGTAATGATAGTAATGATTTGTGTTTGCTTGACGGGATCCGAGGATCGCGTCTACAATAAAAGCGTCATGTGGTGGGCGCAAAGTGTGCAATCTTTGTGCCTTCTTGAATTATACATATATGTAAGAATATATCTAGTAGGTCTGTCAGAAAAAAATTGAGCCTGTAAACAAATTAATCCCTCTAGAAAATGATGTAGTTGATTAATTCATTTAGAAAATTTCCTGTTGGAGAAGATCCTGTAATTCTAGGAATTTCACGAGGAAAATTATTCTTGACGTTAGGTACATTAGCGTTTCCTTGGGGAGATTTCCTCTAATAGGTAGTTTTTATTTCATACCTCTCTTGTCTTCTTCCTTCGCATCTCCTCTACCTGCATCTGAGCGGAGCTTGTGTTTGCTTTGTAAAACTCGCTATGAGCTCTCCCTCCCTCCCTCTCTATTTCCCATCCCCTTCTCCTTTCCGTCTCTCCTCCCTTTCTTTTCTTTCTGTCCTTGCATTTCTCTCTCTCTCTCTCTCTTTCTCTCTCTCTCTCTCTCTTCTATTTCTGCTAGGTTTATTTTCATTTCATTTAATTACCAGTAGGCAAGCATGATTAAACGTATTTTTCTTTTTCCTTTCTTTCTTTTCCCTTCTTCCTCTCTTCCTTTCTTCCTCTCCCTTTGTTCCTCTCTTCCTTTCTCTCTCTCCCCTGCTTCCTCTCTTCCTTTCTTTCTCTCCCCTTCTTCCATTCTTTCTATCCCCTTTTTCCTCTCTTCCTTTCTTTCTCTCCCCTTCTTCCTCTCTTCCATTCTTTTATATCGTTCTCACTCTCTTTCGTCTGTTATAGTTTCTCGATACGCGCTTCTCACTATTATTATTTTATGATTATGTAATGTAATGTTATACCGGAACTTGGCCCGGCGCACTGCCGTGCGCCTGGATTTGTACAAAAATGATGACAATTTAATTTTTTAATATCCTTAATTAGGCCAAAGTACCTACTCAGAATACTTGAGCAATTTTTTCTCAGGATTTCAAATGACATTTAAATAGGTATGAAAGCGCCTTCTGTTCTCAAAAAGCGCTTTCATACCTCTTCAATAGGCATAGCTGCGTTGTTTTTAATGTTATAAGTAATAATTTTCTTTGGTAATATGAATACTCGACCTATGCCAATGTACCATTGTACTTAACAATGTTTCACTTTATCTATATTAATATGTATTTATGTTTTATTTTACACTGGGCTTGACCCGTAAATATACAATTACACATTACATTTGGGTGCGATGTAATATCAGATGAGGACCAACTGTAAAAAAAAAAAAAAAAAAATTGGAGTGGGTTGTAGCGAGGAGGGGACATGCTTTAATTTCTTTATTGGAAAATAAAATATGAAATGAAAATTGCTCGGTTTTTTGTGCTTTCAGAGTAAAAAAATGTTTTTTATTAACTGAGTGTTGTACAAGTGAGTAAATCGAAGCGAACACCCCACCCCACCTCTTCTCACCCCTGTGAATATTTGTACACTGTTTGTTTTTCAATTGGTTTTACCCCTGTTTACATGGTGATCTGGTTTTTTTTTTAAATTTGTTAAAAATTGTTTCAATTTTCTATTAGAAAGATGTATACTGCGAAATTTATCATTAAAAGTACGACTGCAGGAAAGCTATGGAATAAAGACATCTTGCACTGTGAGTGGTTTAAAAGACCTGAAAGATTTTTAATGGCAAATGTAGGCTAGTTTTTTTTAATGACACGTGTAGGTTAGTCTCTTACATTTAGTTTGATTCAATGTAGATATGCCCCACGTAACTGTAATAATTAAATTCCTCATCATTATTATCATTTCAGAAAAAAGTTACAGTGATTATCATAATATGACTTTTTTTCAAACAAGGAAATAAAAATTTATTTAAAATAAGTAAGTACATTCAATTCCATCTTCAATGCCAACTCCGTCTAAATTTGGAACACACCACATCCATCTTCAACTTCATACTTCCTCAACTTGTATCTTGGACAAGATACAAGTTGAGAGAAACAGCACGAAGTCTCAATCTGAGAAAAACAGCACGAATCAATCATTTGACGTTGCTTGGTGTGTGCAGTTTTTGAATTTTATGATAAATTATAAATTCAATTCCATATTAACCCTTTCCTCCCCTCTCGTGTTCTCAGAGCTGGACAAGCTGCGGTCGCCGCACGAGTGCCACATCTGCCGCAAGCTGGTGACCGCGTCGCGGCGTCTGCCTCGCTCCCACGCGCCCCAGTATGGACTCACCGAGGACCAGGTCAGTAATTTCTAAAGATGTGTTTCACAGCCTTTTAACTTTAAAGGGTTGGGTGGAAGAGATTGCCACAGGCAATAATCCCGCCCTTTAGGTAGGACATTATTGTTATTTTCTTTTTTACTTATTTATTTTGTCATTTGTTTGTTTTTTCTTAATTTTATACTGTTACCATTGTACCCTGTCCTCCTAATAAAGCATAAAAAAAACAGCTGCTGTAGACTCTTGGGCCGAATTTTATTATTATAGACTGGTTGGAGTTCCACAAGAGAATCACCAACTATCACACCGACCTCTATTTAGATCTATGTATTGTGACCTGGGCCGAATTATGAAATGGGAATAAATATCTAGGATTTGTTAATCCGAGTCACTATCACAGCCTTTTAACAAACAGCTACTGTAGACTCTTGGGCCGAATTTTATTATTATAGACTGGTTGGAGTTCCACAAGAGAATCACCAACTATTACACCGACCTCTATTTATTTGGTTGATCGGTTGCGATGGTTGATCGCACATAGAAATATGTGGTTCAGGACGAGCCAACTTTGAAAGAAAGTTGGCTGGAGACTATCACTCACCCCTCCAGCTGTAGCCAATCTGGCTACAACAACAACCTCTATTTATTTAGATCTATTGTGACCTGGGCCGAATTATGAAATAGGAATAAATATCTAGGATTTGTTCATCCAAGTCACTATCACGGCTGATATAAATGCGCTGATGTGATTGGTTAAAAAGTCCGACCACACGGCATGTTAAAGTATTAGTTAATCTGATCCTGTTTCATAATTCGGCTCTTAGGGCCACATAGTGTAACACGAGTTAAGCCAGACACGCCCTCAAATCGAATTTTCAACCAATCGAAGCTCACTATAGCCCTCGTGTTCCCTTCATTTTTTAAACCTTTCTAGCAGGAACATATTTCCGGTCCTTTTTGAATAATAATTGAATTCCTGTTTATCCAGGTCCGACTGTAAATAAATAATTGAATAATAAATTGAATAATAACATAATATAAAATAAAATTCTGAATGTTTTTCCCCTAATATGTAAAAACAACACTTTTCTTAGAAGCCATATAAAAATGGCTTAGGATGGGATGGGTCCTCTGTATAAAAAAAAAATATGAAAAATAAAACAAATGATTTATCATATATGAAGTTATCATATTTGTGATAATCACGATGTGATGCCACAATTAATCAAAGTCACCTTACTAAATTTATACTTAACTTGGGACTCGAACCACCGACCTCCATGTTACAAGTCCGCCGCCTTATCGATTGAGCTACTGAGGTCGGTATGATTTATTATATTATTATTATTAACCGACCTCAGTAGCTTGATCGATAAGGCGGCGGACTTGTAACCTGGAGGTCGGTGGTTCAAGTCCCGGTTTCATCAAAAATTTAGTAAAGCGAGTTTGAGTGGTTGTGACATCACGAAAGTGATTAACACAAATATGACGAAAAAAAATAATATATTATTATTATTATTTTGCAGACCCCGAGCGACGCGCGCGTCTGTGCCGCGTGCCGGCTGCGTCACCGCTTCACCTGCTGTCCCATCCCGTCCTGCGTCAACCACACCACGCAGCGGGCCAAGCGGCTGCGGCAACTACCCAGCAAGTTCCACTCGTTGCCGCCGCAGCTCAAGAGCACCCTGGCCGCAGAATTCCGTGAGTTTTAGACTCTTGTTTATTCATTTATTTATTTACACTTTATTAATAGGAAAGTTAAGTTATCATATTTGTGTTAAGTTTTGTGATGTCACAACTACTCAAACTCGCTTTACTAAAACTACGCTGATACCGGGACTTGAACCACCGACCTCCAGGTTACAAGTCCGCCGCCTTATCGATCAAACTACTGAGTTCGGTTACTTTATTAATAGGACATATTATATAAAACACAAATAATTACAAATTAAAATACAATATATAATATAAGAAAAAATAAATAAAAAATAAATAAATATATACATAATATGTGTCCTAACTAAAGGGCGGGGTTATTGCCTTTTATTGTTATTAAGGTTATTGCCTTAATATTGCCTTAATGCTTCTTTCAATTATTTGACTTATCTTGATCAGCTAGACTCGTGACCTGAAGGTCGGTGCTCCGAGTCCCAAGTCAGGATAGTAGTGGTGAGGTGGGTTTGATAATAGTAGTGAGGTGGGTTTGAGTTATTTTACATTTTTTGTATTAGCTTAGAGAAAGTGTTGATCCTAACTAAACCAATTTATCTTATCTTATCTTATCTTACAGAGATCACCCCCTCCATAACCAAGTGCTGTTCCCTGTGCTACACGCGGGTACAGAAGAGGCTGATGAGCATGGGCGTGGAGGACCCCTCCTCCCGCCCCGTGTCGCCCTCCAGCGGAAGCACCTCGCCCCTCCTGCGGTGGACTGAAGAGGAAACTGAGCAGCTCAAGAAGGGTAAGAGAAAGCAGCATGTCCGCTCGGTGCTTTTACTTCCGAGAAATTTCTAACATTACAAATCTTTTTATTATTATTATTTTTTTACACTTTATTAATGGGACATATTATATACAACACAAAAAATTACAAAAAAAAATCTTAATATATAAATGTCAAAGTCACTGACTGACCACTGACTGATCATCGCTCTACAGCCCAAACCGTAAGTCCTAGGAAGCTGAAATTTGGTAGGTAGCTTTGTCTTATAGTCTAGATGTGCAATAAGATGGGATTTTTCGAAATTCCCACTACAACACCTGCCATTGGGGAAAAAGGATTTTTTGCTTTCACGGCCATGCCTCGGCCCGCAAAGCGGGCGACAGCCCGCTAGTACAATATAATAGAAGAAAAAAATAAATAAAAAATAATTAAATATATACATAATATATGTCCTAACTAAAGGGCGGGGTTATTGCCTTTGGTAATCTCTTCCACCCAACCCTTAATCGGAAGTATTGTGTTCGTTTTTGTAAAAAAAAATATTTTTTTTGCTCCGATTTCATTTTTTTCATATTTTTTTACTTTCCTTCTTAAGTCGGCCACACATGTAATAATTGTAATATATGTACGTGCATGCAGGAACAGGCAACGGGTAGCATGCACGAGCTGATGCTCGTGATCTTCTGCTGCCACACATGGCGCTCATGCATGCATGCATTGGGACACCACTCTCTCTCTCTCTAACCCTCGAAGGGTTGGGTGGAAGAGATTGCCATATAATATGGCTTAGGATGGGTCCTGTGTATACAAAAAAGAAATGAAAATAAAACAAATGATTTATTATTATAATTATTATAATAATTGGATCGTAAAAGTAACTCACCGGTCTCAGTCGTTTGATCGATAAGTCGTCCGGGCTTGTAATCTGGAGGTCAGTGGTTCGAGTCCCTTCAAGTTAAGCAAAAATTTAATAATGGGTGGGCTTGTAATCTGTAGGTCAGTAGTTCGAGTCCCTTCATGTTGAGCAAAAATCTAGTAATGCGAGTTTGAGTAACTGTGATTAACACACGTATGGGAAGGGACGCTGGAGGGAAGTCTTCTCAATTGATCAAAATTTCCTCCCCCAGTTTTTTTTTTTTTTTTTTTTTTTTTGTCATAAATTTATGTTTAAGGTTTTTTTTTAATGTAATGACGTTGAGCACATACATACTTTGTATTTATAGGTACTCAAAAAAATAAATTTATCATTATTATTATTATTATGCTAACTGTTGTCTCCCCTCCTCGCAGGGCTGCGGGAGCACGGCACCAAGTGGACCGCCGTGAGCAGTGTCGTAGGAGCGTCCAAGACCTCTCACCAGTGCAAGAGCTTCTACTTCAGCTACCGGAAGAACCTGGGACTAGACGTGCTGGTGCAGGAGTACAACAAGGTGAATATAGAGGCCTATTTTTCTTTTGGATTACTTACTTACTTACTTCTATGGCCACGCATACCTCAGTCGGTATTTGGCCTCACCAACAGTCTGCCTCCATTTGGAACGATCTTGTGAGTCTTCTTCTGATAGGCCACATGCCACCATATCTTTTCTTACTTGGTCCCACCAAAGTAAGAAAAATAAAATAAAATAAAAATCCAGGTTAGGTTTTTTCCAAATATTTCTATTTTATTCCAAGGTCAACTTCACCACTTTCGTGAAAGAAAAATGCGTTTCGGTACTTTGAAAGATAAACAATGGACTTAACGTATAAAAGAACTGGAAGCAAGAATTTTCTACTTCCATTTTGGTTAACTTTAGAAGAGGAAATTTTTCCTCTTTTTTTATAATAATAATAGTTTATTTATTTATTTTATTTATAAAGAAACATTTATACAAAGGTACTTCTCCTAAGCTGTGAAGATCTTCTAAGAGAAGAGCTGCTTCCAAAAGAAAAATGACTTGCTTCCAGTCGAGCGCGCGATTAGCTCAGTGGTTAAGCACTCGCTTGCCATGCGGAAGGTCCCGGGTTCGAACCCCCGCGCCGACAAAAATTTGTATTCTTAATTTGGTTACAATTGTTTGTAAGGGATACCTTCCGGTGCGCTCGTGTTGACCCAGCACCTAAATGGGAAGTATTGTGTCACTTCTCGCCCATCAGAGGGGAGGCATACTACGGGATGGGCAGGCTACAACACAGACCACAAGCGTCTACAGTAGCTCCTGTTTCATGGCTACGAAATAAAAAAGGCTGTGAAACACTCATCTTTAAAAAAAAAAAAAAAAAAGTTTGGTTCATTTTATTCCAGTTTGGTTAACTTCGGTTAGAAAGAAAAATACGGCTTAGATGTCTAGGTCCACTCATACCTGCTAGGTCCTATACCTCGTGTGGAACAATGAGTACCTGCTGTAATGAGAGCAGCGACCAGTGGTGGAATTATGGTCAAAACAATATATGGTATATTAAATGGTTCAAAAAAATCCTAAGACTCTGCGCTACCCTAAAATTGTGACATAATAACCTAAAGAAAAACATGTCAAACCTTAATAAGAGAAACTTGGATATAAGAAAAAAATTCGGGTCCCTTGAGTTCTCTTAAAAGCAGTTTCGACTATATTTCTTACTGTGCAGTCGAAGGTATAAGAGAACAATTTCCATGTCCAGTTTATCTCTGTATAATTTGGATATTATACAATACAGGGTGGGGCAAAAGTCTTGAAACCCCTGAATAACTTTCGAATGCCTTCTTCGGTAAAATTAAAATTTTGTAAAGTAAACCGGGCTAATAAGACCTTCTTTTAGAGTCGGGTCGATTTTTTTTAATTACAAAATTTACAAAATTTTAATTTTACCGAAGAAGCCATTCGAAAGTTATTCAGGGGTTTCCAGACTTTTGCCCCACCCTGTATATGCAACTTACAGAGAAATAAGAAAAGATTTCCGGTCCCTTGAGATCTCTTTATATATCCTGGTTCGACTGTCAACAACACTATCTTATATCATATGTAATAATAAAATGTCTTGTTCTCAGAACCACTTCGGCACGGAGCGGAAGCCGGCCCTGACGGACGAGGAAGAGTCTGGCTCCTCCACCTCCTCCTGTGAGGGGCTCCTGGGCGCGGGCTCCGACACCGCCAGCGCCCCCTCCCCCTCCACCAAGCCCTCGCCCCTGTGCCCGCCCCGCGTCTCCGAGTCCTCGGACACCGCCCCCCGCCCCCCCAGCACCCAGGCCCCGCCCACCCGCGAGGACTACGACAGCTCGGCCACGGTAAGAGACGCCCCTGTGTGGACGCCCCCCCGGGGCAGTAGTAGAGTACAGGGGGTGGGGAGTTTCATAGATTTAAAAAAAAAATCAATTTGTGACTTAACACGTATGAGACGGCGTGCCCACCGGTGGGTACGTTTTTTTTTTTTTTTTTTCAATTTCCCTTGTAACGTGACCCACCGGTGGGCACAGATAATGCAATTTTTAATATATTTTTGTACTCGCTCGTCCCAATTTTTTTTTGTTGTTGTCATATTTGGAACACATACCCTAATTTGAAGCCGTCCCAGCGTACAAACTATAGAAAATAGGACCCATCTCATACGTTTTAAAAAATAAAATTCTGAATGATTTTCCCCTAATAGGTAAGAAAATACACTCATCTTAGAAGCCAAATAAAAATGGCTGAGGATGGGTCCTTTGTAAAAAAAAAAAGAAAAATAAAACAAATGATTTATAGATATTTAATAATAATAATAATAATACTCTTTAGTGGAAGGTAACCACTAGGCGAGGTTAATGCTCAAAACATTTTCTACCACCTAACCCTCAGAGTCTTATTATTATGTGGTGACAAACTCAAATGAATGAGGAAAAATTCGTGCACTGGGTGGGATTCGAACCAACGGATCCCTACGCTACCTGGATTATCGGACTAGCGCGTTAACCACTTGACTACGAGTGCACATAGACCAGGTAAGAGCAGGGTGGACACCCTGGGCAGTAGAGTACAAGGGGTGGGGAGTGCAATAGATTAAAAAAAAAAAAATCAATTTGTGACTTAAAAATTAAATTCTGAATGATTTTCCCCTAATACGTAAGAAAATACACTCATCTTAGAAGCCAAATAAAAATGGCTGAAGATGGGTCCTTTGTAAACAAAACAAAAAAATATGAAATATAAAACAAATGATTTATAGATATTTAATAATAATAAATTAATAATAATACTCTTTAGTGGAAGGTAACCACCAGGCGAGGTTAATGCTCAAAGCAATTTCTACCACCTAACCCTCAGAGTCTTACTGTTTTGTGGTCACAAACTCAAATCAATGAGGAAAAATTCGTGCACTGGGTGGGATTCGAACCAACGGATCCCTACGCTACCTGGATTACCAGACTAGCGCGTTAACCACTTGACTACCAGTGCACATAGACCAGGTAAGAGTAGGGTGGGACGACACCTGATTCCGTCCCACGAGTTTTTTTCTCTCAGGTAGTCGATACTGGATTCCGTCCCGAACCTCTCAGATCAATCACTGAATTCCGTCCCGTCACTTATCTTATGCACCTATGTACTATGTACATAAGTACCTGATATTATGTATTAGGCTATGTACAAGTTCGGTGCGAGGCATGGCCTATATTGTATTTTACCTAACCCTACTATAAACCCAAGGCATGGCCTTCATTGTATTTTACCTAACCCTACTATAAACCCAAGGCATGGCCGTCATTGTATTTTACCTAACCCTACTATAAACTCAAGGCATGGCCTTCATTGTATTTTACCTAACCCTACTATAAACCCAAGGCATGGCCTTCATTGTATTTTACCTAACCCTACTATAAACCCAAGGCATGGCCGTCATTGTATTTTACCTAACCCTACTATAAACTCAAGGCATGGCCTTCATTGTATTTTACCTAACCCTACTATAAACCCAAGGCATGGCCGTCATTGTATTTTACCTAACCCTACTATAAACTCAAGGCATGGCCTTCATTGTATTTTACCTAACCATACTATGAACCCTAGGCATGGCCTTTATTTTTTTATTTTACGTTATTGAAAATAAACTGATGAAAAATGTTGAATTTATAATTTATGTATTTATTTATGTATATAGGACGGAACATATGGGACGGAATCGGGTATTGAACCCTTACGATGACCGGACGGAATCAGGTGTTAAAATATTGACGGGACGGAATCGACGGGACGGAATAAGGTGAAAAAAAGGTAAATGGGACGGAAAACGGTGCCTCCCGCAGGGTGGACACCCTGGGCAGTAGAGTACAGGGGGTGGGGAATTTCGTAGATTTAAAAAAAAATCAATTTGTGACTTAAAAAATAAAATTCTGAATGATTTTCCCCTAATAGGTAAGAAAATACACTCATCTTAGAAGCCAAATAAAAATGGCTGAGGATGGGTCCTTTGCAAAAAAAAAAATATGAAAAATAAAACAAATGATTTATTGATATTTATTATATAAAAAAGTGCGACATTAGAGCCTGTAGTACAAGAAAAAAAGCTTGTAGTTTTTTGTTGTATAGTTGTATTTATACATTTATAGATGACGTCGTTACATAGTTATCTATACTTATGAAAGAGAGTTTCACTCACTGACTGACTGACTCACTCACTCACTCACTGATTCATCACTGTTTCTCCGAACTGGTAAGTCCTAGGAAGCTGAAATTTGGTAGGTAGCTTTGTCTTATAGTCTAGATGTGCAATAAGACGGGATTTTTCGAAATTCCCACTACAACACCTGCCATTGGCGAAAAAGGATTTTTTGCTTTGCGGGCCATGCCTCGGCCCGCAAAGCGGGCGACAGCCCGCTAGTATTTAATAAAATCCGAATTGCTATTGATAAGAGTAACAACAAATGGTGGCGTTATGTGTATTAGATTAGACATAGAATGTGGAGCCTTTTCTAAAGCTGTGCTTCTTTAGCAATTATAGAATATAGAAGCTTCTTTATACTGCCGAGATAAGACTGGGTGAATATTTACAATATTTATCATAAACTTTTAGATAAAAATGAGAAAAAAAAATTATAAAAAAGTAGAAACCTGAAAAAGAACAGAAGTTAGTTACAACTTAATGACTGAGGTGATTGCTTCATCCCAAATTAGGGTCCCACGATACTAGGGTCACAACTTTGTGACTCTTAAGAGTGGGATGTAGACAACCAAAGAAATGAGATCAAAGTAGAAAAAATGTAATAGAAAAATGTAAAACCATGTACCTACCTTAATTAAATCTCTAAATTTTAATATATATAAAATTAATTATTTTTCCTTTTAGGGATATATTTATATTCCTTTAAAGCAAAGCCCACTGAAGCAGTTGGCAACCACTCCTTAGCCCTTTAAAATCCCAATCCCTCTAACCACTCCTTCCTCTCTCCTTTTTACTCATGCTAGGTGTGAATGTGTGTATGGATACCTTTTTTATTTTATATTTTTATACCTTATTAATTGTAATACTTGTATATTATGTTATCTATTTAAATAAATAAAGAGGTGCTATATTAAACTGTTAACGTAATGGGACTTCCTGTCTCGAGCCGACAGTCTAAATAAAGCACTACTACTACTAGTTATGAAATAATAATTTAAAAACTGGCGCCCCCAGGAGACGGCTGACGAGAGCACCGCGGACCACCCCGCTACCAGCTCGCCCCTCACAGTCAAGGACCTGATGCTGGGCGTCATCGAGATCTCCCTGAAGAACTCCCAGGCCGACCCCAGCACCGCCCAGGGCGGGGGCGTCAACACCAAGAGCAACCCGCCCACCATCTCGTCCATTCTCAAGAGCACGACGCACCCCCGGGGGCGTCCCGCGCCCTCCAGTCCCCCCCCCCCGCCCCTGCCCCAGTCCAAACCCATCGCCATGGTGAGTGGATTCTCCATTTATTATTTTTGTAGAATGTGGAGCCTTTTTTTCAAAGCTGTGCTTCTCTAGCATTAATAGAATTAATATCACATAGAGAAGCACAGTTGGGATTTTTACCACAAAATAATACGTCTTGGGCTTACTGCTGGAATAATGGGACTTAATAGTCCTAATCGGGCAGTATAAACAAGGCGATATTATTATAGTATGCTTTATTAGGAGGACAGAGTATTTGTTGGGACTTGTGGACTTATTAACACTCTGATATCCGGCCAAAATATCCTATAGTTTCTCTATAATATAATGTGTTTTATTATGCAGTTCATGAAACATTAACCACAGTTTACAAATGATCTTTAAAATAAAATTACATTCAGATTATTAAGACTTAAAGATAATTTAACAAAATATCATACATATAAAATTACATTGATAGAAATTACATGATTATTAAAGATGTTCTTGATTTCGTCCCTATTTTGTACACGGGATGGTCCGAGTTATCAAAGCTATCCACATTTTTGAACCATAGATATCGTACCTATCACAATTATACTTACTTTATGTCACAAAAACAAGAGACCCATACTATACTGGGTCTCTTAGTGTGACAAGTCTGTGTAAAACATACAGTTTCACTTTAATATTTCTTTTCCTATGTGCTATATATTATATGTAACTATGTAATGTAAAAGAAATGTACAATAAAACACATTATATTACATGCATTGTCATGATTTAACATGTTAAAATGTATTGTTAATTAGCATTAAAGAAACATTCACTGAAAAAATAAATGAAATCAAAACTATAAAGTTACAAAAATGCCTCGCAGGTGCAGCCGCCACGCGAGGCGGAGCCCGTCACGCTGGACCTGAGCATCAAGAAGCCCCGGGGCCCCGAGCCCTCGTACCCCCCCGCCAGCAAGCCCCTGGCCCTGCCCCATCCCGTGCAGGTCATGTACAGGCCCGCCCCTGACTCGGGCCCCTACTACCACCAGGCGGGCGGCCCCCCTGACGTCTACCCGGGGGCCCACCTGGTCATGTCGGGCCAGGCACATCGGCCCCCCACCCCCACCCCTAGTCACTTGAAAGCGAACAAGGTTCGGGTGAGTACACTTGACTTATTTCCTTTAATTCCGAGGGGTACGTAGGGCCTCTACAGAAGAACGCCAACTAACTCGAATATTATTTGTTGAGGTTTCTGTAATAATTCTTATTTAAGGTATGGCAGGTTATTAGCCCACCGATCGGGTGAGTGCAACCCAAGATAAATAATTGTATAACACGTGCTCATTTAGATTTTTTTTATTTTCTCTATTGGAAACGAGCGCACTTAGCCAGCTTTGCCAGACAGGCAGCCGTGTGGTAAAACCATCAGGATATAATATATGGTTCGCTATGAAACTGTTTTTTTTTTTTTTTTTTTTTTTCGAATAATTGACATCTGTGTATCTGTATAATTATCATCCTCTGTGGTTTAAATTTATATATTTCCAACTGTTCCTCATACTTTATCATTTAGCATTTATTATTTTCCTTCAAATTATATCCTTAAAACCAGTTGTTCAGATGCCCCCTTTACATGGAGAGGCCTCAGATATTAATCTGATTTTGTACAAGATGCCCATTGCCCATATTGTACTATTTATTTATGTTGTGTGTAAATTTAATTGTACAAATAAAGTCTTTTTACATTACATTATACTCTTCTACCCCCATATATAATTCCAATTGTTCCTCATACTCTTCTACCCCCATATATAATTCCAATTGTTCCTCATACTCTTCTACCCCCATATATAATTCCAATTGTTCCTCATACTCTTCTACCCCCATATATAATTCCAATTGTTCCTCATTCTCTTCCACCCCCAGATCACCTCTTTGTCCCCCGGACAGCAGCACCCGTCCAACCACCACCGGCTCTCCCCGTCCCAGGCCGCCGCCGCCAAGCTGAACCCCCGCCACGGCGGCGGACCGCCCGACCCCCGCTACCAAGACCACCACTCCGGGGGCGGTCTCCTCATCAAGGACATCCACCGCAACGACCTCCACATGAAGGACCTCCATCATCCGAGCGGTCACTCGATGAAGGACCTCCACTCGGGAGGCCGCGGCGACCTCCACATGAAGGAGTCGCCCGGCGGAAGCATCACCCAGGGGACGCCCGTGCACTCACGGCTGTACAGCGAGCGGGGGGGTGGCCCGCCGCAGGAGTTCTACGGGAAACCCTCGCCCGGGGCGCCGCAGCCCAACCCCGCCCATCGGTCCAGTGGTAAGTGCGACACTTTTTTTTAACCCAGTAAGTGTTGACCCAGCACCTAATTGGGAAGTATTGTGTCACTTCTCGCCCATCGGAGGGGAGGCATACTACGGGATGGGGAGGCTATAACACAGACCAGAAGCGTCTACAGTAGCTCCTGTTTCATGGCTACGAAATAAAAACGGCTGTGAAACACTCATCTTTAAAAAAAAAAAAACATCGCTTTCAACTGCATTGTCATATCACGACGGGGGTTTTGCGCTCCATTCGCTGAAAACTTAAAAGCTAGCGTCGCAAATCAACCTCACCCAGCTTGAGTGGGACTGGGAATAGCTTGAGTGGAACTGAATTTGAATGGTCACTCAATGCTGGACGTTGCTTAACTTCAGTGAAAGGGCGATTAGGAGTGTGTTTCCCTAGCCCTAGTCAGTTTCTGGTATTGTTGGAAAGTACTGTGAGAATTTTTTTTCTCTCGATTTGCTGCCAACATTGCAATCTCTTGATTTCATTAATATCCATTTCTCCTTGCTGTTGGCATAATGGGACTACCTGTCTTGCGCTGACAGTCTAAATAAAGCACTACTTATACTTATACTTGCTTAAGATCTACATTTTTTCTTGTTACTGTCAGTTTCAATCTTTCGATACTGTTTGGGTAAAAACTCTACCATTTTATTATTTTCATGTGTCGTAATGCTTGCTATAAAATGAGGCGTATCCAGTAAGCTTTCTCACTCTCAGAATCCCCTAAACTCCCTTTCAACCGCTAAACCTCTGATTAGTTTCTTTGAACGAAATTTTACGGTGCAAAGGAAGATTTTGAGAGTGCTTTCTCCAGCCGCTCTGTCATCTCTCTTGTATGCTCTTCTATTGAATAAGGCTTACTATTCATTTGAAGAATATTTAGATGATAATTTATAATAACTTAGTATTTATCTTACCTATATGTATTGTATACTTTTATACCATTGACGTTGTATGAAGCCCTTGGGCATTATAAGTAATAAGTACATTTATTGAACGGGAATAACCCTATATAAGAATACAAACATCGGAAACGTGAAATGGTAACAATTATGAAAATAGTAAAAACAAAGTACAAGTAGGTATAAGTTTAAAAAATAACACAGTAAATATGCAAAAAAAAAAAAAAAAAAGCTGTCACAATAAAAATAAATAAATAAAATAAAACATGAATAGATACTTTTGTACCTATGTCAAAAGAGGTAAACCTCTTTTTGTCAAAAAGTTAATTAATACGGTAAGCAAGTAAACATTATATGCAATAAAAATAAATCTTATCTTATCTTCCCCTCCCCACAGAGCCGCACCCCCAGCCTCGCTCCTCCTCCAACCCCCCTCCTCCCTCCTCGTCCTCCCCCTTCTACCCCCCGCGCGCACCCTCCTCCTCCTACGCCTCCTCCTCCTCCTCCTCGGAGCAGCAGCAGATCCTCATGAACGACTACCTCACCGCCAAGCAGATGCACGGAGGAGGCGGGGGCGGAGGAGGCCCAAGTCCCGGGCCCCCGCGCAACAAGTCCACGCCGCCCGCCCAGGGGCCGCCCTCCGCCCAGCCCGCCAACCCTGGCCCTCCGCCCCCACCCTCCCCCCAGGCCATGTTCTACCAGCCCACCCGGCAAGGTAAGCAAGAGTCCCTCCCCTCTTGATTTTATCCATTCATCGCAGACGAAGGCATTCATCAATAACCTAAATTTGTAGAATAGAATATACCTTGTTTATACTGCCGAGCGAGGTAAGACTGAAAAGTCCCTTTACTCCAGCAGTCAAACAGGTCTTATATATTTTATGGGATAAATATTTGTACTGTGCGCATTACGAATATAGATCGCTGTGTGTTTTTTTTTTTTTTTTTTTTTTTTTTTGCTGAATGGGTAATTTAAGCACTTGGGCAACTGCTTAAAAAAATAATTTAAATCCCAAGACAAATGCATTTATTAATAAATAAATTAAAACAACTCCTATCCTTCATGTTTATATTTTTACTATTTTATTTTATTGTTGTTATTATTATTCAATAAAAAAAACAATGTCTTTGTAATTTTTGTAATTTATTTGCATTAATAATATTGTACATAACAGGTATAATAGCCAACATATATTTAAAGCGACTACCCCACACTAAGGGGATGTGCAGTCCTCTTAATACTAACCACACATGTACATGGCTCCCTCCCCCCCCGCGCAGGCGTGATCCAGCGGCACAACACGAGCAAGCCCCCCTCGCCCCACTTCCCCCGCCCCCTCCCCCGGGCCACGAGGCGTTCTCCTCGCTGGTGGAGACGGCGGTGCGCCAGCCCAGCCTGCCGGTGCCGGGCGAGCAGCACAAGGGCGAGCGAGACCGCCTGGTGTCGCTGCACGAGGGGCTGGGCCAGCGGTTCAACAACACGCACGACAGGTGAGTGAGCTACCCACCGCTTGCGAATTTTTGGAAATTTCTTATTTGGAAATATTTGGCAGTCTGGCTGGGGGACTATAAACAGGGAGTAGACCAGCAGTCTGGCTGGGGACTATAAACAGGGAGTAGACCAGCAGTCTGGCTGGGGGACTATAAACAGGGAGGAGACCAGCTACTTCTCTACCCACTCAATTATTTTTTCCACGCCTACACATTAGATATATTTGTACTGGTAAGCCAACAAAGAGTCTGGCTGGGGGACTATAAACAGGGAGTAGACCAGCTACTTCTCTACCCACTCAATTATTTTGTCCACGCCTACACAGTAGATATATTTGTACTGGTAAGCCAACAAAGAGTCTGGCTGGGGGACTATAAACAGGGAGTAGACCAGCTACTTCTCTACCCACTCAATTATTTTGTCCACGCCTACACATTAGATATATTTGTACTGGTAAGCCAACAAAGAGGTCTGGCTGGGGGACTATAAACAGGGAGTAGACCAGCAGTCTGGCTGGGGTACTATAAACAGGGAGTAGACCAGCATTGGCTTGGTTCTGGGGGCCCTTGTCAATTATTAGCCTCCTTGTAAAGACAGTAGTAGAAATGCTGAGTCATTCCTCCACTGTCTGGCTACCATCGTTCACGATACGCCACCCTATGATGATGATTTGGAAATCGGATATATGTAACAGTCTCGTTAGATGGGCGATAAACTATCTTGTTTGAATGGCGATCAACGTTCCAAAAGCTTCTTAATCCAAAAAATATCAATCGCGCCATTCAACGAGGAAATGCTGTGAGCATTATGGGCACTATTGCTGATGGCTTGCGTTTTGAAGAGCTGTTTTATATTTAAATAAATAAACTCACAAGGAAAAAAGAAATATGAACTATTCACGAGCAAGTATTGTGTCCATAATTGGCAGTGTGTTTTTTAATGCACTATTTTTTATACTGTATTTTGTACAATATAAACTTAACGCAACAAATTAACATAATATATCCCTCATCAAAAATTTTAGACACTTGACCTTAAAACTTTTGTTGAATGTGGTGGAGAATTCAAAGTAATTACTGAAATTATTTGAATGACGAAGAATGAGGAATAGCTTTATTCCAATATGGTCAGTGCCGGATTAAGGCTGCGCGGGGCCCTTGGCAATTTCAAGGCGCGGGGCCCCAAAATTGTACTGAGTTTATGATAAAATACTATTTTTAGAACCTTGAAATCGAAGCCAAGTGTCCTGAGCACCAATCCATAATAGTATCCAAAACGACGTTTATAACACCGAAGGCAACATTTTTTCCGAATAATAGTAGGAATATCTAAATACTTATGTATTATGAAAAGAATATGTGTAGAAAGATGTCATTACGTAAGATGTGTAGACTGTAGAAAGTAGATCATCTATTACTATGAAGATTTTATCGCTAGTATTGAATGCTACTTATTTAAAAGGTAACTTTCCTAATTAATTCCAAACAATCAAAAGACACTTCGAAATTGCCCAAAGATTTTTTTTCTTGTATGTCTTGAAAAACAATCTAAACCATCAAGATAAGTAAATTTGACGGCGCCGCAGGCGAAATTTTTGCAAAGTTATGGGGTAAAGTACTCGGAAAATAAATACAAAAAGATATCTTAAAAAATTAATTAAAAGCGCCGCAGGCAACTATATAGAAGATCATGTTAAGATGTCGATAAAGGCGATCACTGAGCACTCAGATGGCACTGGGTTTGATTGCAGAGATTAACTAAGGCGATGATCACATCCTTTGTCAATATTATTCTTTTCAAATACGAAATTATATTATATTATATAAAGAGCCGCAGCCAAAAGGTATCTACCTATTTTCATATAATTATGTGTTCGACTTTAAGGGGGGCCCCGTGGTTTTTCTTTTAATATTTTGCTCAACTGGCTGTGATTTTATTTAATTTTAAAATCCAGAAAAACCGAGTTAAAGATCATTCAAAACAATTATAATTTATGTAAGCTTACCGAAACGCGGGGCCCCCAAAATCGCGGGGAACTTGGCATCTACCAAATCTGACATATTGGTAGGTAATCCGCTAATGTCTATGTGGTTGATCATTGTTTATTCAAGGAATAGATAATAATAGGGAGCCCCGCACTTTTCTTTCAATTAATGTACTTTGCTGTGAGTGTGATTTCACTTTTACTTCTTCTTCTTACTCATTATCCAAAAGTACCTAGTGTAAGCTTTTAAAAAACCCATAATACCTAGTGTATAAGCTTTTTAAAAAACTCATAATATCTAGTGTAAGCTGCTCAAGCGCGGGGCCCCCTAAAGCGCGGGGCCCTTGGCATCTGCCAAATCCGCCATATGGGTAATCCGGCACTGAATATGGTCATCGTATTCTATTAAAAGTACAAAGAAGAAAAAAAAAACGAATCCCGTCTCTATTTTAAGTCAAACTTTCAATTGAGTCTCAAAAAAATAGATTACCATCACTGTATTCCCAAAGTAATGAATTAATCATTCGATACACCTTATTGTTGTTGTTGTAGCCAGCTTGGCTACAGCTGGAGGGTTGAGTGATGGTCTCCAGCCAACTTTATTTCAAAGTTGGCTCATCCTGAACCACATATTTCTATGCGCGATCAACCATCATGAGGACTTGTACTTTTCTTTATAAGCCATTAAACCCATAGGAAACTGCAAGCTAGCCTGGCTTGTAAGGGTTGGCTAGTCTTTTCTCTGTTTATAGTCCTCTAGCGAGACACTGGTCTTCTCCCTGTTTAACGTCCCCCAGCCAGACTAGAAGAATTAATCATTGGATACACCTTATTACAAAGGCTTATTTCAACTTGACTTACACTCGTCATTTTGTTTCGCCAGATACCCACCCCCGTCTAGTCGCGAGCACCAGGAGCGTTTCGCTCGCGAGTCCGCAGTGGCTGCCGCAGCGGCGGCCGCAGCCCAACAACAGCATGCCGCAGCCCAACAACAGCACGCCGCAGCCCAGCAACAACACGCCGCAGCCGTGCAGCAGCAGCAGGCGCGGGAGCGGGAGCTAGCTGCGGCGCGGGAACAGCACATGCTTGCGGCGCGGGACCGGGAGCTGCAGCAGCTGCGGGATCAGGCCATCCTGCGGGAGCAGCAGATCCGAGAGCTGCAGCGGCGGGAGGCGCAGCAGAAGCTGCTGATCCGGGAGAACCAGTATCAGCAGCAGCAGCAGCGGGAGCGGGACCTCATCCACCTCAGGTACGAGCACGACTTAGGGCCACATTATGAAGCAGGATTAAAGTTAATAGAATGATATTTTTATTGCTCATTTTAAATACATAACGGGAAATCCCAGATCAAAAATCCACCTGAAACAGCGACTTAGCCTGGCGGTGCAGCGGGGGAATGCAGCAAGTATGCTTTCGGCTCTTCCCTCAGCTGAGTTTGTAGAAGTCTACGATCTCTAATTTTATTATTGTTTTATTTACAATTACAGTACATTTGAACAAACTGTCACTTAAATCTAACATTACAAAAAAAAGATACAATTAATTAAAAAAAAGATACAATTAATACCAATTAATAGTAAAAAATAGTAATAGTTAAGCGAAGCCTTACACGCCTTTTAGTCCCAGTCTTGAACTAATCACAGCGCACTATAGCCTTGGCTCTCCGCTAGTAGAGGGTCATCTGAGCGAAGGTTAGTGACATATGCATGGATTACTTTACTTTTGTAATTTGTAATTTATTTTCATTAATAATTGTACATAATAGGTAACATATATTTAATGCGACTACCCCACACTAAGGGGATGCAGTCCTCTTGTTTTGTGGGGTAGTTTCATTTCTTAAAGTAGTTTTTTTGTTAAGTCTAACTCATAGTAGGTAAACAAACAATTTACAAAAAAATGTTTCTAAGTATTAAAATTACTTTTAACAATAGGAAAACTAAAAAATATAAATTTAAATAGATAGGTAGTAAAATTTTGGAAACTATGATAAATGCACGCAGAACGGGTGTATATTGACGAGCCGAGCTCTATTTACACAAATAATATTATTAATAAAAGGAGAAAAAAACCAGAGGCTACAAAAATACTAATGAAAATCACAAAATACATCACAAAGGTAAAGTAAGGTTAATAAAATATACATAAAAAAAATAGAAATTGTGAAATTTAATCCTGAAACAGGATTAAAGTTAAGCGAAGTCTGACACGCCTTTTGGTACCAGTCTTGAACTAATCACAGCGCACTATTAGCCTTGGCTCTCTGCTAGCAGAGGTCCATTCTGAGAGAAAATGTCGGGCTGGGGGACGTTAAACAAGGAGAAGACCAGTGTCTCGCTAGAGAACAGACTAGCCAACCCTTACAAGCCAGGCTAGCTTGCAGTTTCCTAAGGGTTTAATGGCTTGTTCAGAAAAGTCCAAGTCCTCATGATGGTTGATCGCACATAGAAATATGTGGTTCAGGACGAGCCAACTTTGAAATAAAGTTGTCTGGAGACCATCACTCACCCCTCCAGCTGTAGCCAAGCTGTGGCTACAACAACAACAACTGAGCTTACATTTATTATATGGATTACTTTTATTTATATTGCTTGTATTCCTCTGGTGTAGCCTTGGCTCTCTGCTAGCACAGGGCCATCTGAGCGGAGGTTAGTGAGCGAATACACGGATTACTTGTATTCATATTGCATGCATTCCTCTGGTGTAGCCTTGGCTCTCTGCTAGCACAGGGCCATCTGAGCGGAGGTTAGTGAGCGAATACACGGATTACTTGTATTCATATTGCATGCATTCCTCTGGTGTAGCCTTGGCTCTCTGCTAGCACAGGGCCATCTGAGCGGAGGTTAGTGAGCGAATACACGGATTACTTGTATTCATATTGCATGCATTCCTCTGGTGTAGCCTTGGCTCTCTGCTAGCACAGGGCCATCTGAGCGGAGGTTAGTGAGCGAATACACGGATTACTTGTATTCATATTGCATGCATTCCTCTGGTGTAGCCTTGGCTCTCTGCTAGCACAGGGCCATCTGAGCGGAGGTTAGTGAGCGAATACACGGATTACTTGTATTCATATTGCATGCATTCCTCTGGTGTAGCCTTGGCTCTCTGCTAGCACAGGGCCATCTGAGCGGAGGTTAGTGAGCGAATACACGGATTACTTGTATTCATATTGCATGCATTCCTCTGGTGTAGCCTTGGCTCTCTGCTAGCACAGGGCCATCTGAGCGGAGGTTAGTGAGCGAATACACGGATTACTTGTATTCATATTGCATGCATTCCTCTGGTGTAGCCTTGGCTCTCTGCTAGCACAGGGCCATCTGAGCGGAGGTTAGTGAGCGAATACACGGATTACTTGTATTCATATTGCATGTATTCCTCTGGTGTAGCCTTGGCTCTCTGCTAGCACAGGGCCATCTGAGCGAAGGTTATGTGGCAGAGAATGCCTAAGGCATTAACTTCGCCCCGGATTGCAAAACAATTGTAATTAAAAAAATTAACATTGATCTTTATTATTATTTATTTTTTTGTACATACTTTTATGTTTTTTTTTAATTTTATTGTTATTAATTCTTTATTGATGATTGTTTTGTAAAAATAAATAAAGCGTAAATAAATAAATAAATAAGGTTAGTGAGATATACATGGATTACTTTTATTCATATCGCATGTGTTCCTCTGGTGTAGCCTTGGCTCTCTAATAGCACAGGGCCATCTAAGCGAAAGTTACATATACACGGGTTACTTGTATTCATATTGCATGTATTCCTCTGGTGTTGACAGGGAGCGCGAGATGATGGCGGAGCACATGGCCAGGTCAGAGCAGCAGGCTCGCATCCACCAGATGCAGATGGCGGCATTCCAGCAGCAGCAGCAACACCATGCTGCCGCCGTGGTGGCCGCACACCAGGTAGGTACAGGCTGGGTGTAGCTTAACACCAGGTACGTACAAGCTGGGTGTAGCTTAACACCAGGTATGTACAAGCTGGGTGTAGCTTGACACCAGGTATGTACAAGCTGGGTGACTGAGGCAATGTGAGCGTAGCTTAACACCAGTTATGTTACAAGCTGGGTGAGGTCAATGTGAGCGTAGCTTAACACCAGGTATGTACAGGCTGGGTGTAGCTTAACACCAACGCCTGGAGAGATTTATTTTTTACAGTAATATTTTCTAAATGTAATTTTATATAAAACTAGGATTCTTTAAATTTTTCTCTCACCGACTTAAGTTTCGCCTAACTCGTAGGCTTGATCACGAGTTAGGCGTAATCGTGATCAAGCCTACGAGCCTAGGCGAAACTTAAGTCGGTGAGTGAAAAATTAAAGAATCCTAGTTTTATATAAAATTACATATACCTAACATTACTTTGCATTTCTAATATGAACCTAATAACAAATAATAATATTTTCTTCACTCTTCCAATAGAGCGCCCAAGTTTTTTTTATGGTTAATTGTTCCCAAACCTCGATCAGAATATCTTACGAACACACATTTGTTCATCGGGATCCTATTTTGTATAGATTGTATAGAATTTTTTTACACTCTCCAAACCACTCAAATAACTGAACTAATCTGTTCTTATGAGGTTGGTGGGTAGTTGGCAAATATAACTTATATAACTTTTCTTTCTATCTCAGTATTCAGCTACCTACCTACCTAACATTCACATTTTTACTGTGCATTCCATTTATCCACAATAATGAGGAGCATACGTGCAAAAATGAACATCTCCGGAAATATGAATTTTCAGTATGACGGAAAAACTGATATTATGAAAAGTAAAACAATATAGAAACAAGTATGGATCTGTTCAGATTTGATTGATACTGTCGTTTTGAAAGCGCAATTACTATGGGAAGTGTTCGAGTAAGGTCGTTTATTGTTTAATTTTTGAATTCCGCTCACTAATAAACTGTTAGAATCAATTCCTAACTCCATTTTTGTATTTTTGGAGATATTCATTTTTGCACGTATGCTCCTCATTGTATCTTATCCATAACGTGGAAGAGATTGCCATAGCCAATAACCCCGCCCTTTAGTTAGGACATATGTTTTCATATATTTTCTATTCTTTTTCATTTTGGTCGTTTATTGTTTAATTTTTGAATTTCGCTCAGTATAAACTGTTAGAATCAATTCCTAACTCCATTTTTGTATTTTTTTGGAGATATTCATTTTTGCACGTATGCTCTTCATTGTATCTCATCCATAATCTTATCCAACAAGAATTTCAGCAGTATTGAGTTTCAAATGGAATAAGTCCTTCAGTATGGTGAAAAACTTGTATGGGTGAACAACCAATTCTCAATCATAAGATCCATAGACTTGAGAATTAGATAGAGGTTCAAGAAAAAAAATAAGACTATTTTCTGAATATGTTTAATATATGTAAAAAAAAGAGGAAAAATCAATCAATTAATGTTTATAAAATATAATATTTATATATAAAAAATATTTATATAAAACTATAAAAAAAAAATCTTATCCACAACATTGCCAGTTATTAAAAATACCAAACTTCCAACTCCCAGGTGGCGGCGGCCCAGCAGCGGGAGCAGCAGGCAGGGGAGAGGCCAGGCGGGGGCAGCAAGGCCTCCTCCGTGAGCTCGTCGGGGGGAGGCTCCAGCAGCTCTGACAAGCACGGCACGTCGGGGCCCGAGGCTAGGTGAGTTCCGAACCTGCTGGATGGATAATAATAATAATATCGCCTTATTTATATTGCCCGATAAGGACTATTAAAGTCCCATTATTCCAGCAGTAAGCCCAAGACATATTATTATGTGGTAAAAATCCCAAATGGGAGGATAACTTGTCATGTCCCGGCTGGGTTTCGAACCCACGACCTCTGGAACCTGTGGATTCACAGAGTGCCGCCTTTACCACTGAGCTACCGGGACAGATGGATAAGGGTTGGGTGGAAGAGATTGCCACAGGCAGTAACCCCGCCCTTTAGGTAGGGCATTAACTTCATCCCTTTTTTTTCTTGTATATTTGCTTAATCTTTTTATTTTTCTTTATATTTCATTGTATTCTACTGTATGTATTTTTTGTTCTACCTAATAAAGCTTTCTATAATAATAATAATAATGATGGATGATTTTTCGCAATAAATAATTGAGTTGAACAAAAAAAGCCATGCCTTCTTTTTATCGTGAAACTATTTCTATGTTTATTTGTTTTACCAAGAGTTGTGTATGATTATAAGTTTTCCATGAGAACTTATACAAAAAACTAAGCTCAGCCTTGTAAGCTTGACTCTTAAAATTGAGGACTGAGTTTAAAAGAGTCTCACGATTTATAGTCGTTACATAGTCTAAATCTGATGATTCTCCGTTCTCAGTGTTGTTGTCAGGGATTTGAATTTTTTTTTTTTTTTTTTGCTTCTTTTTTATTTAACTATAACACAAACACTTCATTCAGTGAATTTGTGAAGGGGAATGAGCCCGCAATGCTGGCTGCATTCCCCCTCTGAATGGCCAGGCTTAAACGTTGGTTTAAGCCTGGCCATTTATTTTTATATGTAAAAAAATGTAAAAAAAAATTTAAAAAAAAGTTGAAGAAGGAAAATAAAGAAGGAAAAACACAAAGTTAAAGTTAAATAAAAAATACAAAATTACAAAATTGAAAAAAAAAAAAATATCAGCGTCTAGTTCTAAACTTTGCCTGTGTTGTGTTGGGTTCCAGGCCGCAGCTCGTCACGGCCGCCAGCCTCATAGACGCCATCATCACCCACCAGATCAACCAGCCGGTGGACCAGGGCGGCCCCGGGCCTGGCGAGAGGGGCCACCTGCCCCCCGCCCAGCCGGGCCACATGAGCCAGACCTCCCAGGCCACGCGGCCCGGCGATAGGCTCTTCCAAGTGGTGAGTAGCTTTTTTTTTTTTTCTTTTTTTTTAACAACATTTCCATTTATTTGACAAATATAAATTATAACAATATAAAAATAATAGAATAGTATACCCGTCTTCAAAGTAAAAAAACTGTGAAGAAGACGGGGAAGTAAAAAAACTGTGAAGAAGAAGAAGAAGCTACTTCTGTCTCGTTCATACACGAGGTTTTGAAGTTCATCATAATTATAAATATAAGTATATAAGTAGTGCTTTATTTAGACTGTCAGCGCAAGACAGGTAGTCCCATTATGAAGTTCAAATGGTAAAATTAAAATGGACATGGCGGAAAAAAACAGTAAATTAAAATTGACATGGTGGAAAGAAAACAGTAGTGTTAATACATAGTAAAAAATAAGTTCTAAAATGTACTTGAAAAATTAATATAGGTAATACAAACAAACAAAAAAAGTTACAAGTAATAAGTCTGAGCTCTGTTTTTTTTTTTTTTTAATGATTATATCTTCAAATTATTTACTCATTTTAAAAGTTTTGATAGTAAAATGCTAAATAGGTTGAACTTTTTAACACTTGGACGACCGGATGTACCACTGTACGGAATGGACCGAGTGTACCACCGGTGGTACACGCATGTACTACGCCTGTGAATAGCCTAAACATCGCCGGTCCCACGGGAGAACTGACTAAAAACATGCCGGTCGTCTATGTGTTAAAAACATTATTGATTATTACTTGGTATTTTGTACAATCTGATGACTGACTCTCTCCTCCGGGGCGCAGGACTTCAACCAGAAGAAGGTGAGCGTGTCGCCCCTGGACCCTGGCGCCGCCGCGTCCAACGGGAAGGTGTCGCCCGCCTCCTCGCTGCCGCCCGGCCTCCTGAGTAGGGGCGGCAAGCTGCACTCACCGGACCCGCCGCCCTCCAAAGCCGGTGGCCCGGGGGGGGGCGGGGGCCCGCCCGGCATGATGACCATCAACGAGCAGATCGAGTCGATGATCAGCCGCGGCACGCCGAGCCTGTACGAGCAGCAGGCGTGGAAGTTGCGGCGAGCACTGCAGGCCAAGGAGGAGGAGGCGCACCGCAAGCAGGCCAGCCCTGGCAGGTGAGGATACTTCTATTATTATTATTTTTTTTTTTTTTTTTTTTTTTAAGTTTCCATTTATTTATTTTTTTACTTTAAACATCTTCTACAAACAATGATGGTATACCCACCTTCAAAAGATAAAAAATCTTGATAAAAGATATTATTTCTTCTTTATCACATAACTTGTGTTATGGTTTCATTTCTGGGATTTCACCGAGTGCAAACAAACCATGCACCTGGGGTGAATCCTTGATTTGATGACATTGCGTTGGGATCGTCACAGTACTTTGCGTAGTATGTGTGCTGTATGTACTCAGCACTACAGCTTTCTGCATCAGGAGAAGATTGTGTGTTCCAGGGACTTCTTTCATGGCTTCATATTATTATTATTATTATAGAAAGCTTTATTAGGTAGAACAAAAAATATATACAGAAGAATACAATGAAATATAAAGAAAAACAAAAAGATTAAGCAAATATACAAAAAGAAAAAAAGAGAATGAAGTTGAAGTTATGTCCTACCTAAAGGGCGGGGTTATTGCCTGTGGCAATCTTTTCCACCCAACCCTTAGGATAAGACACATTCTACGATATTTCTTTTAGATTTACGGGAAATTACTGTAGAAAAAAAAACGACCGAAAACAATACTTTCTATACCTTATAGGTAATAGAAAGTAAAAAAATCATAAAATAAAAACTTAACACGTTGATCGCCAACGCTATAGAGTTATATTTCCTCAGGGGCTCAAATGACAAAGTGAACAACTATCCGTCAGGTGAATATGCCTGACTGGGAAAGGTTAGTGTCAGGTGAATTCACCTGACGTGGCGATCAACGTGTTATGATGGGTTCTTCACTTACAAAAAAACACCGTGTTTTTTGAAAAATGTTAGTTCCAAAGGATTCTTCAAGATAGCGCCAGTAGAGTTTTGCTCTCGCGAAACGGAGTTGGCGTATTTTTTGTGATATACGCCAAAGGTATAAAAAAAGTAAAAGCGCCAAAATTTAAAAATTCAAGAACATAAACAGGAAGCATAAAAACAAGAAAAGCTAATGTACCCGAAGCTACCAACGTCTTGAAATTTTTATCGAAATTTCTACAGGGTACTGCAAAATATTTTAACTCTTATTGCTGAAGTTACCAAAGAGGTACTAATAATACATACCTCAGTCACAAGATTTTTTTAACTAAGATGTTTTTTTCTCGCAGAGTAAATATTAATCCCACTACTAGCAGAAGTCATTTGCGTTCTATTTTTATGATATAAATTTTTAAATCAATTTTGTAATTTCTATAAACTTACACGCGCACTAAAACTTTTTTACTTTCCTTATCCTATAATAAGGAAAGTATTGTATTCGTCGAAAATTTGACCTACCCAGTTTTTCACATTTCTGGACGAATCATAGCCTCAGGATACCAAAAAAGTTGTTTTCAGCCATTGGTCCGTGCGTCTGTCTGTGTGTCTGTCTGTGTGTCTGTCTGTGTGTCTGTGTGTCTGTGTGTGAACAGGATATCTCAAGAACGCTAAGAGCTAGAGACTTGAAATTTGGTATGGAAATTAATTTTATACACCAGACGAACCACGAAACTTTTGGTTGCAATCGGCCGCAGAATGCGGCCGCAGGGCCGCAAATATTGGCCGCAAGCGCCGTTTCTATGAATTGGTTAAAGATACAAAAAAAGTTAGAGAACAACATTTTCTTAGATTAAAAAAATAATAGGAGTCTATTCTGATCATTTTTTTGATATCTTGAACTTTTTTGAACTCGGCCCCAATTTACCGGTATTTTGTGGGGGACCCGCTTGGACTAACTTTTTTAGTATTCATCCTAGATGGGAGTTGTGACATATCAAATCCAATGATTTTAAGGTGCTGATTACGAATTTGATGTTAATTTTTAGATAAATGTTACCTTTAAGTCACCAGGGGCTTTTGGTCCCGTTTCCATTCCTAATATGATAAGGAAAGTCGTGTGATGTTTACACCAGATTTTTTATTATTGTTGCAAATACAATTGACTGTAATTTAAGGCAAAATAACTCGATTATAATCTAACGGCACGCAGTCAGATCCGACATTGAAGGAACCAAAAGGTCTGTTGTAATCGTCTGTCGTAATCTTAGTTCCTTCAATGTCGGATATGACTGCATGCCGCCATCTATAACATTCAATATTATTTGCAACAAGAATATAAAAAGTTTTAGGGCGCGCGTAACTTAGTAATAATTACAACAACAAAAATATTTTACAAATAGTATACAATTATATAATAATAATTCCGTGTCCGTGAGATAGGTATTGATACCTAAATCAGGGTGGTGAGAGGATTATATGGACGCCCAAATCCAATGTCTAGGCTCCTTTCATGTCCATAGTATACAATTGATCACAAGCTAGATTACGACAAACCTTGGTTCCTTGACATTCGTATATAATATATATGACTGCGTCCCGCCAGGTTTAAAGCAATAATCTTTTAGGGCGATCCGAATTTCGTTGAAACAAAATTCGATTTCGACGATTTTAAATTTATGCACAAAAATAGATCAAGTGCCATGCGCGATCTCCAAAACATTAATCTCAGCGACTTCACTTTACCTCATCGCCCTTATCGGCAAGTTAACAGATGAAGAAATATAAAAAAAATGAAGCTGGGAAGCAATGACTGTAGTAAGGTAAAAGAGAAAAAGGGATAGTTTAATGAGAATTAAAAATGAATTATTCTAGAGAATTTTTCGTAAATAATGTTTATGGTTGTTTGTTGAACCCTGTTGAATAATCAAATTCGTTGTTTATTTCTATAGAGTAAAGATTATTATATTTAATTATTTGACAAATGATCAAACACCAAATACGCCTCAATTTCACATAATGAAGGTTTTTTTTTAAATTACCGCCACAATTTTGTTTATATTCTTGCCAATCCCTGAATTTGCAAAAAGTAAGCGTATTTCGAGCGAAACGCTAATTTTGAGGTTAGGTGTTTCGTGTTTTTGATAGAAGGTGTGGAACCGAGCCTTAAACTATCACAACTTAATGATAATAATTATCAAAACTTAAAGCTAACTCAGAAAGACTCATTATAAAACACATGAAGGACTCTTAATAACAATACAATCTTAATCAATGTTCAAAATAAATAAGTTTAACAGTTGAATAAAATTATTTGACGCTTGATGAACGCAAAAAAAACCAGCTGTACTAAGTTGCTAGATCTTCTTCCGCATGACCATGTGCTTCATGCTAAAAGTATTTTGAAATCATCTCTCCACGTATATTCCAGGTTGGAAAAAATGCAAGGTTACATGCCTTTTAATTCACGTTTAACGACGCTTTACCCTTATTGATTATATCAGAACAGGGTTTTATACTCCATTCGCTGGAAACTCTCAAACCAGCTACTCAAATTTACCTCACCCACCACGCGTGGGGTCAGGAATAGCCAGCATCACGGGGTTCGAATTCGAATGAATGTTCACCCATCCAAATCCTAAATTCGCTGGACGTTCCTTAACTTCAGCGACAGAACTACAACTATCTGGCTATTTGCGTCTTCTGTTGTATTACACTAAAACATCAAAGCCTGCCAAAATCCAGCGTCCTTTTTTTGTTGAAAGATGAGTGTTTCACAGCCGTTTATATTTCGTAGCCATGAAACAGGAGCTACTGTAGACGCTTGTGGTCTGTGTTGTAGCCTGCCCATCCCGTAGTATGCCTCCCCTCTGATGGGCAGGCTACAACCCATCCAAATCCTAACTTCGCTGGACGTTGTTTCACTTCAGCGATGGAATGAGAACTGGTGTATTCAACATGCCGCTTGTATGCCTTTATTGCATCAGTTTTATTTTATGTTTGAAATTCTTTATAGGTGTCCATGTATATTGTAATTTTTAACTATGTATTTTTTATTCTATTATTATTATTTTTTTTTAAGACCATTGTAATCTTTCTGACCATTGTATACACCCGTCAGGGTAATTTTACAAATAAAACATATATCTATCTATCTCGTCTCCCCCCCACAGATACTACGAGCCTGTGCCCATGTCCCCCCTGGACTATGTCAAGAACCGCATCGCGGAGGTGATGAGGACAAGTGAGGAGGACAAAGCCGAGCGTGAGGAACACACGCCGCCTCCACCTCCCCGCTCCCTCTACTCTCCCCATGCCGCCCCCCCGCCCCGGCGCATGATGAGCATCGCGGAGGTGATGCGGACAAGTCCGATATCAGACGATGAGTAGACCCAGCTGATGAGGACAAGGCCGATATCAGACGATGAGTAGACCCAGCTGATGAGGACAAGGCCGATATCAGACGATGAGTAGACCCAGCTGATGAGGACAAGGCCGATATCAGACGATGAGTAGACCCAGCTGATGAGGACAAGGCCGATATCAGACGATGAGTAGACCCAGCTGATGAGGACAAGGCCGATATCAGACGATGAGTAGACCCAGCTGATGAGGACAAGGCCGATATCAGACGATGAGTAGACCCAGCTGATGAGGACAAGGCCGATATCCGATGATGAGTAGACCAAACTGATGAGTACAAGTTCAACATTCGATGATGAGTAGACCGAGATCAGACGATGAGTAGACCAAACTGATGAGTACAAGGCCGATATCCGATGATGAGTAGACCTAGCTGATGAGGACAAGTTCAACATTCGATGATGAGTAGACCGAGATCAGACGATGATTAGACCCAGCTGATGAGGACAAGGCCGATATCCGATGATGAGTAGACCAAACTGATGAGTACAAGGCCGATATCAGATGATGAGTAGACCGAGCTGATGAGGACAAGTCTTAGTCCGATATCAGACGATGAGTAGACCAAACTGATGAGTACAAGTTCAACATTCGATGATGAGTAGACCGAGCTGATGAGTACAAGTCCGACATCCAATGACGAGTAGACCTAGCTGTTAAGGATATCCGATGATAAGTAGACTCTCAGGTCAACAACCAGTGAATTTTGAAATTGAAAAAAATATATAGTTTATCTGGAATCTGTCTCATAAGATAAATGTTATTCTTTAAGGACTTCAAAGTAAACAAAACACATAATATCTTAGTATTTGTATTATTATCAATTTCCGTAGCTTAATCTATGAGGCAGACTTATCATGTGGAGGTCAGTCGTTTCAAGTTCCGAGTTTATCAAAAATTTAGTTAGTGTAATAGATATCACGATTTTGATTAACACAAAAACCTTTTCCCAAAGCTATCCTCAAAAATTTAGGCTAAAAACAAACAAAATATCCAGAGTAAAATTAATAGTGCTCGAATTAATTTCACTGGTATGATTCAGTTGATGAGATTAGTTCGTTTAAGAATAGCTATTATTGAGTGAGTTACTCAGTCTTGTTCTACCGGCGGGCGATCAATTTCTATTAAATCGTCTCTTGTTGGCCACACTATTTAAGCAAATTACATTTGAGGCACGACGACGAATCAAGTTATCGTGAAAACTGCAAGGCCAGTCTTAAAACTTTCGAGATCACAAGTCCTTACAGAAATTCATAGTTGAAAAAATAAAGGTGTTTTGATGAGAGCTCTGATTTTCGAATTAAACCAATCCAAACATTTCCAAAGCTCATTATTTTTGTGATGTGGCTTTTGCTATAAAATGCTATAAAAAATGCCAGAGTCACCTTCCACATAAAGAGCCCTAGGATTTTTGACACAGTTTATGTATCCTGTTGATTTTCCATTTCGAGATTTTAACATCTAATATATTCTCTTTTCAGAACTAGTCTTAACATTCAAAAGTTCGTGTGATCTTTGTGATTGACAAATATTTTCTTTATACAAACTCTTAATTGGAAAAAATTTAGAACCTCTTAAGAGACCAACCTCAATATAACTCATGCTGCTTGCAATACACTGTAATAAACTGGCAGAAACTTTATTACAAGAAGCATCCTAAAAGTGCAAACGCATAGGATGAAGAAGATACAAATTTATTTTACTTTTTGAGTTAGGTACTTTATATAATATGTATCAATAAAACGTTAGGCTGGATTTTTTTTTAATCTAACGAGACATTTCCTATTGGTTTATTTTTTAAATTCTAAAATAAAAATATCTGCCCAGTGAAATAACATAAATATAAATTTATGTCATCACATTTTCCGAGGAAAATGCTGAGAAGAAAAGAATCTTCTATTCTATCAGTGTTCCCTCTACAAGTAATATACGATATATAACAATATACAATACTATCATTTATCAGGTAAATTAATATGCTTCATAATCTCATTATTGTCTGACGGTACTGTCTATGACAACATTTTCTCTTCTCCTGTTATTTATACCTAAAGGTATTTTAATTTTTCTCATAATGTAGGTAAATATTAGCAAACTTGGAAGTATTCAAGTATTGTTAATCATGTCTAGGTATTTTTCGTATTTTTTCTCAGACATTTTTTTCATAAATAGTGTCATTTTTCCAATATTTTGTCATGAAACCTTTTAATCAATTTCTGGTCTCAAATTCAAATCTTCCAATTTGTATTTAAACATTTTTAACTAACCCGCCCACCCTGAAAAGTACAAAAGTACTAACAGAGAAAATACAAAAGTACTAAGGTAATTTTATGACAAGAAAGATTACTTTATCATTACCCCTGAAAAAAGATGTCATAGAATCCATTTCGTATTGGAAAAACTAGAATCTTTTTGATGAGGGTATTTTATTTTATTTAGTGAATTCAATAATAAATTGTTATTTGTATTATCTTATTGCAAATCTATACGCAGAACTGCAGGTTCAAAACTAAACTGTGTAAACTAAGCAAAATACATAGTAGTATAGTAAAGTCAAACTTTGATATAAGAGAACGATTTCCAGGTCAAATTTGTCTCTAGGTATAAGAGAAATTAACCTTATTTTTAACTAACCAAAACTGTGTAAACTAAGCAAAATACATAGTAGTATAGTAAAGTCAAACTTTGATATAAGAGAACGATTTCCAGGTCAAATTTGTCTCTAGGTATAAGAGAAATTAACCTTATTATAAGAGGAAAAAAATCTGGTCTCTTGATTTCTCTTATATCCAGGTTCGACTGAAAATATATAAGTGTTGAACTTTTTTCTAAAACCAAAAATAAAACCATGATAATCTGCTTGGAAAGCATGCTGACTGGTTTTAACCAGATTGGAAAATTTCTGGTTAATTTGGTTATTCCTAATGATAACAAAAACGCTTATTGTCATGTAGGTACGAGTACAAGGGGTTTATTTTCTTCTTTCAATACGATGTCTCTTTCTTTACATTTAATAACTTATTTTTTTAATTTTTCATTGATCATGTGATAACTTTTTTAATTGACTTTTTATTATTTTTGTTTGTTGTTATTTTGTTGTTAAATGAATAAATTCAATATGTCTAAGACTCTCATATTGTGTACATAGAGCCTCGCCCTCTCTTCATTTGTGAATAGCGCCTACCCCTTTTCTTTTGTAAAAATTGTAATTATCTAGGATATTTAGTTTGGTGTACAATTGTAACTTGTAATTTATTTTCCAATTGAAGCCCTATCTGTTATGTACAGCATGTATGTTCTGTGTTGTTTTCTATTTCAATAAATACTCTTTCTAATTTACATTGTGACCCTTGGATGTAAGCTGGCATGGCCTGCCACCCAACCCACTCCGAGGAGGAGAAGAATCAATTGTTTTCTCATTGGTGAACTACAACAATAATAACAATATTTTCTTTTTTGCATTGTATCTAGCAACAATTGAAATTTGATGAAACATTAGAAATTCTGTGCCACAATTAGAAACAGTTATCGCCACCTCTACTCAATATTTATGCTTTTATAGAAATCTTACATTTACAAGTGTATAAATTATTTAAAAGGTACGATATTATATTATATACAACTCTTGGATTTTGTATATTAGTTGAGCAACAACTAATCTTCTGACGTGCTAAGAGATTTCGATTCTTCTCCTTCTCACCCGTTCATTCTTAATGTAAATATTCTGTGTATGTGTAATCTTTGTACGTGAGGTATTTTATACTCCATGCAACATAACAAAACCATGTAAAAATGAGAAGAAAAAAAATACAGTAATCTTGAATTATAAAAAAAAATAACTGTCTCTGATTCATTCTTTTAATTTAGTTCTCCATATCTTTACAGTCTAAATGAAATTTCGTAGAAAGTAGCGGAGAGTCCCGGGTTCGATCCCCCGTACCGACAAAAAATTGCATTCTTAATTTGGTTACAATTTTATTGTTTGTAAGGGATACCTTCCGGTGCGCTCGTGTTGACCCAACACCTAATTGGGAAATACAATATTGTGTCTCTTTTCGCCCATCAAAGGTGAGGCATACTACGGGATGGGCAGGCTACAACACAGACCACAAGCGTCTACAGTAGCTCCTGTTTCACGGCTACGAACTAAAAACGGCTTTGAAACACTCATCTTTCAACAACAAAAAAGGACGCTGGATTTTGGCAGGCTTTGATGTTTCAGTGTAATACAACAGAAGAAGCAAATAGCCAGCTAGTTCTGTCACTGAAGTTAAGCAACGTCCAGTGAGGTTAAGACTTGGATGGGCGACCATTCAAATTCGAACCCTCGTGATGCTGGATATTCCCGGCCCCACTCAGGTTAGGTGAGGTCAATTTGAGTAGCTGGTTTGAGGGTTTCCAGCGAATGGGAGGGTAAAACCCCAGAAATTTCGAATAATAACGTGTTATGTCCAGTGATAGTTACAATGAGCGAATGGCAAAGAGACAAAATTCATGCAAAATGTTAACACGTGCATAAAATTGTTGATGTGAACGGACTCTGAATACGTATGTGTATCACAGATTTTTGAGAATACTGTAAAAATCTGTTAAAATACGCACAGATGATAATGGCGGAATTTTTTAAATATTTTTGATAAGCAGAAAATATTGTTAAAAAAAAAAAAAATTGTACCTCTACGATTTTTGGAAGTTTTGTCATAGCTGAAAATATTGAAATATAGCCTAGAAAAGTAGCTTCAGTTAGCTAATTACCTGCTGAAACTATGTAAAATACATTGATATACCATACAATATCTGGCTGTAGAATGTAGATCTGATTTGATCAAGTTCTAGGTGTTTAGAAGAAAGAAACAAATTGTCTCCATAACTTACTATACCTAAAAATCTTTTCAACTCTACTTCCCCTAGACGATCAGTTGCTAGCACATCTACAGTTTTTTTCATATCAGGTAAGATAACTCTAAAATTGCAAATATATTTTGTGTGATAGACAAACTAATATCATTCAAAATTTCGAAAGAGTCAAAGGTCTAGGGTAGCTAGACCCAGTAGCTCAGTGATCAAGTTGTCTGTCTGGGTAATAGGTTTGAAACCCAGCCCAGGATGTTGACCACATCAAAATATGTCTTATATTATTATCTGACCTGGTTGGGGGGTTTTCAGTGAAACCCTTACAATTAACACTGTGACCTAATAGTTAGATCTATGGCCTGTTTTATCAATCTCTGTTTGATGGTGAGGTTGATTTGGGTAGATGGTACTATTCCCAGCAAATGGAGGGTAAAACCACCATTTTGAATATCTCAAAACAGCACATTAACACTTGGTACGCCAAGCCCAAAATCGTGATTTTCCCCTAAGGCCACGATACAAAGGATTGTCTCTCAATATGTGTGACGTGGCCCCCAGCAAGTTTGTTTTTCATGGGGGGCCACATCGCTCATATTCAGAGACACTTTGTTACCTCTGTGGCCCATACTGAGAGACAATGCTTCAAAGTGAGGTCTAGTGTCTCTCAAAATGAGAGATGTGGCCCCAGCGGGAAGTTTCTGTCGCTCATATTGAGCGACGTGGCGTACAAAGTGTTAAAACAAAATATAATCAACTGGTCACACTAGTGACTGGTTCTAACAATGCATGACAAAACCAAGGTTTCATATTAACTCAATATAGTCACACTAGCCATAATTTGAAGAATCCTTTTGGAACAAGTGTTTCTAATCCAAAATTTGTACCAAACCAAAGCAAACCCAACCATAGTGACTTCTTAACCATAGAATTAAAAATATTTATTATTTTTCACAGGAAAAAATATTCAATCATGTTGCGTGCCAAAATTCTTGCCAATGGAGCAAGGCGCAGGTATCTGAAGAAGAAGACATACTTTGAGACAGATATTGGTGCTAAACTACCTGAAAGCTATAAGAAATTTTTTGCTGAATGGAAAGAGGAGAAAGCTAAACCTGTGCATTTTATTGAAAAGCAAGGAAGGTACAAGTTAAATGAAAAAGGACGTGTGGTATCTGTTACCAATGTTCCCATACCTAACAAGTTTACTCTTGAGCAAGACCAAGGTAAATACATATTGTTTTGACATATATATTTTAGAGTCAAATTAGACATAGAAATTTGCTGGATCTGAATGTCCAGTGTTCTTACACCATCATTGCATCACCATGCTATAAAAATTTGTCATTTCCTCTTTTGGACATGGAGTATTAAAATAATATTAGAAAATATTTTATTTACACTTGAAAAATGTCATATTGAGTACTGTAAGTGGTTCTAATGAGCTTACAAAAAATATACCTATTGGGTATGTCATGGACTACTCAAGTGCTCATCCACTATTAATGCAGAGCTGATGTTCTGAGAAGTAGTAATTGTTCTTAACTTGGAATCATGATGTTGAATTTCATGAGTGAGTCATCAACAAATAAATAAAACAAAGATTATTTGTATTTAGCAAATTATTACTCAAACATGAAACTCATTTTTGAAAGAACCTATATAACTCTCATTCCCTCTATTTTTAGGTATATGGGGTGGAGAATCTGTCATAGAAGGCTATCGGCTTCCAGCCCATCAATTTGAAACTTATGTCCCAGATTATTGGATCCCTCGCCTCCTTGACCAGATTATCTACTCAGAGATCCTTGACAAATACCTAAATGTCACTGTTACTCAACGCACAATAGATCTCATTCACCAACACTATGGATTTGACACCTATATCTTAGAAACAAAAGCATGTGATTTGAACTCATTGTTAGCTTGCAAAATCAAACGAAAAATGCTTCTAGCCCTTCATAATAAATCTCTTTATCCAGATGATCCTTCTAAAAGGGACTCCATCTATGCAAAGTACCAAAAATATCTTGAAGGTTTTTCACGTGAGGATATTGAGTGGTATGGCTATTCAATTCCAGAGGCAGAAGAGAAGTTTCTTGCTTTGGATAAAGAAGAACAGGATAAGGCCAAGGTGCCACTGAAAATTGTCTATAGGCAGCAGATGCTAGAGGAGTTAAAGCAGATGAAGCTGGATGGCATTTTGGACAAAGACAGTGAGAAAAAAGATACTTCTTTTCTCCAAAAGTTCAATCCATTTGCAAAGTCAACATAATTATTTTTTGAAGCACATATTTAGTAAAAAAAAAAGGTGACCTCACACTGGATTTGTAAAATGGCTGGGTGAGGTCAACATGGTTTGTGGGTGCAATTTCCAATGAATAGAAACTAGAACAACTCTTATGATAATTATCCAATCAGAACCTGAATCCTAAATCAAATAATTTTATTAAATGTAATAATAATAAAGCCAGTGAGCACAAAGCATGAAGCTTTTAAGTCCTGTAATGGAACATTTTTCCATTAAAATTAAAAAAAAAACATATTGGTTTTGCTCTCTTTTTTTCACTGTACAAAGTAACTTTCTTGTACCACTGTAGAATGCTAATGATATGTCACATATTTTAATAAAAGAACAAAGAATAAGTTTTATTGGTAGTAATATTTGTTTTGAATTTATTTAATTGATAATTTTATACATGCCTTATATTTTACTAATCAAAAATATTATATACTTATAAAAATAAATTAACTCATGATCATATTTTGTTGGGAGGGTGACAATAATAATGATGTACATATTTTGCTTTTTCAAAATATTTGTTCAGACTGGAGGCTGTTGTATACAGGGCTTTCATAAAGTCTCACCCAGGCCTGGGTTTCTTGGAAACAACTCAAAATATCAATAACACACAAAAACATGTATTCCTTTATTTATTGTACCTATATATGATTATTCTTTGTGGTGAAGCACAAGGCCTCTTCACAATTTTTTGGGTAGCACACCATTACTAAGAGCCTCCTTCACTTTTCAAATTCTATTACATTAATTTCTTTTTACTCTGGTAATGCTGCCACTGGTCATTACTCATACAAGTAACTACTGATTTTTCCTCACGAGGCATGAAGTGGGCACCTGAAAATACAAGTATAGAGCAGAAACATTCCTGCCCCACTGGGGATTGAACCCAGGTCACCATGTGTGCAATGCCTAGTGCGCTAACTCACTCAGCAATGGTGACCATGTATTCCTTTATTTTTTGAAGATGAAGTTTTTGCAAAAAAAATTGCCTTCACAGTTCCAGTCAGGCTGGGCGTAAACCAACTATAAATATTAAATGCAATGGGATGTTGTGTGGCATATTGTTTCAAAGGCCTCATTGAGAGGAAGTTTATTGCAACAAATTTCAGTGAGCCATGGCATACCATTCTGAAGATACAGGGTTTGCTTTCCTGGCTAATATGCATATATGTTTTGATCTATAACTCGTTAGCTGTTAGTTGCAGGAGGATGAAACTCATTGATATAAACTCTTTTAGTGAGACCTTTCAAAGAAGTTATAACCAAGAAACCCAGGCCTGGGTGAGACTTTCCAATAGCCCTGTATATATCATATATTAAAAGAAGAAAGTATGTAACTACCCAGCAAAAATAATTTATGATCTTTAACATAGAAAAGATTTCATTTGATTTGAGGAAAGATTTCATTTAATGGTTTAACATAATTATCTCACATATTTTTGGTGTTTTAATGCTAGTGAATTGGTAGGCACAGAATTAAATTTAACTTTAGAGGTATCAACCAAGTTTTTCTGGTTTTTATCCACCATATGGTTTGAGAACTTGGGATCATTTCTGTTTTTACCAGGAAATAATGTTGGGTCAAGAGTGGGTTTGAGTGTAACAAATGACTTTAAATTGCTTAACTCAGGTGTTGAGCTTTCCTTGGAATATTTGATGTCATTTGTTTCTTTTTGGTTTGATTGTATTAAAACAGGGAACAACCTATCATCTAGGATGTATGTGTCATAACTGGGTTGTGATTTAGTCTGTTTGTTTGGACTAGCATGAGTGTCAGGGAAATTTTCATGTCTAAATTTGATAATATTATGAAGAGGACATGGACAATTTAGGCAGGTGTTTTTTTCTTCTCCATATAGAGAGTGACTCTCACAACTATCACTAAGGTTTGAGAGATCTTCCTGACAAAAATTAACATTTGTCCTATGAGAATAACAGTCACAATCCTGACTGAGATACTTCTTAAATATGTCTAGTGACTCTCTAGAATTATTTTCATTAAACAATTTGGCAGAACAATCAGAACACTTATAATTAGAAACAGAATTTTTAAACTCATGTCTCTTGTAGGTCCTTGTATTTCCTGAAGTATTTCTATGAAGTTGAACTTTGGTTCCCTTTGATAGACTTGTATTTTTTGACTCACTTTTATTCAATACATCATTCTTATGACAGCAGTTACAAGGTGAATAAGTAATAAGGTTATCTCTGGGTTTCTTTTCTATATTTGACAAAATTAACTGTTCAGATGCCCTTGATGGTCTAACCATTTTTATAAAGTGTTTGGAGAATTTTTCTTCATCACATAATTTTATTGGACTAAAAATAGTTTTTTTAATGTGACCTTTATTGACATTGCTTTTTTTAACAGTAACTATATTGAACTTTTTATTAATATCTTTAATCTCTTGCAAGCTTTTGCTTCTAGTAAAGCTGTCAATATACTCTGGTTGAATTTCAGCAAGATAAGGTTTGTAATGACTTGACTTTGGGTTGGAGGGTTTCTTCTTTATGCCAGGTTTAATTTCTTTCTGGACATGAGGTTCATAGGTTATACTAAAACATGAGGGTCCAATGTTAGACAGATTTTTCAAATTCTCTTTTATTTGACTTTTCTGTTCAGGTTGGATATCAGAGATAACATTAATTATTTGAGTAGAATCATTCCTTCTTCTACAAGGAAGTGATTTGTGTCCAGGTTCATCAGCTTTGCAGATTGATTGAATATTGACATGTCTAGAGACTTTCTTTGGTCTATTCAATATTTGAGAAACTCTGTTAGATGAATCGGTCAATTTGGATGACATTTTAGATTTATAATGTATGATTCCTGATCTGTCTCTTTGTCAAACCAACTAACCAAGGATTCCAATTTTCAAGAATTTCAAGTATGTGTCCCTGTAAATATTTAGTTAAGATTTTAAATTTTGGCGCTTAAATTTAATCATCCAAAGCTAAAGCGTATTTTTTGTAACGTCCATTTTTCGAGCTTAAAAAATCGCCTTTGAGACGGCTCCACACCAAAAACCTGGAAAATACAACCTGGGAACATTGGGATAACCTCAAAGTACATCATCACGATGGTGCTCCAGCTTTTAATTTAAAAATATATTTATTAATTTGAATTTTGAAATCCAGCATGGGTTGTGGTAGTTTTATAAAAATAATGTAGAGACAACATTTCAAACATCCTTAACACGTATGAGACGGGTCCTATTTTCTATAGTTTTTACGCTGGGACGGCTTCAAATTAGGGTATGTGTTCCAAATATGACAACAACAAAAAAAAATTGGGACGGGCTTGTACAAAAATATAAAAATAATAGCATTATCTGTGCCCACCGATGGGTCAAGTTACAAGGGAAATTGAAAAAAAAACGTGACCCACCGGTGGGCACGCCGTCTCATACGTGTTAACTTTCATTTTCAGCTTTATAACTTAACAGGCATATCTCACTGTCATCAAGATCAATACAGGTAATTCCACTGAACTTTTAATTACGTACCTAGGTTAGAAATGTACCCACAGGTCCTAAAACTGTGAAGTTAAAGTCAAGATATTTCTCTATTCTCTTTTGGCACCAACATTTCAAGAGAAATCTTCATTACCAATTTCTAGATTAATTTATCTGAGCTATGCTATTAGCATGTAATTAACAAGTCTGTGTATCCCTTTGCCAATGTGTTCCATAAGTGTAAAGATTAAGAAGCTCCTTTGGCTTTTTTACTTTCCTTATACTTATTTTGTTTATGAATAGGAAAAAGGTATGCCTACAATTGGGAAATATTTATTTTAGAAAGCAAGCTTTATAATAATATTTCCTTATTTACATTGTCCCATTAAGACTAAAATCCTCTTCCCTCCAAACATGTGAGGCTGGTTTTTTCAGTCATATTCAGGCTGGGTGAGGTTAATGTGGGTAGTTGGTATGATTCCCTGCAAATGGAGGGTTAAACCCCCATCCGGACTAACCCAAAAATGAGTACATTAAAACCAAATTGGGCATTGAAGGAGCCTAGACATTGGATCTGGGTGACCATGTAATCCTCTCACCACCATGATATGGGTATCTGTACTTATCTCACAGATATGGAATTATTATGATTAGGACTAACAAGCATAATGCAGAGTTAACCACCTGCACAAATATTTACTCTGGCTAACATTAGCTAAGTCCACCACCCAAGCTGTCCTAGCCAGCCAACATAACTTCTATATAATTATGGTGTTGCTTTACATGAAGAAGCCTTCTTTCCTTCACTTCTTCATAACTCTGAAAATAGTGATAGTATTTATGAGTTCATGTGTAGGGAATCCCATCCCAGGACTGAATTTTCATTTTGGGATCAGGATTTGGATTTTCAAATCCCGGGATTTTTGGGATTGACAATTTGCTTACAATTTGAATGATTTAAAGAATTATTTCGCTAGTAGGATATATATTTTTATATTAGAAACTGTTTCAAGGAATCTAAGGGTCTAATCTAGCACTGTGTGGGAGGGATACATGAGTCTCTTGAGCCTTGACTATGTTGCGGCTTATAAGTTAGTCAATGAAACCATTGATAGCCTTATTTTTCTACGAGCCTACTTTCTTAAGAAGTAGCCCTTACAATTGCTGATGTTTATTAGTTACAGATTTATGTTGGTAGTATTATTTTCTTTTCTTTTTTAGTATTCTCAGTTTATAACACCCTGTAAGGTTAATAACTAATTAAATTACTTGTTTCAGAAGTATATATTGTGTTTGTATTAATATTTATTTATTTTAACGAATCGATGGGTATAACCCATGTTTATAAATGAAAAATACAAATAAAACATTGCTTATTTTAAATTTTCTTTTTAACAAATTGTTTTCTATTGAATTTCTGAGTATAGTATAATTTTAGTAATACATAATACATCTTATATAATGCTGTTTATCAAATAATAATAGCGTAAAATAGGGCTCTAAGGGTACTAAAATGTACAAAATTGAAAATTTTACTATGATAAAAGCTTGTAATAAATGAAAAATCTATTTTGTTTCAAAGGATTTTCTTCTTTCATATTTAGGCTTCATGAGACTGGTTCTTTTTATAAAAAGTTTCAAAAATGCTGTTGCATATAGATTTTTCAATTCCAATTCTGTTTTACATATATGTAGTTTGAAAATCTAGTTTAAATATGGAAAAGTATGATTATTTGATAGGAAGTTTTAAGTCAAGGAAGGTCATTTTCATAGTAAAATTGCACAGCCAACCTTCCAAATAAATACCGGATAACTTTTCATTTCCTAGCTGGGTTTCAAACCCATGACCTCTGGATCACCAGACTTACCTACCAGAGCAAATAATAATACTGCAATTTTTGATCAAAAAGAAGTTCATATCTCCTAATGTGTTCAGGATACTGATTCACAGTTCACTTGCACTAAATGTTAAACATACACAAAAGTTCATTTTTTAGGTAATTTGTTGTTCACATTTTTGGCTCCTCAGAATCTGGTTTGTTTACTATCTCATGAATGGTAATATTTAAGAAAAGACCAAATGTCTAATTTACATGACAAGCTTTAAATTGCAGTTTTTGGGCAAGATGAGGTGTATTTTGCCTCATCTTGGCCATTCCTGGCCCCGTACATGGTGGGCATGGTTAATTTTAGTAGCTAGTTTGTGAGTTTCCAGCAAATGGTAGGTAAAACCACCATCACAACATAGAAGTTGGTGGTTGGATTTTTTTTCTTTTCATAATATTTTAATTTTTCAAATATGTATAGGTACCTAGTACACCTATTTTTACATATACCTACATACAGCACCCCCAATTGTTTTACCCACCAGCCATGCCTGGCAGGTACTCTGTTAACTATTAATATGATAATTTCAAACTAAAAGTTTATTTTACAGTTTACCTCACCCAGTCATTCATTGTTTCCTGACAATTATTTAATGTAACATTGATAAGAATGCATAAATTGTATTCTAGGTTGACTAAAAGAGGCCATTGAGATTCATCATGTCTCAGAGAACAAGGAAATCACTTGCTGTTGGTGAGCCCACCACACCCCAGAGAGTAACTAGAGTCAAGGCAGAGTCCATCTCCACAACTCCCCAGAAAGTAACTAGAGTCAAGGCAGAGTCCATTTCCACTACTCCCCAGAAAGTAACTACAGTCAAGGCAGAGTCCATCTCCACTACTCCCCCGATAGTAACTACAGTCAAGGCAGAGTCCATCTTCACTACTCCCCAGAAAGCAGCAAAAGTGAAATTAGAACCTGTATCCACCACTCCCTTGAGAACTACAAGGAGGTCTGTTGCGAAGGTTGAAGCAGCAGCTGAAGTAAATACCCCAACAAGACGTACAAGGACCTCAAGTGTCTCATCTGTTTTGTCAGATGTTTCTGATATTGTTTCAGAGTCTGGCAGAGTGACAAGAAGATCTAGCAGACTCTCAGGTATTAAGCCTGAAGAAATTGAACAACCACTGGAACTTTTAGGACGTAAACGAACCTCAAGCATCTCTTCAGTGACTTCAGAGACTCCCTCTGTGAGTAAAACAACAACTAGAAAATCAACATCTAGACTGGACACACCTTCTCAAAGCTCTTCTAGTCTGGATGTTTCTACCCCAAGTGTCCCCAAGACCAGACTGCTAGAAACAAGCATACATGAGGATTCCCCATTCAAAGTATCAGGAACCAGGAAATCCAAAAAGTTGAGTTTGCCAACTGTAGCAGAAAATGAAGTGGACAAAAATAGAGAAGGAAAAGATGTCCTGTCTACAACGCAATTAGAAGAGATTCAGTTCTCAAGTGACAATGATGAAGATTCTGTTCAAGTGTCTGGGAAGAAAAAGACAGTAGACAGAAAACGAAAATCAATTTTACCTTCTAAAAATGATCAGCTTAATACAATTGATGAAGATGACTGTGAAATAGTAGTGAAAACTAACTCCTCACCACGGAAGAGCCTCAGAAATTCCATCAAAGAAAATTCTCCCTCAGTATTGGTCAATAGAATAGATTCAGCCAATGCATCCCCCAAACTTGGGATTGATAATTTTGATAATGTCAAGAAGACTCCTGTACAGGAAAAATCTAAATCTGCTGGTCCACAAGGATCACCTAAACTTTCTACTACACCTAAATCTTCTGTCAAAGTTACATCTGAAATACCTGCTGCACAAGCTACAGCTAACTCCTCTGCAAAAGTTACATCTAAATCCCCTGTTCCTCAAGTTAAATCCAAATCTCCTGTTCCACCGTCTAAATCCCCTGCTGCACAGGTTAAATCCAAATCTCCTGTTCCACTAGTTACATCTAAATCCCCTGCTGCAAAGATTGTATCTAAATCTTCCTCAACTCCAGCAGAAAACAAACGCAAATCCAAAGGAAATGAAGAACTATTGCCTGCTGAGAAGTCTGCAGGAAATATAGAAAGTAACAAAGGTAGGACACCCACTAAGAACAAAGAGGATAATGATGATAACTCAAATTCCAACATCATTCCTACTGGAAATCTTAAAAGAAAATCTAAAGAACCTGTCAGTAATAATATAACCCCCAGAAAAAGTCTGCAAAAAGTCAATGGTAGTAATCACTCAACAAATGATGAGGACAAAGAGAAACCTATCACTATTGAGGAAATCACTTTGGATGATGATGATGAAGATATTGATATGGAAGAAGAGAGTACCCCACAATCAAATCAGCAAAAAGTAAATATTACTGAAACAAATGAAGAAAAACGTAAATCCATAGGCTATTTGGAATTAACTGATGAAGTTGCACCTGCAAGTGCTAAGAAGCAAAAATCTCTGGACCATGTTAAAGAAGTTAAGGAAGCAGTAGACAGTGAGCAAAGAGATGATGAAAATAAAGAAAACAATCTTAAGAGTAGTGAGAAAGATAGTCCAGTTCAAGAATCAAAAGAAGAAATGTTGAAGAGACTCAAATTGGAAAAAGCTAAAGCATTTCTTGATGAGAAAAGAGAAAAAAACCATTTCCGAAAGAAGCATTCAGAAAGAAAAAAATGAGAGTTCGAGAGAGAAGATTGAAGAAGAAACTATCAAAGAAAAACTTGGGTACACCTAACAAAAAAGGTACACCTAATAAAATATTAATAGCCTCAAAAACACGTAACTCAGATGTAAAAAAAACCAGAAGTTACTGTGAAACAAACTAGTGTCAACACTGAGAAGCCAAAACCTAATACTGATGTTGATGAGCAAAAGCGACTAGAGAATATACTTGAGAGGAGAGCATTGAAGAAGCAGAAATGGTTAAAACGGTTAGCAGATAAGAAAGCAGCAGATGAAACTAAGAAGAGAATCAGACTGGCCAAGAATGAGAGATAAAAGTTCATGAAGAAGCCATCTTTCCTTCACTTCTTCATAACTCTGAAAATAGTGATAGTATTCATGAGTTCATGTGTAATCATTTAATGGAAAATTTGTTATAACTTATATCATGTCCAATAGAATTTATTAAAAATACCTGGGTATTTATTTACCCATTATTCTCTTGCCAATATTCACTTAAATAACTTCTCCTACCCCTCCCTCTGTAATATAAACATTAAAAGTCTAATCATGAAGGTTAAGAGATGCACATACTTCTTTGTCCATGAACACCACTTGAAATTTAAAGAACTCAAGTTAAAAAAAGCAGGAATATTTAAAAATACTGTTTCAATTTTGAGGAATTTACCCAACCCCTATGGTGAATACCCTTTCAATGTTTATTTACGCCACAGTACATCACTAGGCACACCTGAATATATCGTGTTAAAAATCTGTTTTGTTACAAAGGATTTTCTTCTTTCATTATTAGGCTTCAACAGACTGGTTCTTTTTATAAAAAGTTTCAAAAGTGCTGTTGCATATAGATTTTTTCAATTCCAATTCTGTTTTACATATATAGTTTGAAAATCTGGTTTATATTATTATGGAAAAGTATGTTGATTTGATAGGAAGTGTTTTTAAGTCAAAGTAAGGTCATTTTCATAGTAAAATTTCACAGCCAACCTTCCAAATAAATACCGGATACCTTGTCATGTTCTAGCTGGGGTTCAAACCCATGACCTCTGGATCACCAGACTCACCTACAAGAGAACCAATAATACTGCAATTTTTGGTTAAGAAGAAGTACATACCCACTTCTAATGTGTTCAGGATACTGATTCACATTTCACTTGGCTAAATGTTAAACATACACAAAAGTCCATTTTTTAAGGTAATTTTTTGTTCACATTTTTGGCTCCTCTCAATCTGGTTTGTTGACACAAATGGTAATGTTTTTAAAAAAAAGACCAAATGTCTAATTTAAATGACAAGCTTTAAATTGCAGTTTTTGTTCAAGTTGAGGTGTATTTTACCTCATCTTGGCCATTCCCGGCCCCTTATATGGTGGGCATGGTTAATTTTAGTAGCTAGTTTGTGAGTTTCCAGCAAATAGAGGGTAAAACCACCATCACAATATAGAAGTTGGTAGTTGGATTTTTTTTTTCTTTTCATAATATTTTAATTTTTCAAATATGTACCTAGTACACCTATTATTACATATACCTACATAAAGCACCTCCAATTGTTTTCCCCACCAGCCATTCCCAGCAGTCTTTTAACTATTAATAACAGTTTACCTCACCCAGTCATTCATTGTTCCCCGACAATTATTTAATGTAACATTGATAAGAATGCATAAATTGTATTCTAGGTTGATTAAAAGAGGCCATTCAGATTCATCATGTCTCAGAGAACAAGGAAATCACTTGCTGTTGGTGAGCCCACCACACCCCAGGGAGTAACTAGAGTCAAGGCAGAGTCCATCTCCACTACTCCCCAGGAAGTAACTAGAGTCAAGGCAGAATCCATCTCCACTACTCCCCAGGAAGTAACTAGAGTCAAGGCAGAGTCCATATCCACTACTCCCCAGGAAGTAACTAAAGTCAAGGCAGAGTCCATCTCCACTACTCCCCAGGAAGTAACTAAAGTCAAGGCAGAGTCCATCTCCACTACTCCCCAGGAAGTAACTAGAGTCAAGGCAGAGTCCATCTCCACTACTCCCCAGGAAGTAACTAAAGTCAAGGCAGAGTCCATCTCCACTACTCCCCAGGAAGTAACTAAAGTCAAGGCAGAGTCCATCTCCACTACTCCCCAGGAAGTAACTAGAGTCAAGGCAGAGTCCATCTCCACTAACCCCCAGAAAGTAACTACAGTCAAGACAGAGTCCATCTCCACTACTCCCCCAAAAGTAACTACAGTTAAGGCAGAGTCCATCTCCACTACTCCCCCAAAAGTAACTACAGTTAAGGCAGAGTCCATCTTCACTACTCCCCAGAAAGCAGCAAAAGTGAAAGCAGAACCTGTATCCACCACTCCCTTGAGAACTACAAGGAGGTCTGTTGCGAAGGTTGAAGCAGCAGCTGAAGTAAATACCCCAACAAGACGTACAAGGACCTCAAGTGTCTCATCTGTTTTGTCAGATGTTTCTGATATTGTTTCAGAGCCTGGCAGAGTGACAAGAAGATCTAGCAGACTCTCAGGTATTAAGCCTGAAGAAATTGAACAACCACTGGAACTTTTAGGACGTAAACGAACCTCAAGCATCTCTTCAGTGACTTCAGAGACTCCCTCTGTAAGTAAGACAACAACTAGAAGACCAACATCTAGACTGGACACACCTTCTCAAAGCTCTTCTAGTCTGGATGTTTCTACCCCAAGTGTCCCCAAGACCAGACTGCTAGAAACAAGCATACATGAGGATTCCCCATTCAAAGTATCAGGCACCAGGAAATCCAAAAAGTTGAGTTTACCAACTGTATCAGAAAATGAAGTGGACAGTAATGGAGAAGGAAAAGATGTCCTGTCTACAACGCAATTAGAAGAGATTCAGTTCTCAAGTGACAATGATGAAGATTCTGTTCAAGTGTCTGGGAAGAAAAAGACAGTAGACAGAAAACGAAAATCAATTTTACCTTCTAAAAATGATCAGCTTAATACAATTGATGAAGATGAATGTGAAATAGTAGGGAAAACCAACTCCTCACCATGGAAGAGCCTCAGAAATTCCATCAAAGAAAATTCTCCCTCAGTATTGATTAATAGAATAGATTCAACCAATGCATCCCCCAAACTTGTGATTGATAAATTTGATACTGTCAAGAAGACCCCTGTACAGGAAAAATCTAAATCTGCTGGTCCACAAGGATCACCTAAACTTTCTACTACACCTAAATCTTCTGTCAAAGTTACATCTGAAATACCTGCTGCACAAGCTACACCTAACTGCTCTGCAAAAGTTACATCTAAATCCCTGCTCCTCAAGTTAAATCCAAATCTCCTATTCCACTAGTTACATCTAAATCCCCTGCTGCAAAGATTGTATCTAAATCTTCCTCAACTCCAGCAGAAAACAAACGCAAATCCAAAGGAAATGAAAAACTCTTGCCTACTGAGAAGTCTGCAGGAAATATAGAAAGTAACAAAGGTAGGACACCCACTAAGAACAAAGAGGATAATGATGATAACTCAAATTCCAACATCATTCCTACTGGAAATCTTAAAAGAAAATCTAAAGAACCAGTCAGTGATAAGATTACCCCCAGAAAAAGTCTGCAAAAAGTCAATGGTAGTAATCACTCAACAAATAATGATGAGGACAAAGAGAAACCTATCACTGTTGAGGAGATCACTTTGGATGATGATGAAGATATTGATATGGAAGAAGAGAGTACTCCACAATCAAATCAGCAAAAAGTAAATATTACTGAAACAAATGTAAAAAAACGTAAATCCAAAGGCCATTTGGAATTAACTGATGAAGTTGCACCTGCAAGTGCTAAGAAGCAAAAATCTCAGGACCATGTTATAGATGTTAAGGAAGCAGTAGACAGTGAGCAAAGAGATGATGAGAATAAAGAAAACAATCTTAAGAGTAGTAAGGAAGATAATCCAGTTCAAGAATCAAAAGAAGAAATGATGAAGAGAATCAAATTGGAAAAAGCTAAAGCATTTCTTGATGAGAAAAGAGAAAAAAGCCATTTTCGAAAGAAGCATTCAGAAAGACAAAAAATGAGAATTCAAAAGAGAAGATTGAAGAATAAACTATCAAAGAAAACCTTGGGTACACCTAATAAAAAATTAATAGCCTCAAAAACACCCAACTCGGATGCAAAGAAACCAGAAGTTACTGTGAAACAAACTAGTGTCAACACTGAGAAGCCAAAACCTAATACTGATGTTGATGAGCAAAAGCGAATAGAGAAAATACTTGAGAAGAGAGCATTGAAGAAGCAGAAATGGTTAAAACGGTTAGCAGATAAGAAAGCAGCAGATGAAACTAAGAAGAAAGAAGAAAATAGACTGGCCAAGAATGAGAGATAAAAGTTCCATGAAGAAGCCATCTTTCCTTCACTTCTTCATAACTCTGAAAATAGTGATAGTATTCATGAGTTCATGTGTAATCATTTAATGGAAAACTCATAATAACTTCATAAATTATATCATGTCCAATAGAATTTATTAAAAATACCTGGCTATTTATTTACCCATCTCTCTCTTGCCAATATTCACTTAAATAACTTCTCCTACCCCTCCCTCTGTGATATATACATTAAAAGTCTAATCATGAAGGCTAAGAGATGCACATACTTCTTTGTCCATGAACACCACTTGAAATTTAAAGCACTCAAGTTAAAAAAAGCAGGAAGATTTAAAAATACTGTTTCAATTTTGAGGAATTTACCCAACCCCTGTGGTGAATACACTTCCTAGGGTTATTTACGCCGCAGTACATCACTAGGCACACCTGAATATATCTTGTGTTAAAAATCTGTTTTGTTACAAAGGATTTTCTTCTTTCATTTTTAGGCTTCATCAGACTGGTTCTTTTTATAAAAAGTGTCAAAAGTGCTGTTGCATGTAGATTTTTTCAATTCTGTTTTACATATGTAGTTTGAAAATCTAGTTTATATATGGAAAAGTATAATGATTTGATAGGAAGTGTTTTTAAGTCAAAGTAAGGTCATTTTCATAGTAAAATTGCACAGCCAACCTTCCAAATAAATACCGATACCTTGTCATGTTCTACCTGGGGTTCAAACCCATGACCTCTGGATCACCAGACTCACCTACAAGAGAAACAATAATACTGCAATTTTTGATCAAGAAGAAGTTCATATCTCCTTCTAATGTGTGCAGGATACTGATTCACATTTCACTTGCACTAAATGTTAAACATACACAAAAGTCCATTTTTTAGGTAATTTGTTCTTTACATTTTTGGCTCCTCAGAATCTGGTTTGTTGACTATCTCGCTAATGGTAATATTTAAGAAAAGACCAAAAGTCTAATTTAAATGACAAGACAGTTTTTAGGCAAGATAAGGTGTATTATACCTATTTTACCATACAGCACACCCAATTGTTTTACCCACCAGCCATGCCTGGCAGGTCTTCTTTTAACTATTTAAATGATAGTTTTTAAAGTTAAAAATTTATTCTACAGTTTACCTCACCCAGTCATTCATTGTTACCCACCAATTATATGTTACATTGATCAAAATACATAAATTGTATTCTAGGTTGATTAAAAGAGGCCATTCAGATTCATCATGTCTCAGAGAACAAGGAAATCACTTGCTGTTGCTGAGCCCACCACCCCCCAGAGAGTAACTAGAGTCAAGGCAGAGTCCATCTCCACTACTCCCCAGAAAGTGAAGGCAGAACCTGTCTCAACCACTCCTTTGAGAACCACAAGGAGGTCTGTTGCGAAGGTTGAAGCAGCAGCTGAAGTAAATACCCCAACAAGACGTACAAGGACCTCAAGTGTCTCATCTGTTTTGTCAGATGTTTCTGATATTGTTTCAGAGTCTGGCAGAGTGACAAGAAGATCTAGCAGACTCTCAGGTATTAAGCCTGAAGAAATTGAACAACCACTGGAACTTTTAGGACGTAAACGAACCTCAAGCATCTCTTCAGTGACTTCAGAGACTCCCTCTGTAAGTAAGACAACAACTAGAAGACCAACATCTAGACTGGACACACCTTCTCAAAGCTCTTCTAGTCTGGATGTTTCTACCCCAAGTGTCCCCAAGACCAGACTGCTAGAAACAAGCATACATGAGGATTCCCCATTCAAAGTATCAGGCACCAGGAAATCCAAAAAGTTGAGTTTACCAACTGTTTCAGAAAATGAAGTGGACAGTAATGGAGAAGGAAAAGTTGTACTGTCTACAAAGCAATTAGAAGAGATTCAGTTCTCAAGTGACAATGATGAAGATTCTGTTCAAGTGTCAGGGAAGAAAAAGACAGTAGACAGAAAACGAAAATCAATTTTACCTGCTAAAAATGATCAGCTTAATACAATTGATGAAGATGAATGTGAAATAGTAGAGAAAACCAACTCCTCACCACGGAAGAGCCTCAGAAATTCCATCAAAGAAAATTCTCCCTCAGTATTGGTCAATAGAATAGATTCAGCCAATGCATCCCCCAAACTTGTGATTGATAAATTTGTTAATGTCAAGAAGACCCCTGTACAGGAAAAATCTAAATCTGCTGGTCCACAAGGATCACCTAAACTTTCTACTACACCTAAATCTTCTGTCAAAGTTACATCTGAAATACCTGCTGCACAAGCTACACCTAACTCCTCTGCAAAAGTTACATCTAAATCCCCTGCTCCTCAAGTTAAATCCAAATCTCCTGTTCCACCATCTAAATCCCCTGCTGCACAGGTTAAATCCAAATCTCTTGTTCCACTAGTTACATCTAAATCCCCTGCTGCAAAGATTGTATCTAAATCTTCCTCAACTCCAGCAGAAAACAAACGCAAATCCAAAGGAAATGAAGAACTATTGCCTGCTGAGAAGTCTGCAGGATTTATAGAAAGTAACAAAGGTAGGACACCCACTAAGAACAAAGAGGATAATGATGATAACTCAAATTCCAACATCATTCCTACTGGAAATCTTAAAAGAAAATCTAAAGAACCTGTCAGTAATAATATAACCCCCAGAAAAAGTCTGCAAAAAGTCAATGGTAGTAATCACTCAACAAATGATGAGGACAAAGAGAAACCTATCACTGTTGAGGAGATCACTTTGGATGATGATGAAGAAGATATTGATATGGAAGAAGAGAGTACCCCACAATCAAATCAGCAAAAAGTAAATATTACTGAAACAAATGTAAAAAAACGTAAATCCAAAGGCCATTTGGAATTAACTGATGAAGTTGCACCTGCAAGTGCTAAGAAGCAAAAATCCCAGGATCATGTTAAAGAAGTTAAGGAAGCAGTAGACAGTGAGCAAAAAGATGATGAGAATAAAGAAAACAATCTTAAGAGTAGTAAGGAAGATAGTCCAGTTCAAGAATCAAAAGAAGAAATGATGAAGAGAATCAAATTGGAAACAGCTAAAGCACTTCTTGATGAGAAAAGAGAAAAAACACATTTCCGAAAGAAGCATTCAGAAAGAGAAAAAATGAGAATTCGAGAGAGAAGATTGAAGAATAAACTATCAAAGAAAAACTTGGGTACACCTAACAAAAAAGGTACACCTAATAAAAAATTAATAGCCTCAAAAACACCTAACCCAGATGTAAAGAAAACAGAAGTTACTGTGAAACAAACTATTGTCAACACTGAGAAGCCAAAACCTAATATTGATGTTGATGAGCAAAAGCGACTAGAGAAAATACTTGAGAGGAGAGCATTGAAAAAGCAGAAATGGTTAAAACGGTTAGCAGATAAGAAAGCAGCAGATGAAACTAAGAAGAGAGAAGAAAATAGACTGGCCAAGATTGAGAGAAAAAAGATCCATGAAGAGGCAGCAATAGCCAAAAAAGAGTTAATGGCAAAAATGACCAAACAAAGACGACCCAAAAAGAAGAAATCTGCTCTAGGAGCTGCACCTATTGAACAAGTTGCCAGCACAAATGTCAGTTCTTCAAATGGACCCAATATAACTCTGAGTGATATAATAGCCAAGATTGATGCCATGACTCAAGCAAAGAAAAGTGAATCTGATGAAGCCAAGAAAATACTGACAGAACACAATGACATAGAAGACAAGAGCGATGACATTGCCCGAGGCCAAGCTAAAAGTGGTCGCTGGTGGAAAGACACAAAAGACAAGTATGTATCAATTTTTATATTCACTAAGTAACATAACTATTGTAATGTTTTTGAATAATTTGGAATCAGTGTTTATCAATAAATAATGTAAATGGCCTTTATGTACTTACAATAATTTCTAATAAGAAATTAGTTTGTATTGTGTTTGTTTTTGTACAAAAAATATTTTATGCTCCAATTTCAAAAAAAACCATATTTTTAGATATCAATATCATATGTTAGTGGTTCTTGAGATCTTTATGCTCACATTGTACAAATCAAAAAAAAAAAAAAAAAAAAATATTTGCAGTTTACGAGTACTCTCATACCTGTAAATTTGTTGTGGTAACCAAAAGACCACATTTAGTATACAGTATAAATTAAAGTAAATTATATGAGCCCTAGGCCCAAAGCAATAGATAATGCATGCTTCAAAGCAGTGAAACCGGTCCTATTAAAATGTGACAAAGCCAGTGTTAATGGCACGTTTCTAAATTTGAACAATGTCCAGTGAGGTTCAGAATTGGATGGATGACCATTCAAATTCAAACCCTTGTGATGCTGGCCAGGCTGAACCCAGACAGGACGAGGTTAATGTGGGTAGCTTGTTTTGTGAGTTTCTAGTGAATAGAGAGTAAAATCCCTGTGTTTTAATGACCTAGATACTGGACGTTGAGCAACAACTAAAAAAGATGACATGACACAAAAAAATCTCACTTATTCACAAGGAAACACTTTTCCTCTTTCTTTATTCAGGTTCTCCACAATGGTGAAAACCCCAGGTCTGCGGCGACCGCACTCTGAGAAAGAGAAACTGCGGGCCGAAATCAAGCACAACAAGGAGATGACGCGCAACATTTTGGACACCGCTGCTCGGGCCAAGGAGGAACACAGACAACGTCGTCTGGAGAACATTAAGCGTCGCGAGGAAAACGCCAAGAAAGCAGAGATTGTTCAAGTGGTGAGTTGTGCAATAATAACCATAATATATAATAATATGACGTATCCATTATTTTTGATTTCGGATGCACTCAGCCTCCAGAATTACGTCGCGGTACTTGTACTGGCTACTTTCTAGCTTAAAACAGGGGAGAACTTTGCACCAATCTCCAATGGCTTTCGAAATATTCTAATCATTTGCAAATGCTTGCTTTGAGCCAGCCACAATTATAAATGTTTCATACTTTTGTCTAAGTTGTCTATAAGAAATAATCACCATCACACTGGCTTTCCAATAAAAAGAAATTGGCCTTATTGGAAAAATTGTTATTTGAAATGGAATTGAATAAAAGATGGGATCTTATTAAATTGCATGAGAACAGTAAAAAGAAACTTGAACTTTGCTAGGAAATGAAATGTACAGCCTCAGCTGTGCTGCTTCACTGTTGAGGCACTAGTGGCAGAATTTGAATTCTATTTGAGTGATAAGGATAGTTTTGTGGTGTCACCAGTTCATTTTTTGTTGTGTTACTTCATAACTGGAAATAATTGTCTGTCCCGGTAGCTCAGTGGTGAAGGCGGCACTCTGTGAATCCAGAAGTTTCAGAGGTCGTGGGCTCGAAACCCAGCCGGGACATGACAAGTTATCATCCTATTTGGGATTTTTACCACATAATAATATGCCTTGGGCTTACTGCTGGAAAAATGGGACTTTAATGTCCTAATCGGGCAGTATAAATAAGACGATATTATTATTATTATTAAAATTGTTTGCCTCTCGTTTTCTTCTCAGATCAAAAACCCGGCCAAACTGAAGCGAATGAAGAAGAAGCAGCTGAGACTCATAGAGAAGAGAGACACTCTCCCCATCATTGAGAAGAGAAAAGCCGCTGCTCTGAAGCCTGCTGAAGCTTGAACTAACACACTCACATTAGACAGCGTAATATTGGCTCAAACTAGGCCCTTTGTGTGCACACGGGAATTTGAGCGCAATTTTCAAGCATTTGGTTAAAATCTGCATTCAATTTTAACTTTTCAGTCATCTGAAAATACAAATCTCGAAGGAAAATTTTTTTCGATCTTACCGCGCAAGTATTCTTGCCTTCACTTTAGAATATAATTTTATTTAAAGAAAACAAAGCACGTCTCAACACAAAATTGAAATGATTTCAATCTTTGTCTTTGCACAAGATGGTAGGGTTCCCATGACAAATGCCGCATTTTCCCTCCGTATGGCGGTAGGTATTCTTCGGTGTAGGAAAGCTCTGGATCGGGAATCACCTGAATGAATGAGATTCCTTGCTTCCTGGGGTCCATTATCTCCATAGCAAAAGAAAGAAATATGTAATCTTCATAGATTTTACAAGATTTGTTTTATTTTCTTTTTTGTAGCAACTAAATCTGCAATTTTTCAAGTATTTGGCGCGGTATTTAAAAATACCACGCAAGATGTGGAGTTTGTTTAAACTTGATCCCCTGTTAATAAAATTATATTTCGATACGAGTAAGCTGCCTCGAGTTTGTGGAGATGTGTTGGATATTAACTTAGATGATTTAGATCCAAAATGAAAAAAAAAAAAAAAATTAATAGGAAAACACAGGACAGTTGGTCTACAATTGAGAAGCTTGCCATTGAATGCTCTGGTTCTCATAGGATCACCGAAGTTGAGCAATGTCTACTGAGGTGAAGACTTCATGATGCATTTTGACCAAAACCAGGCTGGGTGAGGTTAATGTGGGTAGCAGCTTTGTAAGTTTCCTACGATAATAATACATCTTCTGCAATTCATTTACATAAATACTACAATCAGTTTTCATTTTTATTTTTAAGTTTGTTGATTTGTTTTGAGTAAGTGTGAATCTGATAGAAAAATAAGTAAACACTTAATACCCGAGAATTGAAAAATAAGAATATACATAACTAAGAAATCGCAAGAATAATAATTACACTAATTGTATTAATTTTCTGAAGGTAATCATCATATATCTTAATGTAATTTCAATTGAAAATGTGTTGTATTATTTTAACCATCATAGAATATTTTCTTTTCTGTTGTCCATTAGTTTTTTGTGATAAGTTTAAAGTTAATGCAGTTTTGGTATTTTATTATTAACTGACTCATTGTTTCTTTCCAATAAAATATTGAAAATTATTTTTCAAAAATACCCTTTTTTTCTACATAATTAATTTCCTAATCAAGGGCCGGAGACTAGGACTGCACGTGGGTTTCCTAACAAAATCTAAAGGACTTCATTACGAGCGATAACCGTGTTCGAAGCCCAGAACACGATGAAATCATTGGTAGAAAAAAGCTCCAAAAGAACGGGTCGACTGAAAAATCTAACTCGACGTAAATATGACGTCACAAATACGTATCCGTTTTTTTCGATACGGCAACTTTGAAAAGCTTTTAAAGCTTTTTTTCAAGGTCTTTCGCGTTCGTTTTCCATGGTTTTAATGGTCGAAATAGCTTTTTCTGGTATATTTACATTAGAATCTGTCATTCACTATTTTTTTCCATTTGTAAGTGATTCAGTTATAAATATGATTTTTGATAATTGAAAGCCGTAGAGAGCGTTTGCTTTTTGTGTGGACATTTTTCGAAAAACAAGTCCATCGTAGTGCAGAGAGCATGTGTTTCGTTAGCGTTTCCTCTTTTGGGTTGGGTGCGGGGTCGTAACTCAATATTTCTACGGATTTACAACTTTCATAAGACTTGAGAGTATTTAAAGTTTGAAAGGGGACCACAACGGAATCCTAGTTTTATATAAATACTAGCGGGCTCTCGCCCGCTTTGCGGGCCGAGGCATGGCCGTGAAAGCAAAAATCCTTTTTCGCCAATGGCAGGTGTTGTAGTGGGAATTTCGAAAAATCCCGTCTTATTGCACATCTAGACTATAAGACAAAGCTACCTACCAAATTTCAGCTTCCTAGGACTTACGGTTTGGGCTGTAGAGCGATGATCAGTCAGTGGTCAGTCAGTGACTTTGTCTAAAGCATTTGACACTGTGAACCTAAACACCCTTCTTGGGGACATCCTAGAGACCACAATTCCTTGGCAAATCAAACGTTGGCTCCAAAACTATCTAAATGGACGACAAACTTTTGTAGAGTTTAGAAATACAAAATCAAAATATAGGAAACTTAAACAAGGAGTACCGCAAGGAGGTGTCCTTTCCCCCCTCCTTTTCAACCTTTATCTGAGTAAGATTCCACCTCCACCACCCGAGATATCACTAATTAGCTATGCGGATGATTGCACCATTCTTGCGTCCGGAAACAATCTCCCTGAACTCTGCAGTACTATCAACATCTATCTTGACACTCTTCATCAGTGGTTTCAACAACGCCACCTTCAATTGTCATCTGAGAAGTCCAGTACTACTCTCTTTACATCCTGGACACTGGAGCTCAATCAAGACCTTGACATTAACATCAATGGACAACGCATCCCAACCATCAAAACCCCCAAAATTCTTGGCGTGACCTTTGACCAACTTTTAACATTCAACTCCCATGTGACTAAAACTGTTAATAAACTCAAGAACAGAAACAACATGTTGAAGGCCCTGGCAGGCACAAGTTGGGGTAAAGAAAAAGAAACCATGCTAATAGCATTCAAAGCCATCAGTCGTCCCCTAGTCAACTATGCTGCCCCAATACGAGGTCTGTCCCGAAAGTTCGTATAAAAGTGTTCTGGCAACGCTGGAAGGCAAAGTGGGGAGGCAATTTGGGCTATTTCCCCTTCTACAACATCCAAACAATTCTCAGTGTGCGTTCGATCGCCTTACGATAAAAACTGGATCGTCCCGGTACCTGTGAAGTGACCCCTCTCTCTATCACTCGTCGGCATGGAACTCTCAGTCATTCAAGAACAGCGCGTCATCATCAAATTTCTCGTAAAACTCGGCAAGAATGGGCACGAAATTTTTAATGATCTCAACCAAGTTTATGGAGATGATGTTTTCAAGGAACCAACAGTCCACAAGTGGGTAAAAAGATTTCGTGAGGGCCGAGAAAGTCTCGAAGATGACCCTCGGTCAGGACGTCCTTCCACTTCCAGCACTTCTAACAATGTGGAAAGAATTCGATCCTGTGTCCTGCAGGACCGTCGTTTAACCGTCAGACAGGTGTCTGAAGAGCTTTCTTTGAGCAAAACAACTATTTGGCGCGAGAGGGGCGGTGGATCCTCCACCACGACAATGCCCCCGCTCACACCTCTCTCGTTGTGCGTGAGTTTCTGGCTGCCAATTCGATCATAGCGACTGAACACCCCCCTTATTCACCGGATTTGGCACCCTGTGACTTCTTTTTATTCCCAAAAACAAAATTGGTGCTTCGGGGGCGGCATTTGGGGGACGTTGAGGCCATTAAAGCAGCAACGACGAGTCAGCTGAAGAGACTTCAAACTGAGGACTTTCAAGGAGCCTTCAAACAGTGGAAACGGCGTTGGCAGAAGTGCATTGTGTCCCAGGGAGAGTACTTTGAAGGAGACAAAATTGAATTACCCGATTAATTGTAATATAAAATTTTTATTTCATTTTTATACGAACTTTCGGGACAGACCTCGTATGGTCACCTATCATCAGTGACACACAATGGAAGAGAATTCAAGTCTGTCAGAATGCTGCTATCCGGATCTCAATAGGTTGTCTCCTGATGTCTAATATTGACCATTTACATACTGAAAGTCAAATCTTACCTGTCAAAACTCACACCTTGATGTTAGCGGAACAATACCTTTTATCTAGCCACCTACCAAATCACCCTAATTTCAATCTAGTCAATAAACCGTTACCAAAAAGATGTATACGTCAATCCCTCCAGTTCCTAAAACCCAACATAGAAATGTACTTACCATCAACCACCATTGATCCTGATCACTACAAAATATGTCTTCAAGAAATACACACTAGAACTGTAGAAGATGCAATAGCCCAATACAAACCTAATCAAGTTCTAGGCTGTCCACCTCCACCTATTGCACCAGAAGAAAAGGATCTTCCAAGAAGCACCCGAAGTAAACTAGCACAACTTCGCTCCGGCTGGTCTAGGATGCTCAATATTTACCTCAACAGATTAGACCCTAACGTGAAAAATGAATGTAGTCTATGCCATTCAGAACCCCATGATGTCCATCATTTATTTAGCTGCTCTCAGAATCCAACGACACTCACAACAATAGACCTGTGGAATAACCCCAAAAATGTTGCAGCTTTCCTCCAACTTGACGTCGATTGATCTGCTCTTGTCCGCCGCTACAACAACAACAACAACAACAACATTTATATAATTATTAAGATTACATATACAGGGTGCGGCGCGGTTATGTCCCCTTTTGAATATGCGATTAAAAAAAGGCTGTCAGTCTTACCTGATGCTTGTTGTTGAATTATCATCTAGAAATATGTAAGGTTTGATTTTATCTAGTTTTGAAGAGTACACCATTCAAATGACGACCGTCATTGTCGATACACTGCTGGAGGCGATTTCTAAAGTTTCGCTCTACTTTTTCCAACATTGCGACAGGTATACGGTTTATTTCACGGCGAATGTTGTGTTTTAACTCTTCAAGTGTTCTTGGACGATCATTGTAAACTTTCGATTTGAGGTAACCCCACAAGAAAAAATCACAGGGAGCTAAATCCGGGGATCGCGCTGGCCAAGGAATGTCACCTCTTAAACAAATCAAACGCCCTGGGAATAACTCTCCACGCAATAAGCTTTCTGTGTCTTTGATAAAATCATTTTGACAACTGAGCTGAATTGAATCGAAAAAATTAGTAGTTTGTGCATCTTTTAACTTTGTTTGAACTTGTCTAATTAGAAGTGAGGCTTCACACTGGGCGATTCAAAATGGGACATAACCGCGCCGCACCCTGTACCTAACATTACTTTGGATTTCTAATATGAAACTAATAACTGATAACAAATAATACCACAACGGAATACATTGAAATAGTGCGTGTACATTTGCACTCTGCTCACAAGAATGCCCAGAAAATATATGGATCTGGGGGGAGATCTTCTCTCAACAAGATAATGCAACTGCGCACACCTCGATGGAATTTTCGCACGAAATATTTCCCGGACGTAGTTTGAAATCTCATCGCGCTCCCATCTCAAACCGAGTACCCAAGGGACAGTGGATTTCATTAACAAAATCGGAGGTCTTCTAAAAAAAATTAGTAAAGAGCCACGCTCGCGCTGTTTCCTGGTCGAAAGGTTATCCTTATTATTATTATTATTCAACAATTTAGATCAATCTTTATTTACAATTTTTTATATACAGGTACAGTCAAAAGGTATAATTAATCAAATATAAACAAAGTTTGATCAAGGGTGGTGATAATGCCTTTGGCATTCTCATTCTCTGGCTAAGGATGCCATTCAGCGAGGAAACAGTGCGAGTGTATTAGGCTCTTTACCTTCCACTGAGCCAATGGAAGAGATATTCGATTTGTAAGAAGCTGAGTTTTGTTAAATAAAAAGTTGATAACTTATGAAGGATTTAGAGAAAAAAGCCCAATATATGCAAAAATTTAAACAAAAAAAAAAAAATTCCTGCCCCGCTGGGAATCGAACCCAGGTCACCATGCGTACAATGCCTAGCGCGCTAACTCACTCTGCCACGGTGACCACTGATATGACCATGCAGTTGAAAGCGATGTTAAATTTTTGTTTAAAAAAACGCTTGCATACGAGTCTGCAACCATTGGGACATTTTCATCTTTACTATTCAAGGTCCAAAACCCAACTGACCAAATTTCGTATTGTGCGCATGACACATACCTTCTCTCTTCTCTCCCTCTACAATTCAATACTTCGCCATTGTGCGCATGACACACACTTTCCCTCTTCTCTCCCTTTACAATTCAATATTTCGTTACATAATTTCGTCACATAATTTTGGTTATGTGCCAGAGCAAAGACATGAAAATGTCAAAAACAAATGTGTGTTATTATATCACAAGAATTATAGGACTATTCCTTTTTATTTAATTCTTGTGTATCATTTGCCCATAATTCCGCCACTGATCGCTACTCACTAAAGCAGCTACTCATTTTTCCTCACGCTCACGAGGCATAACACCGAACATCCAAGCAGAGAGCGTAAAAAATCCTGCCCAGCTGGGGATCGAACCCAGGTCACCACGCGTGCTATGCCTAGCGCGCTCACTCACTCGGCCATGGTGATTACTACGGTAGGGAAATAGAAAGGATACCATTACCAATATATTTATGTTGGGAAAAGGGGTGCAAGACTTCAGAAGTCGGCTCTGCCAGTATATCAGCAGTGGCGGTCGTCATTTGAAAGATGTTCTCTTCAAATTTTCAAAACAACACGGAATGATAATTTTTGAACAAAGCTTAATATGATAAAACGTAAATCGAAAACGTAAATTTCCGCGCCCACCCTGAATTACATTGAAAAATAAAATAGACTTATTTCTTTCTTTGTTTTTATATTAAACAAATAATAATGAGTTAATTACTTTATTTTACAGTTGAGAGAAAAAAAATATCTATTACAAAAATCTAAACATTAAGGTTTTTAAAGAAATATAAATGGGATAAAGGGATTAGGAAACAAAAGTTTAGCTCCAGAAACGGAGAAGGGAAAAAAGTGAGTGAAAAAATAAGTTATAGACAAAATGTTTTCTAAAAAGGATTCATATCTGTTGATGACACTTCGAAACCCACAGAACTACATTTTTTAGTCTTGATGCCACATATTGTGCCCTTTACTTTAGGAAAATATCATCTCTGTTATTCACTTTGAGAACATGGCACCGTGCAAGTGAGTTTAGAGTAAAAGTTAAAACTTGTAAAAATCTCAGCAGCACCGAACTAAAAATCTGATTTCTTCGTAGTGCACACAATCTGAACTTCTTTTATTTATTCTCTTTACTTGCCTTTGTATTATTGGTATGTTAAAATGCCTTCAATAAGAGTAAATAAATGGCAGAAATCAATTAATAAAATACAAAAGAAAATGTCTTCAAAACAAACAAAAAATATTGTTAAAGGAAAGTGAATTAAATACTTGTATTGACAAAATATAATACACACTACTTTATAAGATACACATTTCAAATGAGTAGCAAAAATTTATTACCTTTTGCACCTTAAATAGATTAAAATAATAGGTGACAATAAAAATTCCAAAGATAATAGATCAAGATCAGACGTTTTACTGTACAATAATATTAAGTTTGTTGATTGGAGAACAGTTGAGCATCAAATATTATTTAAGTGTCATACTAGATATCGAGATTGATAAAAAACGAAAAAGGTAATACAAACTCCACAAATAATGTTAGAATTATTCACAGATTGACTATGGTGGTAGGAAAAGGGAAATGACCAAATAGTCAACTGAAATTGTTAATACTAAAAGTAGCATCAATATCACAATAGTTATTCATAATATATTGTACAATATAGCTTCCCATTGATTGCATAGTAATAGTGAATAAAAATAATTTCCAACATATTCCGCATTATGTAAATTAGAATTTCAAGTTCCTTTTAACAATTTTTAGTCAATTTCTTAGACATTTTGAATAAATAAAATCTTTTATTTTCAGAAAATCATTTGCCAATTTGAATTTTAAATTCTAGACAGAGAATACACCTTAAATGTCTTACACATTATTATTAAGTCCATATTAAAATCATTACATTTTGATATAGGGTAATGTTTTTAAAAACAACCCAACATCATCTAGAAAGCCAAACTTGTTCATGTTCCTCATAGACTATACACAAGGTTATAAACTCAACATGGACCTCAAAACAGTGAATCTATCACTTGAGTACAATTACACTCCAATGATCTGATTTAAAAGACAAATATCATTCTTTGTTCAAGAGAAACAAGTATAATGAAGCAACCTCAAATCAACCAGTATTAACTTCTTCCCTTCAATCAGGTCACCTCAACACGAGGATTTTAAACATAGCTCATCAAAAAAGTCATACATCAAAATCAAAAAGCATTTGCAAGCATCCTTTTTTAGGAACAGGTAGTCTCAAACTCATCAAATTCAAAAACTTATAATTTCTTGATTAAAACTTGGAGAGAAAAAAAAAATGTGAAAATAATTAAAAAGTATTAGTCAACAGAGGCGCTCAGTATGAAAATATTAAATGAAAAAGTCAAATATTCTCTGCCTATCACTGTCAACACAACCAAAGCACAATGTTTCCATGTCGTGTGCAGAGAAAACCTTCACCTGTTCCCACACACTTATGGGTGTGCTATTTTCCCCCATTTGAGGGAAAATAGTTCATTCTTCCCATTTTCTGGGGGTGCTATTGTAATTATTCTCCTCTCAAGTTTCAATGTTCGGCCTCTGAGCTCCCGGCGGCTCCATTATTCTCATCTCCCTTCTCCTCGCGAGGCTTGGCGTTCCCGAATATCTTGGATCGGTTCATTGTCTCTGCCAGCTGGTTGACAGGGTCTGGCTTGGTGCGGGGTGCTAGGTTCAGGCGTGGCCGCCCGCTAGTGTCCGCTGGGGGAGAAACACATGTATGAATTTCATTAACACTTAGACGACCGGCATGGTTTTTCGTGAATTCTCTTGTGGGACCGGCGATAATACGGCTCTCCGACATTGTGTACCACCGGTGGTACACCCGGTCGTCTAAGTGTTAAGTGTTTGAAAAGTAACACTATTCTGACAGCCGTATTTATGAACAGAAAACGCCGTCTGAGCATGGTCTGAAGCATGATTTCCTTTAATATTATTGGCCAATACCTTGCTTGGGGACATTGCTCAGAGAAAATTCGCTGTTCATAAATACGGGTGTGAGTCTCCAAGCTTAGAAGTATTTAGCGGGTTTGTATGAACTAGCCACGACGGGGCTAGGTTTACGGCGCGGTGTGTTCACAAAGCATGGCCGTACATACAGTGAAAGAAAAATATTTGGTAGTATTGTATAGGTTGTTAATTCTATGCCCTTTTGTTTTTTAGTATTAAAATAGACGCATATGTAATCTGAATCTTTTCTCACTTCAATTACTTTTCTATCAAATACCCAAATATGATACGGCACAAAAAGTTTAATTGTAAAGACTCCAAAAATAATAAGGTATAACATTTTTAAGAATAGACCTTTTAAAGTAACTTTGTGGAAGAAAAAAAATCTTTTTTTTTTTGCTATTGAGAAGACCCTTTTTTGATTGTCCTAATCTGCAAGGGATAGTAAAAATGAAGAAAGGTAAAACAAATCCATTTCTTTGTTTCAATTGAGATCTTTCTTGCATTCTACTAGGAGACTCAGTTTGTAAAAAAAAAAAATCCTTTATTGTACGCGGGGACGAAAAAATTACTTCAAAACAATGTCTTTTGTTTTAGGGGCAGGTTGTAATATCAAGAATGCACCAAAAGAACTACTCATGCTAATGTGTTGATTGACATGTTGAATACTGAAGTTCAGCAATGTCCAGCAAGCTTGGGACTTTGATGTGTGGCCATTCAAATTTAAACTTTTGTGATGTTAGCTATTTCTGGCCTGACCCATGCTAGGGAAGGTTAATGTGGGTACCTGGTTAGTAAATTTCCAGCAAATGGAGGGTAAAACCCCCAAATGAACTATATGTTAAAAAAGACTTAAAAAAAAAAAAAAAAAAAAAAAAAACAGACTATGAGGCTAGATTGCCACAGGCAATAACCCCGCCTTTTAGGTAGGACATTATTGTTATTTTCTTTTTTACTCATTTAGTTTGTCATTTGTTTGTTTTTTTTTTTTTTTTTTTTTTCTTTTCTTTTCTTAATTAAACAAAAAACTCACCAGGAGGAGGGGGTAGATACTCTTGTGGTGGGTTGCGGGGACGCCCCTGGTCCCGGTAGCCATGGTCGGGCGGGCCGCCCCCCTGTCTCATTCGCCCGCCACCCCCGCCCATGCCACCCCCGGGGCCTCCTCGTTGTTGGTTGTCAAAGTTTCCATAGTTACCACGGTTCCCTGGGTATGAAGTCAATAATTATCATTAATTAACTAAGAATGAATTGGGTTTGATGGCAGAGATTGCCTCAGGCAATAATCACGCCCTTTGTCAATATTATTCTTGTCAATAAAGAGTTATTATAATGAAAATTATTATTATTATTGAATAAATCTCAAAGGGGAGGTTAGGATAAGATAAGAATAACTTCTATTTGGTATATTCGCCACGAAGCCATTACAATGGTCAATACAATAAAATAAGATTCATACAATAAATAGGTATATAAGAATAAAAAATATTAACAGTTGATAAGGCAAAAAGCTTACAAGAAGTAAGAGTAAGTACAGTAGAAGTCTGATAATCTGACATCCAATAGTCTGGAATGCCCAATAGTCCAGCATCGCGGAATTTTTTAAGAAAACTTAGTTTTCTCCAAAAGTGTGTTTTTAAAGCGAATACTCGAGAGCTATTAGGAAGTTGAAGGTATAGTTTGGGATCATTCAGAAAAAGTCGGTATTGTTCAGAATTTAATTCTAAATGCCAAAAGTCAAGAAAACAGAAAGACATTTGTGACCTTTTTAAATCTAAGTAAAATGTGTTTAACAGAACGTGTACAATTGTACACACATTAAAAATTTGAAATGTAAATTAAACTTTGTTGTATTTGCATACTGTATTTGTAGTTTAATTATTAACCTAATAGTTCTTATAATTACACTAAATTTATGTATGTACCTATAATTCTACATACATTTGTTTTACAGCAAAGCCTACACTAAAAAGAAGATGTACATGCCAGACAGTCCGGCACCAAGCCAGTCCCAAATGTGCTAATTAAAAAAAAAACTCATATAAAATTTGTTTTTTGTAATGCCTTCACTGGTTTCAGTTCACATCAAAGTCCTTAATTCCTCTTGGGGTCTGGCAGGATCCCCAATACTCTAAGTACAAAATACTTCAAATCTGCCAGTAGTAAATCTCTTCTCATCCCATTTTTTTTGGGTGAAAGAGTGGAACAGGCAATAATCCTGCTTTAGACGCATTTTTTGACCAATACAAACACCAAGTGGGTTTAGGAAAAGGCTAACAAAGGAGAAAGATTAGTAACAATTAAAAAATCACAAAGAGTTAGAATTGGGTATTGTACTTACACTCACCTCGGTTGTCTTGCCTCATACTATTGTGACCTGAATCACTTGAAGGATAATTTCTATTAGGACCATTGTTATTTCTAAACCCACCACCTCCTCCAGGAGGACCTGAAACAACAAAACAATTGATAAGGTTAATAAAACTTTAAAAAAGAAGAATTTTCCACACAGTTGACTCTATCAACCTAGGGTTGAAAGATTACCATTGGCTCATGAATACTGATGAGATTTTATTTTTGATAAATTTAAAACATGGGTTGGATGGCAGAGATTGCCTCAGGCAATAATCACGCCCTTTGTCAATATTATTCTTGTCAATAAAGAGTTATTATTATTATTATAAAACATGGAAATAACAATACAATGGTGTGAAAATCACAGTCAAGTTAGGCTCTTTTTCTTGTTCTTGGAATTCTCAATTACAAAGCTTGAAGGTCCTCACATAAGCTGTGACCCTTGAGAACACAGTAGAAGTTGTCATATTACAATGATAGTATAGTTTAGTATAGTATAGGAGTGCTTTATTTAGACTGTCAGCTCGAGACAGGGAGTCCCATTATGCTAACAGTTTAATATAGCACCTCTTTATTTATTGTAAATTTAATACAGGATATAATATTATAACTAGAAAAACATACTAACTAGAAATTATAACTAGATAACATAATAACTAGAATGATGATTCAACTCATTGTATCATTATGGTGTTCTTATATTTAAGTGAGAAATTCCTAAAAATCACCAGACTTTTGGACCAAAGGAACATTCATTGGATTTGGGCATCTAAAAAAACCTCCCATAAGCATGAAATAAGAATGTGTAGTATTATAAATTATATAAAAAGGTTTCTCATTACCCCGATTGAAGTCATTGAAGCCACCTCCTGAACCTCCTCCCCGAGAATTGTTTCTCATGTTGTCTCTATTGAAACTGCCACCCCCACCACCTCCTGAAATCATAGCAAGATGGTGATAATAGTAAAAATAAAAAACCAACCTTACCAATTATTAGATTTTTGAGGGGAATGACAAGCAGAATGGGAATGAACATGAATGGATTCAAAAACCAGAATGGTTAGCATACTGGATGTTGCTTAACTTCAGTGATCAGATGAGAAATAGTGTATTCAATGTGCCATCTCAACATTTGAACTAACTAAAATCCTGTTTTTGTAGCATTTTCTTTTTCCTTCATGTTTCTTTAATATCAGAGGTCATTCATTGCCTCCTTTCCAGCTGGCAGTATTTAAGGGGTTACAAATATTTCAATTTAAATGTTTAGTCCCACCTAAAAGCTAGTTTAGTGGTCTGTGACAAGGTAGGGTGTTTTTTCTCAAGGAAGCATTAGTTAGTGGTCTCATGGAGTAGAGGCAACTGTCCTAATTTCTGTCAAATTAAGACAAAACAATTTACTTCTACATTGCAACTGAATTGGGTTGAGCATAAGGAAACTATGTTGCACAGAAATACTCTTCTTTTTAAGAGAGAAAAAAAAAAAAAAAAAAAAAAAAATATGGCAGTACAAAAACTACTTGCAAATAAGAATATAGAAAAATCAAACACACAGAAGGTTCTCACCTTGGTGCTGATTATATTTATTACCACCCATGCCTCCTCCTCCTCCTCCTCCACGGTTCTGTCGGTTATTGAATCCTCCTCTGTTGTCATTTCTTTTCCCGTCTGCAATATCCAGTCTCACTTGATGTCCATCAACTTGGATAAGTCCATCTTTCAATAAGGCTTGTCTCAAGTTTTCCACATCAGAAAATTCAACATAACAGAAGCCTTTGAATCGGTCAGTTTCTTTGTCTTTCACTAGTCTGACACTTACTAACTGAAAAGAGAGTTAATCAATTACAAAGAATGAATCATAGGTAAATATGGGTTTATAGTTCAAGTTAAACTTTGGCACTTAACACTAACACATAGTGATTATTTGCTCAACAAACTTGATAACAGCAGTGTCCCAACTAATATTCATGGACTAGTTATTAGTATTAGGATTTATGAAGGTATTGACTCATCAAATCAAGATATCATTTTCATTAAAAAAAAAAACAAACAATACCTACTTTTGCAACTTACTTTAAGATCAGGGAAAAAACGTTCAACATCTCCTTGAGTGATTCCATTAGGCAGGTTTCCAACAAAAGCTGTGTATGGAGGATCCAAGGGCAAGGTCTTCTGGTTCCTGCCATATCTGTGAGAGTAGCAAATTCAAAAAAGTATATTTTCAAGGCTATACCCAACTTCATAAGAGTAAATTCATGTTGATTCAGAATGGCAATATTAGAATAATGCTAATGAACTATCAATTGAAAGATAACAAATAATTGATGATCTACAATTGGTCACAGGCTTATGAGGTGTTTACGTCAACTTAGAATGATACCTCTTACCTCCCATAATTATTATAAAATTATTTTTTCTATACAATAACATAAATATTATAATTATACTCGCTATGGTGAACCTTTATTCATCTCAGACAGAAGGTGCAGTGGTGTACAGACCTGGTTGTTTGACAAAATGTTTAAAGTGATTATGATCCTGAATTTAATGGCTCTCGTTTGTGATTAGTTCTCAGACCATTGAATCTTGAATTTCGATTACTTTAAAAGTTTACATAGGTCTGCAACCGGTTTGTAAAAGAAATTAAGGAGATTTTTCTTGACATTCATCATGTGAGGCTTACAGGTTAAGTCCTCCCTAAGTGAACCTTGAGAGCAAGGTTTTAAGGCAATATTTGGTATGGGGTGATATAAGAGTCATAGCAGTAGAAGCGGAATTACTTGAATTGACAAAAACGAGAGATTTTTAGGGTATATAAGGTAGAATTATTGTAAAATTTCCATTTACCTTACTTCATTTCCATCGAAAAAGTTGTCCGCCATGTTTTGAGTTTTTGAAATATGAGTGATTCTAGCGCTCAAGTTCACCAGCGGCATATTTGCGAATCTTGAACTAATTTTGAGCGTATTTTGAACAGATTTAATTTTAAAAAGAAATCTGTGGTGATTACGATCTGAAAATTGGAAAACAAGATATGAAACTAATGAAATGATAGTGATTTGCGATTTTTGAATTATAATTTTAAGGATTCTTGAGCGTGTTGAATTATGAAATTTTAATTCTTCATAAATAGGTACTCTTTTTAATACAATTTTTTTTTTTAAATAGGTAAAATCTGATCCAATTTCATGAAACAACAAAATATTTATGACACCGTGAGTAAAAGAAATTTTTAGAGCTTGTGAATGGTTCTTAAGGCGAATTTTGAGTATTGATATTTGATAAAAACAGGAAAGTATAAAATGAAATATTTTGTAAACAAACAGACATGATAATTTTCAAAAAACTATCCAGCCCTGTTTTTCTAAAATTTGCAAGCCCAATCAAGATTCTGTTCTTTCATACTAATATTAACCGTAAAGTACAGGTAATTTCGCCCTTACAAGCAATTGAAACAAATATTTTTACCTTCAATATTATCTAGCAAAAATCCATTTTCGATTCCATTGAGTACTAGCTCCAAAATTTGCAGTCAAAGTGCCAGTTGTAATACACCCTCCTGGTATTACCTTCTCTTTTAAACCAGGATACCTAGATCATAAAAATATTCGCCCTATCAGTTTATTATCAAAGTTCCCATATAATTGATTATCCACTGAAAAGATAGGTATTACATTAATAAATTAAAACTTAGGTCCAATAAAAAAATGTTACAATTAATTTCTCCATTGAAACAAAGAAATAGGGGTTCCATCCATTATTATACAAGGACCATTTCTGAACCAATTCTTATGTCAAAAGTTTCATGTTTAAAATGATATATAAAAAAATTGAATATTTTACAGTAGCTATAAATTACTTTTAATTCCATTTTTCAGTGCACTTTTCATACTTATTTCTATGGAAGGGAACCATTTTTAATAAAAATATTGAACTCAAGCCTTATCATTGTCAAACATTATACTAATTATACTTTGGTTTTAAAAGATGTTTGTTAAAAGAATATTAAGGTTATGTAGGTTTTGGTATACTTAAGAAGTTGAAATATTTGAAAGAAGTTGAATTTTTTTTAAGAAGTTGAAATAATAGTTTTGTGACAAATGTTGCTGGTAGGATGGTTGAGTCAGAGTGAAAATAGTGCAGGTGGTTCAAGCTAATCTAGCCAGCTTACAAAACATCACATCCTCTTTTCATCCAAAGGTACTTTAAATACCTAGTAAAATATTCATACTTTCAAGTCTTAATCATTTCTAGTATCACTCTAAGCATTATCTGAAAGTTTCATAAGAATTAATTGCTGGTCAAAGTTGGTTTAACCCAGATGGGGCTGACGTCCTCCAGAAGGACGTCCTTCCAGAAGGACGTCAGCCCCATCTGGTGAAAGGTACTACGTGTGGATTTTTCTAATTAATTCAGCTTGTTGGAGGTTAGTTGGCGACACCTTAAGCTCTTTGTTTTGAGTCCGAGTGATAAGTTGACAGCACTTATTTTGATTCAGGACTCAATTTATATCACTCCAAAAAAATTAAACAAAAAAATTCACCGCGTTATCTGGGTTAATGTCTAGTTTAAATGCCAAATTAGCACTGCAATTTTTGACCAAACTAGATAGTAGAGTTGCCTGATTTTACCTGAAATTGCAGTATGAAGCTTGCCATTCAAACTAAACATTTAAGCAGTTTTGTATTAATTAACAAGTTAAAATGGTGAAATTTATCTGTAAAAAAAACTACAGTTGACAGTGACTATACAACCCTAAAATAATTACCCATTTTCAGGTCCTAAATTAATTCAACATGTCTGGAAGTATGATACCAGGTCTGATGATGGATGAGTTTGGTCGCCCATTCATTATCCTCAGAAACCAACAAGATCAGAAGAGAATCACGGGAAATGATGCAATTAAAAGTCACATCATGGCTGCCAAAAATATAGCAAACACATTGAAGACTTCTCTTGGACCCAAAGGGCTTGACAAAATGATGGTCTCATGTGATGGTGATGTCACTGTGACCAATGATGGAGCTACTATATTGAAACTGATGGATGTGGACCATGAAATAGCCAAACTGATGGTTCAGTTGTCTCAGTCTCAAGATGATGAGATAGGAGATGGTACCACAGGAGTAGTTGTCCTTGCTGGTGCATTGCTGGAGCAAGCTGAGCAGTTGCTGGATAAAGGTACTGTATTATGTTTCTATTAATTTTCATTCAAGCTAATATATTATTTCAAATTTAAATATGATTAGTAACAAAAGAATGCTATATTCATAATAATTTTAACATACATGTTTAAACAGGAGTAATTCAGTTTCATAAGTGTGCACAGCATAGATCTCCATACTACACATTGCTAGTAAATGAAGAGACACCACCTTGCTCAATTTGTAAAACCACAATCAACTATAAACCTGATGCACATCTCACCAGCAGTCAACTTCACAAAAAGAAATTCTCACCAGGATAGACATGACAATTTAAAATAAACAGAGTACTCAAAAACCATCCTCTACACATGGCCAATGAAGAAAAGCTGTTATCAAAAGATTACCAGGATGCTTAACTCCTATTTTGGTTGCATTGACCCTACCACAAGATATGTAAGCAATGTACCTAAACTCCACATAATACCAATTATCTGTTTGACTGTCCTGCAAACCCTCTAACCTCACTGTGATTGACTTACGGAACAGACCAAAACTAACATTCCCTGGACCTCTTAGATAATCCAGGAGAAATCTAATGCTGACTTTTTGAAAAGAAAGTGCAGTCATAGTAGTGTGTATATACAACTTAGAATTAAACCCCATTCTTTTTATTTAAAGGCCACTGCACTAATCCTGGGTTAGTGTAGAGATCATTGGAAAATTTGAATGCTTTCTATAATCTGAATATTTGTTTCACAGGAATTCACCCCATTCGTATTGCTGATGGGTTTGAATTAGCTGCTCAATGTGCTGTAAAACATCTGGAGACAATTGCTGACAGTTTCCCTGTAAACCCAGACAATCTGGAACCCCTTGTCAAAACTGCCATGACCACTCTGGGCTCCAAGATCATTAACAAGTGTCACCGACAGATGGCTGAGATTGCTGTGAATGCTGTTATGGCAGTGGCTGATCTAGAGAAACGAGATGTCAACTTTGAACTGATTAAGGTTGAAGGCAAAGTAGGAGGTAAACTGGAAGACACCATGCTTGTCAAGGGAGTAGTCATTGACAAGGACTTCTCACATCCACAGATGCCCAAAGAGTTGCATGATGTAAAGCTAGCCATTCTGACATGTCCATTTGAACCACCACGACCTAAGACCAAGCACAACTTGGATGTTCAATCTGTCGAGGATTACAAGGAGCTGAGGAAGTATGAGCAGGAAAAGTTTGCCTCCATGGTGGATCAAGTGAAGGCAGTGGGTGCTACCTTGGCCATCTGCCAGTGGGGCTTTGATGATGAGGCCAACCACTTGCTGCTGCAGAAGCAGTTGCCTGCTGTGCGCTGGGTGGGAGGTCCCGACATAGAACTCATTGCCATTGTCACTGGAGGAAGAATTGTGCCACGGTTTGAGGAACTAACAGCTGAAAAGCTTGGTAAGGCAGGACTGGTGAGGGAAATCAGCTTTGGAACAACAAAAGATCACATGCTGGTGATAGAAAAATGTGAGAACTCCCGTGCTGTTACGATTTTCATCCGTGGTGGAAACCAAATGATTGTTGAGGAAGCCAAGAGAAGTATTCATGATGCACTGTGTGTTGTGAGGAATCTAGTGACGGAGAACAGAGTGGTGTACGGGGGAGGTGCAGCAGAGGTGAGCTGTGCCATTGCCGTGGCTGCTGAGGCAGACAAGATCTCGTCCATTGAGCAGTATGCATTCCGTGCCTTTGCTGATGCACTAGAGAGTATACCACTTGCTTTGGCTGAGAACTCAGGCCTGTCTCCTATTGAAACACTGACTGAAATCAAGTCAAGACAAGTGAAGGAGGTGAACCCCGCGCTGGGCATCGACTGCATGCTGACCGGAACCAATGACATGAAGGAACAAAATGTAATTGAGGCATTGAGGAGTAAGAAGCAGCAGATCCTGCTATCCACCCAGCTGGTGAAGATGATACTCAAGATAGACGACATCAGATCTCCTAATGATGGCATGTGAGGAGTCCAGACCCTCCTCAAAGGTTCCAGCTAGGGCACCATGTCTCTTGCTTTCTGTTTACTAATTTCCACCTGTGTTTTTTTTATATACTAATTCCTCCTCCTCTGTTTACTACGTTTAAGCGTCACTTTTTGATGTTTCTACAATCTGTTGGCCTTTATTATTATTTATTTATTTTAAGGGAAATATTTTGATGTTCTCTTAAAAGAGTCATGTTTTTTATGAAGTGGTGAGTCATTGCTCACACAGTATTATATGTGAAATCTAACAGGAGCTGGTGAATATTCTGTATTTATCACAATCATCAATCTAATAGTAAAAAACATCAAATAAATAAGTCAAGTATTTGTCACCCGGCCATTGCACAAAGGTGTTTCTAATACTTGTTTAAATTTATGTAACTTGACCATTTTCTTCTGAACTGAGTAGGTACTCAAAATTCCTTCTGATCAAAAAAAAAAGGTTGTTTACAGAAGAGGTAATTTATATTAGAATCGCCTGGATGTTAATAGTTTCCCAGCATCTATATTCACTGTAAATATAAACTTTCCTTACACATTCATTCAGCTTCCACAAATAGAACAAAACAATATTATGTATGCCTTTTTCACAAAACGACTTCACGAGTGTATCTTATTTCGTATTTTATCATGAAAACGCGCTAGACATTGCACGCATGGTGACCTGGGTTCGGTTCCCAGCGGGGCAGGAATTTTTCTGCTCTGTAGTTGGATGTTGGGGCAGGAATTTTTCTGCTCTGTAGTTGGATGTTTGGGGTCCATACCATATAATAATACGTCTTGGGCTTACTGCTGGAATAATGAGACTTAGTAGTCCTAATCGGGCAGTATAAATAAGGCGATATTACTTTATTATTATTGGATGTAAAGTTAGGAAGCTCTTAAAAAGAGACGCTGAGCAGACCAGTAATTTGTTAAATTTGCTCTCCATTACTGACCTCAGTAGCTTGATCGATAAGGCGGCGGACTTGTAACCTGGAGGTCGGTGGTTCAAGTTCCGGTTTTAGCGTAGATTTAGGAAAGCGAGTTTGAGGAGTTGTGATATCACAAAATGATTAATACAAATTAATACAAAACTTTAAAACTTTTTTTTTTAATTTACTCTCCGTTCCCTGAAACCTCACAAACCAGCAAGTCTACATTAACCACGCCCCTCAAAGTCATGTTCGGGCCAGGAATGACCAGAGGGTTCTAATGCGGGTTACTGGGGCGTTGTGTTCAACGAGCCTGCGTCGATGGCGCGTTGAGGTTAGTGTGGGTGTCAGGTTTGTGAGTTTCCTGCGAATGGAGGGTAACACCCACGTCGTGATATGACCATGCAGTTGAAAGCGACGTTAAACCAAAAAAAAAAAAAAAAAGTTCAACCATCCCACGAAAACCAGAGGTTGCGTGAGATCCAAAAATTCATACGTTTCCCCCAGCACTAAATAATTATCTTTATTTATTAATAAATATATATTTAAAAAAAAACATATTAACAACAATTACGTGATTAGCGATAACATAGTATGATTTTTTTAAACTAGGAGCGGATCCCTGAAGTGAAGCAACGTTGAGCATTGATAAGCGTATGCCTTGGGTTCAAGTACATTGGTTTAACTAACTCTCATGCTCGCTGGTAATCCTGAACCTTGGACCAGGTAAGGTTGTTAGGTGAAAAACCTTAAATCGTGGTATAACCACAGTAGATCGTGGACGTTGTATCCAGTTAAGGAGCCGTATAAAGTGCACTGGTAGTCAAGTGGTTAACGCGCTAGTGTGGTATTCCAGGTAGCGTAGGGATTCGTTGGGTCGAATCCCACTCAGTGTATGAATTTTTCCTCATTACTTTGAGTTTGTGACCACATAATAATAACACTCTGAGGGTTAGGTGGTAGAAAATTCTTTCAGCATTAACCTCGCCTGGTGGTTACCTTCCATTTAAGAGTATTATACACGCTATGGTATTATTATCATAAAGCAGTCCCGCGCATGTGACTCAAATGTTAGAAGATCATGCATTAGTCTCTTGTCTGGTAATCCGGGTAGCCTAGGGTTTCGTTGGATCGAATCCCAGTTATGTTGAATTTATCCTAATATATTTTAGAGTTTGACAACATTGAAAACAAGAAACAACTTACTGCTGGAATAAGGAGACAAAGGCCTGAATTATCAAACAGGAATTAACAAATCCTACACTGTCCCCTTTTTGTGGTAATTTCAACCAATCACAGCGCATTTGTATCAGCTGTTAAGTGACATCAGTGGTTTAGATTAACAAATCAATCTTGGATATTTAATCCTGTCGTTTCATATATAATTGGGACCTAGGTCCTAAATTCATCGGGCAGAGGAAAATATGTGTCAACCATTTAAATTCAAACAAGAGTTATAGGGTCACAATCAAACTGTCTGAAAAATTGTCGAGTGAAAACTAACGCTTTCACTTCGCTCAGTTAAACATCTCTTTCAGTGTATAAGTAAAAACTTGGTAACTAGTGGTTCTGTGAACTGTAAACCTCACACAGATTCAACTATCGCATTATAAATGTTCAATCAAGCATGAGAACATCGAGACCTTTCATTCAATACCCCACTCGAGAGGTTTTAATTAAAAAAATATCAACCGGCCCTTTTTTGATTTTTTACCACAGTGCGGCCAACTTAACTTTCACGATGACCAAATTACTACTGATCTCAAATGTATTTTCTCAACGACTCTACAAAATTTCAAGAGCCTTGCTTGTTTCAATAAAAATAGAAAAATCGTTAATTTTTTCTAAAAAAAAATAAATAAAAAAAAATAAGAAAAATAGAAAATTTTCACCAAAACGGCCCCCATTTGGCCCCGGGAGGCCTAATTCGGCCCAAAAACAATAGGTAAAATTCTAGGACCTCAATGAACATTTATACAAAATTTCATCTATTGTGAAGAATCCGTTCGAGAGTTATCGCGGAACAGACAGACACACAGCCAGACAGACTCGTCCAGTATGCAAGTTAAAACAGAACTTCACTGTATTCGGTTAAAAAGAGTCCGAAGCTATCTCCCTGGTATGTAATGTGTCAAGCCCCTACTTCAGTCACTCAGATTGACTTCAGTCTTCTTGAACTACTAGCGAAAGTCAAATGGATTCTATTTTCAGCTCGTAACAATACGAAAATAAAACGAATTACTGCATAAAATGTAAGGTTTTAGTTGGCAGTCACTACAAAGAGGATTCAATTATTTTTTTAATCAGGAAAGCACATATTTTCAACAACAATAAAAAACTATCAACTATTATCTTGGAAGCAAATATCTTAGAAGCCAAATAAAAATGGCTTAGGATGGGTCCTCTGTATACAAAAAAAGAACAATAAAACAAATGATTTATTATTATTATTATCTCAATTGGACTTCCTACTGCATAGTTTAAAATATCACTTCGCACTAATTAACCTTTGCGCTTCTTCTTTTTCTTTCTCTTCTTCTTTTTCTTTTTGACTTTCTTCTTTTTACCCTTCTTCTTTTTCCCTTTTCCTTTCACGTTTCTTCTTTCGCGAACACTCTGGGGCCGAAGAAGATCAACATCACCGGCCTGAGCAAGATCTACACCCTTGGACTGAACAAGATCTATGTCAGACCGTCGCAACAAGGCCCAGCGGGATCGAAGCAAGGACCCTGTCTGAAACTTATCACGTTGTGATCCGAGGAGCACTTCATGAAGGGGACTTTCAGATCTTTTCTCGAGGGTGAAATTTTTTGGATCAGCATTCGCTGTGATTTCATTATTCAAAACTTGAGTCAGGGTATTCTTGTAATTTAAATCAGTATTAGTTCTGTTTTCATTAAACAAAAGTTGAAGTGGTGCGGAATTTTTGTTCCCCGCATTAGAAGAGGTTTTAATTTCATTCAAACCTTGAAATTGGACAAATTCTTTGTGGTTGAAATCGTAATCTGTTTTGATTTCACTGAAAGGTGTATTTCTCGTGCTCTTGATAGTATCTTGCCTGACTGCATCAGCATGTTTCTTGATCCCACCCACAGGTCCATGGCTTCTAAACCCTTGATAGTAAATCGTCAGTTCATCTGGTGCGTCATAGTAACGTCGAAGAAATGACGGGGACACCTTGACCACACTCAAGAGGTCAGCAATCGAGAGAGTGGGGGTCTCAAGCTCCTGATTGTCCTCTGCTAGGGTGGGGGGTATATTTTCCATGGACCCAAGGGCCACAATCTGAAAGATGAGAACATACAGAAAATGTATAAGTGGTACTATTATCAATTTTTAATATTAAATTGTATTTTGTAAAAAAAAAAGCTTGAACACATGTCTTTACATGTTAAATAATATTTTTTAAAATCTCTAGATAAAGGAGCCCTTTATTATAATGAACCTGTAAAGTATATTATACACATTAAAGTTAGAGTGGTAGAGGTCTGGGATGAGTTGAATTTTCAAATGAAAACTATGTTTATAACGTAAATTTCATTTCAGAGGTTTCACAGTAATTTTTACAAGAATTATTTGTATAAAATAAATAAATAAATAAAGAACTTGAACATGTCTTTCCATTTAAAATAATTAAATTTTTATCTCCGTTCTCTAATAGATATTTTGAGTGGCTTCTTTTTTATAATGACCCTGTATACTATTATATGAAACTTAGAGAGGTAGAGGTCTGTATGAGATGTTTCCAATGGTAACCATGGTTACGAGTATCATGATGAATAATGTTTTGTTGCCATGGTTACGAGTATCATGATAAAAATGTTCTGTTGGCATGAGACATCAGTAGACACTTGTGGTCTGTGTTGCAAATTACTCACACGTAGTATGCCTGTCTCTAATATGAAAGAGGAGATACAATACCAATACCTACATTACCTGCTACTTCTCATTTCACAGCACAAGAACATCAGTCCATCACAAAAAATATTAGCAACAAACATTTGAAAAAAAAAATCTTTGGCTCAAGACTTTGAATTTCAGATCTTTCGCATGGTAAGTAAACGTGATACCACTGAGCTCTTTACCTAATTTTAATTTCGACACAGAAATGAAAGAAAATTAAGTAAACAAAATATTACATAAGGATATCGATCGAGTCTTAGCAATGCATTACGTAAATTACGTTTTATATATGATGTAAACTTACCAGTATAAAATGGAGACTTAAACATAAAGCCCACAAATATGACATTTTTTTGACAAAAAATTATGGTAACTTCTACAAATTGACACTGTTTTTAATATTTCAACTCGGTTCTAGAATGTAGGTCCCCATATTGAAAAATAGATACCTGGACGCCTTCGATTTTTAACAAATCGTCATTAATCACAAATCTGACTGGTATGAGAATGAATATTGGGTATGAGAATTTTTTGCATTCAACTGCAACAAACTGCGAAATAAGGTAGAAGAAAACCTTTTTATACTTTACAACGAGCAAACATAATCACTGGTAATAAGCAAAACTAATTAGATTCAAAAATGTTTTTTATTTGTCCAAGATGAGCTGTATTGTAATTAGAAAGGCGGGCATCAGTTTGTTTTCAATTAGTTAACTATGAGGATTGCGCTCCTATCTATGGGTCTCTAATCCTTGTTCTTAACACCCACGATCGACCATATAATATGGGTTATTATATTTGCATTCTGTGTTAATCACAAGAGGTTACGCCTTCAAGATTGAGCTGCTAAAAGCAGTGTAAAATTTGAGTTTGTAACCACATAATAATAAGACTCTGAGGGTTAGGTAGTAGAAAATGCTTTGAGCCTTAACCTCGCCTGGTGGTTACCTTCCACTAAAGTGTGTTATTATTATTAAACTTAAAGAATCAATAATCGATTTTATGGTTGAAAAAATTAGTTCCTATTAAATTAAAACTAGACCCTGACTACGAATCATTTCAAGCCGTATAAGAACGGACATTAGGTTGTGTCAAGAGTGCAGTTTAGCAAGCAAAATAATTTTAACAGATCATTTTTTTTAATTGAGAGCATCAAAACAAAACAGGAGAGAAATATTCATCTTAGGTACCTACAAAACATTGCACCAACGGCTCCGTTAGCGACTAAAATAGAATCTATAAATACCTCACTAGGTTCCCATGTTTGTAAATAATTAGCGTGTGTAAATATTAGAATATTAATTGGCTGTAATTATTACTGGTAGGCTATATTCAAGCTAATGGCTTTGTTTCTAAATGATAAATAAAAACAAGAAAACCTTATACAAATGAATCGTCAGCATACAAGTTAGAATACAGAGCTCCTGAACTGACATGTCGCGTCTTCGATTGCCGTAGGTGTAGAATATTTTCAAGGTGGAATACTTTGTAATAAGGGTTTGGCTACGTTGAGAGCGTGTAACGAAATCTTCACTGGAGCTACAAATTATTTCCATTATGTTCAATAAGTACATGAAATTTTCTATGTTTTGAGAGGTATAATTATTTCCATTATGTTCAATAAGTACATGAAATTTTCTATGTTTTGAGAGGTATAAAAACTTGTATGTTACCATAACTTGGTTGTTTGGAAAGGTATACAAATTTAATAACTCCACATACCTTGGTTATGTTTAGAGAGGTGAACAAAATCAATACCTTAACATAACTTGGTTTTGAATATGTTTGGAAAGGAAGATATCGACATACATAGATTGTTGTTGTTGTAACCAGCTTGGCAACAGCTGGAGGGGGGAGTGATGGTCTCCAGCCAACTTTATTTCAAAGTTGGCTCGTCCATCATGAGGACTTGGACTTTTCTTTATAAGCCATTAAACCCTTGGGAAACTGCAAGCTAGCCTGGCTTGTAAGGGTTGGCTAGTCTGTTCTCTGTTTAAAGTCCTCTAGCGAGACACTGGTCTTCTCTCTGTTTAACGTCCCCCAGCCAGACAGTTTAGAGAGGTGTACAAAATCAATACCTTAACATAACTTGGTTTTGAATATGTTTGGAAAGGAAGATAGCGACTTACGTAGGTGGTTTTCCAAGGTGACTAGCTAGTGGCAGCAGCGTCCCCTCTAATGCTCCGGAGACAGAGAGAAGCCTGAGTGGAAGTACATGTCTATGAGAGTGGAGAAGGCGGCAAACCCTGCGGCCCCAAGCACCCCTGCTTTGACACCCGCTGAAAATGTAAAACGGGAATATTTTTATTTATTTTTTATTAAAGAGAATCTGAGGCATGGTATATTTGAATACATTTACTAACAGTAATACACATCTTCCATAGTAGAACAAACTGGAAGTGTGCCCAGCACACTAGCCGCATTCCCGCGCTGTATTGCAATGGACAGTCTTTGCATTAGGAACGCTTTGGATTTGGAAGTACCAGTGAGCTGAGACAATCTATCTCCAATCTTTTTCACAATAGCCCTTGTTTCTCTGCTCCAGGGATATTAGTTTTGATTATTTTTTTTGTTTTTTAAACGTCACTTTAACATCTAATTCATTTGATACGGGGGTTTAAACCTCTATTTACTAAGCAGCTACCCTCACTAACCTCAACCCGCCTCGGTGGGTCCAGGAATAGCCAGCCAGCATCACGAGCCTAGGGTTCAAATTTGAATGGTTACCCATCCAAGCCCTAACCTCGCTGGGCGTTGCTCAACTTCAGTAACAGAACGAGAACTGGTGTATTCAACGTGTCATGGACGGTGTATTTTGATATTGGACTACGTTTAGTTTTCCATATCAACTTTAAACAGGGTATTAAAAAATGTATTAATTGCAATTAACAAGGTATAAAAAAATATGTATAGACGGGTTGGTATCTGTATGGCAAATGTTGCAAAGCGTTGCTAAGCAATGTTTCAGTCAGTGGGATTCGATCTAATTTGAATCTAAAGGAAAAGCGGAGCATGAAACGTTGCGAAACAAAATGTTGCGCTCAGTGGGATCCTAGCCTACTGTTGCTACTATCTTTATAGCTACTGTTGCTAATATCTTTATACCTACTGTTGCTACTATCTTTATAGCTACTGTTGCTACTATCTTTATAGCTACTGTTGCTAATATCTTTATACCTACTGTTGCTACTATCTTTATAGCTACTGTTGCTACTATATTTATAGCTACTGTTGCTACTATCTTATAGCTACTGTTGCTACTATCTTTATACCTACTGTTGCTACTATATTTATAGCTACTGTTGTTACTATCTTTATAGCTACTGTTGCTACTATCTTTATAGCTACTGTTGCTACTATCTTTATAGCTACTGTTGCTACTATCTTTATAGCTACTGTTGCTACTATCTTTATACCTACTGTTGCTACTCTCTTTATAGCTACTGTTGCTACTATCTTTATAGCTACTGTTGCTACTATATTTATACCTACTGTTGCTACTATCTTTATAGCTACTGTTGCTACTATCTTTATAGCTACTGTTGCTACTATCTTTATACCTACTGTTGCTACTCTCTTTATACCTACTGTTGCTACTATCTTTATACCTACCTACTGTTACTACTATCTTTATACCTACTGTTGCTACTATCTCACCTCTCAATCCAATAAGCCCACCGGTGACACCGCCCGCGTAGGTGCTGTTCTTCCAGTCTGACTTGGCCCTGTATGTCTCTATTGAACACTCGACAATGGTGAATATAGCACCAACCGCCGCGAAGTTCTTCGCGTAGCTTAACATGGAGAGACGCATCTCACGAAAGATCTCGCGGGCTGTCTGGGTTTTCAGTTCCTGGCCGGGTGTGGGCACGGTCACAGGGGCGAAACTCGAGGAGAACAGACCCAGTGCCCCGCCCAACACGAATCCTGAGGGCATTGAGGGATTTGGGAGTTTTTAAAAAATAATTCTAGTTCCATTGGTTAGTCTATATCAGGGTTGTACAACCTTCCTACCACCTTGGGCCGAAAGGAATCAATCTAGAAACTTTAAGTCGGGAAATATGGAGGAAGAGAATTGTAAGTGTAAAATAGTAAACAGTTAAAAACACATCAAAAAGGACTTTCACACACGTATGAACTGCCGAAAATTGATGTTATCTTCAGCACAAGAAACCTTAGGTTTCAGAATGCTCTTTAGTGGAATGTAACCACCAGGCGAGGTTAATGCTCAAAGTATTTGCTACCACCTAACCCTCAGAGTCTTATTAATATGTGGTCACAAACTTCTCTCATCCAATGAGGGTTCCATACATACAAACTTCAGACACGGACTCGTGTCATGACTCACGCGCACAGAAATGAATGCATTTCAGAGGTTACTCGTCTGCCATTTTAAGGTAAAAAATCGCAGAAAGTTCATTTTTTTGCACTGTATGCTACTAATTTTCTTTTTTTTATGTAAAAGAAAAAAAAGAAAAAAAAAATATAGGAGTCAAATTTAAATTTCTGGACTTTTACTCTTTTGAAACTGAAAAAAGTTTATGACCAATTTAACTACCTATTACTTGCTTTAAGAATACAAATAAGTACATTAAATTAGAGAAGAAAACTTTAACTATTTTTTGACTTTTTTTACAACGTTTACTGGGTGCCCATAATGACTTCAGCAACCTGGGCCTATTTCCTTCTAAAAACCATGTTTTTTTAGGGCTTGAACCAAGGAATATTTTCTTTTACTTTACTAGTGTTTTACTTTGCATGTTTTAATGTAAAATAAAAAAATATGCATTCCATTTAGAATTTGGGAGAAACAGACATGTAACCGCATTGTAACCCCCTGAAAACACCCTTAGGGGTGGTGGACGGAGGTTCAAAATATTTTCCCATAAAACTTCAGACTTCATATTGAGGACCAATTTTTTGTTTCAAGATCCTAACTCAAACTATTCTCGAGAAAAAGGTAGTGGCTGGGTGGTTTTGATCACCCTGTATACCTGCAACAGTACTGATTGTGGTTTTGAAAGCACAACTTTCCAAAATGCTCTCCATCATTTTCTCCTCTTTAGTTTTGAAAGGATTATTTCCTATCACTTGAGGAATGTAAATGTTTTCTCGGTAGCGGCAGTTGTTTCCAATGAAATGTTTGGCCATATTGTTCAATGTAGTGTCTGCAAAGAAGAATGGTTCAGCTGGGGGCTTCTCAGACTCCATCTTTTGCTTCTGTTTTAGAAAGAGATCCATGATTTTGTACTTGTTTGTGATCAGAATATAAATATTTTCAGGTTATCTAAAATAAGGTTCATACCAACTTGAGTTGAATAGATCACACCATTTCTTGCCTTACTCAAATAATGGACTTTTAACCTGTAAAAAAAAATAAAATTGGAAAGAAGTTATTTTTAATAATAAGAGTTAAATGTATTAAAAAAATTGTAGATTTTTTTTTAAACCTTGAAAGCAAATAAAAAAATAAAGTGGTGATAATAAAAATAGGGGAGGTTCCAAAGATACATACATAATTTTTTATGGAATGCTAGTTCAATCAAGGGAATGTTAGGTATGTGTAACACATCACAAATCTGCAAAAACTGTCTAATGACTATGCCAAGCTTTTGTCTTTTAGTTACAAGTAATTTTACACCTTAAAAATACTATCACATGAAATTCATACTTAGCATAGTCAGCATAAAACAAGTGGTAAAATGGGAGATGTGTACTTTTAAGTTGAATTCAGAGGTAAAATTGTGGAAGATCAGTCAAGTCATTTTTTCTAAAAATTTAAATAGCTTGTAGCTTCATTGTGATACAGGCCCCTGATTAAGAGAGTGTAACCAAAGAATTACTATGATGGTATTGATGATGCAAGAAGAATTATAATTATATAAGTACCTATTTGGAGTACCTACATAAAAAATTGCAATAATTCAGTGAAAGCTACTTAGTAATTTTCTCATGCAAAACAACAAACCTTTTTTAAATTTCTTTTTCATATGGTACAGTTGAGGTTCTGGTGGAAATTTGAAAGTCTTCAGTATGTACTAGAATACACAAATACCTAGTTATTAGTTATCTGAAGTCTTAACTGAACCACCTCTGCTATTCAGATCATAAATCAAAATCATTACCTATATTCAATAAAATATTCAAAATTTACTGGGGTTTAACATCCCATTCAACAACGAGGTCATCTCGAGACGAGGGTTTTACCCTCCATTGGTAGGAAACTCACAAACTTGCTACCCACATTACCCTCACCCAGCCTGGGTTGGGGCAGGAATAATCAGCATCTTGAAATCTTTACCTTGCTGGACTTTGTTTAACCTTTAACTTCAGTTATCTTTTCAACAGCTAGGTCATCTCGAGACGGGGGTGTTACCCTCCATTCACAGAAAACTTCATAAACGTATTTTTTTTTTTTTTGAATATTCAAACTTTATTTCAGTTTTATTTAAAACTTTTATAAATTGGGGATATAAGGTACATAGGATAGGAAAATACAGATAAATGGGGTACAGGGAAAAAACATGACAAGACAGTACAAGAAACAGGAAAAGGATACAAACAAATACAAGGATCAGGATAAGTAGGAGAAAAAAAAAGAGAAAAAAAAAAAAAAAAAAAAAACAAAAAAAAACAAAAAAAAAACAAAAAACAAAAAAAAAAACAAAAAACAAAAAATAATAATATTAACAAATAAAAGAACAAAAAAAAGAAGAAAAAAAAAAAAAAAAAATCAACAACAATTATGAGCACACCCCTAGGCTATATTGGCCCAGTGTAAAATATTTATAATTAAATAAATATTAAAATTAAGCCCACAAAGACTAGAAATGTGTTAAAATAATAATCAGGAATTCATGTGAAAGGAATACAGGTTTGGTCTAGTAATAATCAGAAATTTAGGTAATAGGAAGAAAGGAATTTAGGTATGGTCTAGAAGTGCATGGACAATAATAGGGAGATCTTGAGGAAGGTGTATTCCTTTTCTGCGTACATAGCCTCTGTGGCCAAGATCATGAGGATTATCCTTGATGAAATTAATATATCTTTGAACACAGACATTATACACTGGTTGAACATTCAGGTCCTTTTTGATTCTTTCATTTTTAACAAACCAGGGGCTTTTGTGATGATCCGAAGAACCTTGTTCTGGAATATTTCAAGTTTCTTCCAGTGTGTTCTTGCAGCAGGGAGCCAAACAGGACAGCCATATGTGATTACAGGAAGGAGAATTGACTTGAAAACTAACAAGGCTGATTTCATTCCTAGTGAGGACTTCTTGTTGAATATAGGGAATAATTTTGACAGTCTTTGGTATCCTTCTGAAACCTTAGTAGAAATGTGATCTTTCCAGCACAGCCTTCTATCGAACCATACACCAAGCCATCGCACTGAATTTACTTGCCATGGAATATTTACATTGTTTATTGACAAACAGGGTGGGTTTGGTGACCGACGAAGAGAAAATATTTTGGCTTCAGTTTTCTGCACGCTGATGGTAACACACCACTGGGAACACCATTTAACAACTTCATTGACGAGCAATTGAAGTTGAGATTGAGCATGACAAAGATTTTCATTGGCAGACGCTATAAGTATATCATCAGCAAACATGCCAACAAAACAATTGTCAGAGGGCAAGAAGTTGTTTGCAATGTCACTGACGTACAAGTTAAAAAGTATCGGGCCAAGCACGGATCCTTGCGGGACTGAAGCACGGACAGGACGGATAGTGCTAAAGTGTTCTTCAATTTTCACAGCAAAGGACCTGTTTTGAAGAAATGAGGATATTATTCCTACTAGATATTGGGGAAAATTCAGTTTTTTCATCTTGAAAATCAGACCCTGATGCCACACACGGTCAAACGCTTGCTGGAGATCCAAGAACACAGCTGCTACTTCATTACGGTTTTCAAAATTGCTGTTCACAAATTCAGAGAATTTTACCATTTGATGAGTTGTTGAATGATTTTCACGAAAACCAAATTGAAAGATAGGGAGAACATCCCAGTTGAATAGTACATCCTTGAGTCTTGAAGCTATTATTCTTTCAAACAGTTTTGACATACATGGCAGTAAACTAATTGGGCGGTAACTTTTAAGGTCCTTTTTAGGTTTACCTGGTTTTGGAAGTACAATCACCTGTGCATGTTTCCACAGATACGGAAAATATTTCCAACGAAGGCAAGCATTGAAGATGGCTGTCAGAAAAATAAGAGCCTTGAGAGGAAACTCTTGAATGATCTCATTAGAAATTAGGTCATGACCAGGAGTTTTTTTATGTTTCAATTTTTTTATTTCGTCTTGTAATTCACTGGGAGTAATGTATGGAATGGGTAACTCTACGGACACAGGTTCTATTAAGAGGTATTCACCAATTTCCTTGATTTTTTCAGAGTTGAAGTTATCTTCATTGACTTTGAAGGTATCTTCCAATGAGCTGGCAAACACCTCACATTTGTCTTGAGGAGATGTAATGAAATCATCACCAATTTTTATTGGTGGAATCCTGTCTTGTTCACGTAAAATTCTTTTTGTTTCTTTGTAGAGAGTACCATCTTCAGGGTGCAGGTCTTTTACATATTCTTGGTAACCTTCATATCGAAACTCATCAAGCTGATATTTTAATTTTCTAGTTATAATGTTTAGAAGTTTTTTGTCAGGTGCATAACGATTCCGCTGCCACCTTCTTCTTACACGATGCTTGTATGTGATTAGCATTCTCAGGTGACAAGGAAGAATGAAAGAATTGATGGATTTCTTGTGTGGGCCCGAACATAGCCTAACAGTTTCCTTCACAGTGTTGGTAAAGCTTTCGATGGCATGATCAATGGAAATAGTACTTTCAAAAGAAGAAGGAATACTGATATTTTGTATCTTCTCTCTGAATAGATCCCAATCAACAGGACCATTTAAGAGTTTCAATTTGGAAGGACTCTGAAGAAAAATTGCATCTAGCTGAATTACAACTGGGTTGTGGTCAGAGTCTAACTCTGCGAGAACTTGCTGAGAAATAACATTGGGAACATTCTTACAGAGAATTACATCCAGGACATCAGGGTGTCTGTTTTCATGACTTGGAAAATAGGTGGGTTCATCGGGACCAAGTACTATCCACTCTGATTGATTCATCAATCTAAAGAGTTTCCTTCCATTAGGGTTTGAGACAACACTGTACCATGCAGGGTGCTTGCAGTTCAAATCTCCAGCTACAATAGTAGGAATTTCACAGTCAAAAATGTGCGCTAAATCTCTCACAGATAATGTTTTACAAGGTTGAAGGTAAGCAGCAAATATTTTGATTTTAGCACCATTCGCCAAAGAGATAAGGACACCTTGAATTTCAAAAGAAACCATTGGGGGTAGAACTATAGCTTCTTGCAAAATCCTGTTCTTCACAAACACAGCAGCTCCACCGTATGCAGCATCAGGAAAACGATCTCCTCTATAGACTCTGTAATTTGGTACTTTGAACTTTTGTGATGGAACAAGGTGAGTTTCAGAAACACAAGCCACATCAATATCATGGCGGACAAGAAAATCAATAAATGTCATTCGTTTTGAGTTAAGGCCATTAGCATTCCAGTTAAGGATTGATAGTTTGTGAATGTCTGGTTGTCTAACCTGATCCATTAAGTAGTGTAGCAATGAAGTTTTTGAGTAAAGGCTTGATTTTTGCAAGTAGAGATGTGAAAAATGGTTTTATTGCTGATAAAATACTATCCATGACAGAATCAAACAAGGATGAAGAATCAGATGATACCTGGGGTTGAGTATTTTCTGATGATGAAAATGAACAAGGAGGAGGGCCAAATTGAGCAACTCTTGAGTATGAGTGATCAGTTCCAATGCGGTACAGATTATGTTCTGGAACAATAGCAGGAGAACTTTGACTTGGAAGGGGTGGAAAATGACTAATATCTGGAGGAGGAGAAGAATGAATAATATTAGAAGCAGGTAACTGTTGATTATCACGAAACCGTTTCTTTTTCAGCTCAACATAATACTTGCAACCTTTATAGTTTGCAGTATGATTTTCATTGCAGTTCACACACTTAGGTACAGCATTTTCAACATTTTTATTCAAGCATTCAGAAGAGGTATGAGCACCAGAGCAGTACACACAACGTGGTGCTTGATTACAATAATTCTTTGTGTGATTAAATCTTTGGCACTTTGAGCACTGAGGAACATTAGAATACTTTTTCTTTGGTTCAATATAAACAATACAATTCAGAAGCTTGGTAAGATCATATATTTCTTTGTTCTTTAAATGCTTCTTATCTAGATAAAGATTAATAACAGGAATAGGTTTTTTTTCTTTGTTCCATACTCTCATGACCTTAAAATCCTTATAGCCAAGAGTTTCCAATTCAGAGGAGATTTCACTTTCAGTGAAGGATGTTGGGACATTTTTTAATACTACATCAATAGTTCTCTCAGTAGGTAAACGGAAGGAATGATATTCAATTTTTTTATTGTTTAAATATGTACTGAACTTACGGTAAGTGTCAATGGTACCACACTGTAGATTTAAAAACTCTCTTGTATCCTTGATACTAAAATCCACTGAGATGGTTTTCAAATTGGTGATTAACACACGAAGGTCTTGAACACAACTTTTGGAGATAAAAATTGGAGGGATTTTTTCCTTTGGCAGGCTGTCTTCATTGGAGAACATATCTTCATCACTGTTGAGATTTCGGAGAGCATCAAACTTGTTAGAGACAGGGATATTACCACGTTGAGGAGTATCTTTCTTCTTACTACTTTTACTGACAATAGTAACACCACTACTTGAAGAGGAAACTGAATGATCTCTCCTCATTCTTGAATTTCTTTTACGTCTTGAAACATGTACAAATCCACCTTGCTGAGAAGAGGAAGGATGAGGAGTTTGAGAGAAAATATCTTGTGTTGAGTGAGAAGCAGATAAGGAGGTTTGAAAAGGAGAAGGTGCTTGAGCAGGAACTTGGGCAGAAGTATATATTGGAGAGTACATGTTCTGGGATGGCATGGAACTTGCAGAATGAGGAGTCAGTAGATTGGGATGATAACCTGAGTAGGATTGGACATGGTAGCTGGATTGAGGCCCTGGATAGGATTGGACATGATAGTTGGGTTGAGAAACTGGATAGGATAGGACATGGGAGCTGGATTGAGAAACTGGATAGGATTGGATAGCAGGAGACTGATTATTGTTTATAGGGAGCATATTGCTCCCCTTCACTGAAAAATCAGTACTAGAGTTTCAAAGAAAGTTCAAAACCAAGGGAAAAGAAAATTTAAGAAAGAAAAAAATATTTTTTTTTCACAAAGGCCTAAAAGCCTAAAAATTTCACGAGGAGCAATTCAGAAAAGGTCCTTACTCGACGAGATCAAAAAGCGGAACCATAAACGTATTAAAAATTGGAATATTCTACTATCAACATTTCAAATTTTTGCGCTTTCAAAAGGCTCATCCAGATCGCTTATCAGTAGCAAGCATAACGGGTTTTACTCGTTGGTAGCGAGCATAAAAATACGATCTCAGAAATACGATCAAAAATTACAAAGTGCTATCTTCACACATCTACTGAAATCTGTAAACACAAAACATCTGTTTATCATTTTGCTACAATTTTTTATCAGCAAGCAAATGGGTACAGCAGTTACCAAAATGGCTTCTGTCACTTTACCTATTGCTAATCAATTTTAGCCCTAATGTTACGTGGAAAACCATTTAAATTTCAAATTCAAAGTCTTGTGTTTCTTTTCTATAACCAGTGTCCTTAAACGAAGCAAAAATTTTCAAACGGAAGAGGAAAATGAGTGCCCTGAATAAGGCAGACACAAAAACAACACACAGTGATGCTGAAATGAAAGGCTGGTTATTCAAATGGACTAACTATATAAAAGGTTATCAGAAGAGATGGTTTGTGTTATCCAATGGACTTTTGTCTTACTACAGGTAAATAGAATCCTTCCTAGTACACTTAATCGAAACGAAGTGCTCTAAAGCTTTTATCATCCTTGCAGTTTATTGGCCAAAACAAGGGTTATTCACTCCTGAACTAATTTACCACTTGAATCCCAAGGTCTGCTTGTTCCCTGTTTTCTATTTTTAATCCAGAGCTCCTAATCTGTCACAATCAGCTTTATTAGGTACCATTTTTCTGTGCTAACCTTGGTTATCTAGCAAAAAATTATTGTTAGAAACTATTGTTAATTTTAAATTACCATTCAGAATGCAGTCATGTATGTACAGTGGAGTCCAGGGAAACTAATTAAGAGTGACCTTAGCTACAAACCAGTTCATAGCATTCACCTGTTGCTTTATGGCTATAGGTAATTATGGTGGCAACCAACCACATATCATGATAATTCATTCAATATCATTACTTTATTGGCAGTTACCTGCAACCTGTAATAGACTTAACCAATTTTTAGTGGCTATATTATTCAGCTTGCGTGATATAACTTGGTATTTTATGGTTTGTTTTTATCTACCATTATATCAATCAAACTTGATTTACATTCAGTTCTAAGTTAGAAATCATTCAACTATTGTCTCATTCATAAATCATAATAGATATTATGATGTCTTGTGAATTATGAACAATGATGATCTCATCTTTTGCTCAGAGTAGGTGCTGTGTGATCATCCATGTCATGATAAGGTTAATAGCTATGAATTTTCATAGTTTGTCTGACTGTGTTTTTATGAGTCTCAGGCAACATAAGTATTGGTTTATTTGAACCATATTTACCTATGTACAATGTAAGGTTAAGAATGCAGTTTTGTTTTAATTTTATCCAAACTACAGTAGGTATAAGCAATATTAGTTTACATTAATTCATATTAACATTCAATATTTAAAATTTGCTTCAGGTTTTTAAGTACCTATTTAATTATTGCCTCTCATTGAAGAAACTGGGATACATACAGGGTGGTCCTAAAACATATTTACAATATTTTTTTCACTTTACTGTCAAACTTTCATTTCAGTAATAGAAAGTCATGTATTGTAATGTTCACACCAGATTTTATTTTTCTACTAATGGGTACCTAAAATTTAGTTTAAAACCTTATTTTTATATGCTTTACTCTATAATACAACAGTCTGCTTATCCTGCAAGAATAAGACCTAAAATTACTGTACTCTCAAAGTCATTTATTGGTGTAAAATACAATTTGTTGATTTAAAAAACTTTGCTTAGTACAAAAACAAACAAAAAAATACCTTCAAACATACATCTAAAAGTTGAGAAAAACTATTGTAAGAATAAGAATATAAGAATACACAATTGTGAGAGCTATTGTCTTTAATATTTACAACACTCTGAATTAGCTAGGTAATACTAAAAAGAATATCATATAAGATAAGAATTTTATGTATGAATGATAAAAAAAGGTTTGTTTTCCCTTAAGTGCAAAAACCAGCAAGTGCAAGACTCATTACATCAATGTAAACTTTGAAATTTGCTGAAAATTTAGTTTGGTAGGTATCAATAAAACAGTAGGTAGTAGCCTGAAAATAACGGGAAAAATCAGCAAAAAATTCTTTCATGAGTTTTCACCCATTTTCCCGTGATTTTCAATTTGTTCCAGATCTGGATATAAGCGCAAGTTTGGAAAGAGGAAAAGGTACCAAATAACAAAGAATATTTTGAGCTTTATTTACGGTAAAGACATTGGCATTAGTACTCAATTAGAAAACAAGTAATCATTTTGCACTTTATTTACATTAAAGACCCAGCTTGGTAGGTACCTAAGTATAAACAAGGGTACATTTACATTTTGCACTGCATTAGATGGGAAAAATGGGAAATAACATATTCCTAGAATGCGCACTGGCACAGATCTGGTACAAATTAAAGAGGGGTCTGTAAAACAGTGTCTTTGGTATTTTATAAAACTTAAATGTCTATGATTTCATACTAACACAATATCTAAAATCTCTATAAAGCCTCTTCTATGTTTCTGGTGATAACTTAAGAATGCTATTTATAGACTATTAAAATTAATCTTTCTAAAAGCAAAGGTGTAATTTGGGCAGTGTTTAACAAAACTGTTCCCAAGTGGGAATAAGACAAATTGTGATTTATTTCATATTCAAAAAAATTGTTAAAAAATAGAAAAGTGCAACTTGTTCAACCAATAAAAGCACAAAAATAGTACAGAATAAGAAACTTTCTGTTCTCGAAAATAAAACTCATAGTTGGTAACAACATAGTTAATTTGTTTTTGGTTTTTCCTACTGTAGCCTTACAAAGTACTGCTTCAGAGAAATTTTATTACTGACCCTATACCCCCTTGGAAATTAATAACCTTGTGATTAATATATTTTATATCAGTAATATTTTTACAGTCCCTCTTTCTTTTTTCAGTATTTTAGGTGAAAATATATGGAAAGTTTTTGTTGTATTCTTACCTTCATACTAATTTATTAATGCAAGCTCTGTTTTATCATCTAACATTCTGTTTTTAGCACTAATTGTTATGTTACTATAATTATTTTCAATTCAACTAACTGATCTTTCAGCATGTGATATTTTCTTATTTTATAATTTTATTTTTGAAACAAGGTGATAGTTGATGGTATCTGTAACACTTTGTGGGCCCTTGAGTCCACTGCCCTGGCAATCTCTTACTAGATAGTTACTCAATCAGCCCATAGCATCTAAGTGTATAAGCTTTTATACAGGGTGTCTCATTTAAAACAAACCAGTGTGATTACTTGCAAACTATTGATTCTAAAGGAAAATTATTCTGACCAAATCTTCCTTAAAACTAGGGGGAAAAATGATGGTGATCTCAAGCATTTTCTCAAGACTGCTTTTCTAGGTTAGCTTGAAGTCAACTTCAGTCAACTATATATTTTTGAGAAGAAAAATGCACTAACCTTTAAAAAAACGAGTATTTTTTACTTAGATCATTTTTTTTTATTTAAAATTTTTCTTCTGCTCTTACAAGGAAAGTTTTGCAGTACTGCTTTCAGTAGGGACTGAGTACAGAATATCAATTTTCATCATTAAACATGTTTTTTTGTTTGATGATGACCATGAATGTCTAGAGCAGAAGGGGGGGGGGGGGGTGTGGTAGAGGGGGGATAGATGAGAGGAAGAACTGTTGGAGAAGATGGGAAAAAGAAGGAACGTTCTCAAAAATATATGGTTCCAAATTTCTGAAGTTGACTTTAATCTAACCGAGAAGTTTTCCCTCATAGTTTTAGGGAGATTTGGTCAGAATGATTTTTTTTGTAGAATCAATCTTTCCCGAGTAATCACACTGGTTTGTTTAAAATGAGACATCCCTGTATTAGCTTAGAAATTACTTTCAATACTCTATTTGGAAATGAACTCAGATTCTCTAGAATGAATATTAAGTGTGCTACTCACCACTCTGGTTATAAAGGCTAGTTTGAGTAAGTACTTGTAAGTGACTAGTGGTAGCATGACAAGTTGAAACAGAAAGAAGAACCAATAATAAATTTCAAGGGGAGCAACTTTCTACCTAAATAAAACTGGATTTTTTTCCATCTAAATTCAGAAATCAGGCAGAAATGTCTCACACCTGTAGAGGCACAATCAGTCTTCGAGGTGCCATTATCCAGACAGAAGACTCAAATACCTTCATCATCTCCAATGGAGTGCAGACATTTCACATCAAAGCAAGCAATGAAGTGGAGAGGCAGCGGTGGGTGACGGCATTGGAACTCGCTAAGAGCAAGGCCACATCCACTACTGAGTCTGGTAAATTTCAGTCTATTTTCCTCATTCATAATTAACTAGCTTTTTTTAGTTTCAAGTAGCAATAATCGCACCTCTCTGATAAACCTCATTGGAAACTTCTGTTAACCGTAAGTTTCCAGAAGGATGAAATCTATTGATATTAATTCCTTATTGCAAGACCTTTCAAACAAGATATATCTCTATTTGTTTTTTCATCAAAACTTATTTGGCTCTTTGTCTGCCTGGCTTACGAAACCAACCAGAAACTAACTTCAACAGAAAAGGTCCAGTTATAACTTGTTCCAAAGATTTCGCTATTAGGAGCTTATATGAATTCATTTCATCATCCTGCAACTTACGTTCAACGAGTTATAGGTTAAAACATATGGATATCAGCCAGGACGCTCGACCCTGTATCTCGAGAACGGTATGTCGTATCTCACCGAAATTTGTTGCAATGAACTTCTCTCAATGAGGTCTTTAAAAAAATATGTCACATGACATCTCATTCCATTCAAGATTTTAATGTTGGTCCATTCCCAAAGTGACTGGGGCCGTGTAGGCTTTTTTTGTTGTTGCTAAAATTCAATCCCCCCAAAAATAAAAGGAATAAGAGTTTTTGCGTTTTTTGATATCCGAGGCATGAGTGAGACTTTATGGAAGCCCTGTGTATGGATGTTAGAAAATGTTTAAATTTGGAGATTTGTAATGCTCTGAGCTACCCACTATAGTTGAGACAAATGTGACACAAATAAAACCACATATTTCAATAGTCCAAAATATAAATAAATACCCACTAGTTCTCTATTTTGCTGTTTGATTTTTCAATTATGTAGATGAAGAAGATTTCGAGTCGGACGGAGATGTGAAACTCGAGAACATAATCAAAAGCCTGAGCATAAAACTAGAAGAGCTTCAGTCGTACAATGACATCATCAGCAAGCATGGGTCAGCGCTGCACAGGTTGCTGACGGAACTCGAGTCTTGCAGTAATCCTCAGCAGCTGCAGAGCCAGATCAAAGAAATCAATGAGCGTGCCACTCTCTTCCGCATCACAACAACTGCCATGATCAATGTGAGTCAGCTTATCAGAGAGCTCTGAGTGTATAATCAGGATAGTTAGGGTACCCTATAATAATATAATAATTACTCTTTAGTGGAAGGTGACCACCAGGCGAGGTTAATGCTCAAAGCATTTTCTAACACCTAACCCTCAGAGTCTTATTATTATGTGGTCACAAACTCAAATTAATGAGGATAAATTCGTGCACTGGGTGGGATTCGAACCAACGGATCCCTACGCTACCTGGATTACCAGACTAGCGCGTTAACCACTTGACTACCAGTGCAGTACCCTAACAACAGTGGTTGTAGAGCTCCGTAGTTTTTTTGCTCATGCCAACTGAGTAACCAATGCTCATTAAGAGCATTGCTTACTGCCCCGGAGGTTGCGGGTTCGAATCCCGGCCGAAGCTGAAAATACGGACCGAATTTTTCCCATTCCGGAATAGCATGGGTGTAAAGGTTAATTTCCCTAAAGTAATGCGAAAGCAGTTTCGGGGCACAGTTAACTTTTTACTAAAAGTGGTACTCAAAGTTCGAAAAATTTAATTTTATTTTTATTTGGATTTAACGTCGCTTTCAACTGCATGGTCATATCACGACGGGGGTTTTACCCTTCCATTCGCTGGA